>JAWHQN010000194.1:0-167500 GCA_033220385.1 Triplophysa yarkandensis | reverse complement strand
TGTTGAATGCACTAATGTACTTATACAGTTAAATCATTACAGCGGGAAAATGAAGGAGTCACTAATATTGCAGGTGTGTAACTGAATAAAGCTTACAGGCAATGAAACCCCTGATGTGTTTTCATTTCATTTCATTTCATTTAAGTCATCACTGTAACAGAACATTCAATACATTCGCAGAATATTAAAATTGGCACTTACATATAAAACCTTTGTGTCTTTTAAGGGACTGCCTGTCAAAACATGAAAATCGAGTCGAGTATTACCTACCCTAAGGTTGTTTCAAAATCAGTAAAAATGTTTTTTTTTTTGATTGAACACAAAGAAAGATATTTAGAAAAATGTTAGAAACTGTGCTTTTTGCGGCACTAGCGAAAAAGAGCTTACATTCTTCTTAATATCTCCCCTTTGGGTTCGACAGATGTAAGAATTGTATAAGTTTGGACTTTGTTTAAAAATTGAGGACAGAATTTTCATTTTTTGAAAATGTTCACTTTTCATGGTAGACCCACCTATTTCATAAATAGAAAGGTCAAAATATATCTGTTGAACAGTTTAAAATGTGCACTCATGGCATCAGTTCCAGAAAAAAACCCCACAAAGATATGCTCAAAAGCATCCATTGTATGCGTACAAACTTGAATCTTCAATGTGATTTTCTTTTATATATTTTGTGTGAACGGCCTATTGTAAAAACCATGAACACATGAGAAATCGCACCGTTCGAATGCTCCAAAAGATATATGATGTGGTGGTGTATGATGGTGTAGTTTACCAAATAAATATGCTTTTCTCATCATTTATTCAAGCAATATCTCGTTCAAACCTGTGATACAATTTCAAAGATATTATGAGAATATATCTATGTACTGAAAGTTGATAAGTGGATCGGTACGTTTCTCAGATATCTTTCTTCTTGTGTTGTGAAGAACAGAAAAGTCAAAGAGGTTTTGAAATGACATGAGGGTGAGTGAATGATGACAGAATTTTCATTCTAGGCCGAACTATCCCTTTAACATGTCATTGTAACACAGAATAACAAGGTGCTTTACACATGGTCCCTCCCCATCTCTCTCCATCACACTGGAAGGTTATTTTTACTCACTAATAAGAATTCATGGTAGGGAGGCACTTTCTCTTGAAACAATGTGTGCAGAATAGCCAGGCTGGTGGAGACCGGAACAACAGCCTGGAAGATAAACAAAGTGATTAATTGCCGCGAGATCCTGCTTGAATGTTAGCGAAACCCTCATGTATCATAAGCTATTTGAATTTATATTGAGGAAAAAGCATAAGTTTCTGCTGCTCGGCGCGCAGTTTTATTGTGTTAGGCCACGGTCACTATCATCTTCTTTGATGTGGAGGACTTAAGGGTTCAGGCACAATAGTCTTTCCCTATCTCTCTCTCTCTCTCTCTCTCTCTCTCTCTCTCTCTCTTCTCTCTTTCTCTCTCTCTTCTCGTCTCTCTCTCCTCTCTCTCTCTCTCTTCTCTCTCTCTCTCTCTCTCTCTCTCTCTCTCTCTCTCTCTCTCTCTCTCTCATCTCTCCTCTCATCTCCGTCTCTCTCTCTCTCTCTCTACTCTCTCTCTCTCTCTCTCTCTCTCTCTCTCTCTCTCTCTCACTCTCTCTCTCTCTGCTCTCTCTCTCTCTCTCTCTCTCTCTCTCTCTCTCTCTCTCTCCTCTCTCTCTCTCTCTCTCTCTCTCTCTCTCTCGCTCGCTCTAGCCCTTCATGTCCCTTCAAGAAATGTTTGCATTTGTATTTACTTCTAGTGCTTATTGCATGGCCATGGTTTTGCTTGTTCTTCAAAAATGTCAATTTGGCCTATTCGTACCACATTAATATTCGATACCAAAATCGGATTTATATTTTTATTGAAATAAGTTCAAATAAAGAGTTCTCCTGCCAAATCCACATTTCTCATACATTGGATATAAAGAAGCATTGAGTGGATGTGACAGAGCTGTGATCACATGAAGTGCCCGTAGCGGTCTGTCTGAGCTGGACCGACTCCACACGCTGTCTTCCTTTCTTCTTCCCAATTCAGCAAACAGAGGCCAAATCCAAACATTATCTGCTGCTTTCCCAAAGACAAAAGGACGTTGTGCTCTCTCTTTCCCAGGAGTACCAAACTGCTGCGAGACTTTTGTTCTATTCTGTCTTTCGACTTCTTTCAGCCAATATGTGAAATACAGTCTTGTGGGTCCCCTAGACATGTGATTTCTTTGCACTGCATCTATTCCCTACACATTTCGCTGAGATTTTATTTAAAGCAGGCTTCCTAAAAAGATACCAAATGATTATTTCTCGTATTTCGGCGGGCCTTTTTACGAAGAGGTAATAAATAGACGCATAAATAAATAACAAACACCTTTAAAATCACCACTAGGATGCTAGACGCAAGCCGTTATTCGCTGCGTAATTAGTGTTGAATTTTAATTGCTCAATTAGGCTGAAAGCACTGTCTGTGGCATCGCAATCCAACTAATCCAGCAGATAAATCGAGTGTCCTTTGGTATGTTGTAGTGCCAAAACGCAAGTTTTATACGATATCGCAGACAGATTTTATTGAGCGGGGGAAAACATTTTTAAAAGGTGTTTTTAATAACAGAAAACCGAGACCTCAACAAGTAAACGAAGTCTTCCGGGAGGGAAGCTGTATGCAATTTTTTAAGGAGAATGATAAAAAAAATCATATTACATTACCGATAACCTTGTCTTAAAATCACATGAAAACACTGATTAAGGTTCTTTAACGCATTCAGTTCTATAACAAATATGTATTATGTTGGATATGCGATGGCTTTATATATACGGTATGGGGATTTAAACATACATAAAAAAAGAGTACATTTAAAACTTTAAAATTGGTTTAAATTTAGTATATATTTAAGTAGAAATAAAAGATATCTATTACAATTCACAAGAAATATTGGTGCATATTACAGTCTATTAAATAAATACTTTAATTACATAATTTTTGAATAAATGTACTGTTGGATTTTTTTTTTTTTAAATTTTTTTATATTTTGAAGTATTCTTACATTAATCCATTTTACACTTTAAAACATATGAGCTGTTTACATTTCATGTCTAAAAATGCATGGAAAACTCGAGCAGTGCCACTTTATTTTTCCAAAGCCCACCAGAGGATACACTTTCTTAGCGTCTGTATTGCCAAGTAACCATGAGCCATGCTAAGACGAGGATTCCTGCAAAGTGTAAATGGATTTTCAGCACAGCGCCACCGCATTGCTTTTTCTTTTAGTGTGCTTGCCGTTCATCCTCCCTTTAAAATAACTTGGATGGGCAAGAGATGCTTCAGCCCCTTAGGGTTTGGATTGGTAGGGTTAGGGTTTAAACTCAGTAGAAGGGTTTGGAATAACTATAAAAAGTCAGCTTTAAAGCGCAAAAAAAATTACTTTAAAATGTAGTATTTTATTCACATTATATAATTTTCAATGTTGTAAACATGATCTGTGTTTTGCCATATAGACAAGTACCTGCACTACATTATATTAATAGTTTTGACAGAGATATTTGGTCTGCGTTTCTACATATTAGTAAACTGTCACATGTATCAAATAATAGTAATAATAATACATGGCACTAGAAACAAAATGTCATTATAAAACAGGTTTAAATTTAAGACATTTAAACATTTTAAACATTTCCTTGGTGTCAAATCGGAACAAATTCCACAAGTTAGAAGCATAAAATAAAAAAAGGAAGAGCCAGACCATGGATTGCCTTATGTGTTGACAATAGAAATTTTAGAATAGTTGCATTCACATGAGTCACTGCAACAAATCCAAAACCCAGACAAATATTCTTTCAATTTAATTTAGCAAATGTTGAAGTCTGTTGATGCAAAACTTCAAAATGATGGGCATTACATATTCTATAGGGTAAAAAACACATCATATTTCTGACAAGGTCTTAACAGTGCTCAGCAGGGAAGGCTCAAATGAAAGTGGGATCAGAAATGACACCCAGATTTTTTAATTTCCTTTGAAACCCCATCGACAGATAAAGCAGCAGCATACCCTAAATGATGGAGAGAGCCAAATGGCATGAACTTTTATTTCTAAACTATTCTTACACAAAAAGTTGTTAGACATCCGCAGCTTCAGTTCTGAATTGCAGTTTAAAAGAACACATGTGGACCTGGGATTTATCTCTATCCACTTTACATCGATGTAAATTCCAGGTGTAAACAGGGTCATTCTGCCATCGTCAACATCCATTTTCCCTACAGATGCTCTGAGAAGGTTGTGTGCCAATTTACCTTGATTACTTTAACATGTGATGTATTTGACTTAGTTGGTCACAACGCCCGGCGAGAGCTCTTAATGCCCTGTTAGCTGGAACACAGTGTCCTCTCCATGTAATTAAGAGAAGAAGAGAACAGGTACAATAACAGGGGTTTGATTCCTTAAATAGACCCACTACACTGTTACGCTGTCACCAACCCTGCACTTTATTCAGACCCACTGAATGCCCAATTATGTCTCCTTCCATTGAATTTAACATCATATTGAGCAACCTTTTTCGTTCAAATGCGGTTACTGCGAGCAGATGCTCATCTTTACGGCTGGGATTTGGGGTCAACTGTCCTTCTCTCCACTCGTTCATTCTCTTTTGAAGGACGGACGGAATAATTCGTCTTTGAAAAATTACTAACAAACAACGTGTCTGCCTTCACTAAAACAAAAAGCTGGTACCAGATGATGTGAAAGGCGCTCTCACGGGCCCTTATTCCTATTATAATGGTTTAATCCAGGAGCAGGGTTTTTATACGAATTACCGGGGCCGATTGGAAATGCCTCATAAATAAACAAATGGAAGCGGTGCGCACAAATAAAGAATTATAATAACAAAAAAGACGGGGAGATTTACCACCGCAGTCATCGCTAAAGAGAGGTGGTGCCCATGCATTATGGAAATGTCGCTAATGAGGTTGCTTTCAAAAGGTTTAAGCCAATGACAAGCAACATGTTTTTCTTTCTTGACCCGAGCACACTCTGAATCTGATTTATGTCCGGTCTGATTTCTGTCTCCGCCTGATCTAGGTCACCGCAAATGTGCCAAGAACCAAAATGATGAGGAAAAATAATGTCATTGAGGACAAAGCCGGCAGAGGATGGAGAGCAGTTGCCATGGTGATAGGATAGCCACACCTGGTGAGACCCGAAGCTGTGAATGTGTGTGCGTGCGGGAGAAAGAGAGACGGAGATAGAGCTACGGGGTTTTAAGCCCATGCCGAATAGAGCATTCTCACATTGCACTGTCAGGTGAGCTGTATCCGAGGTGATCAGCACGATTTCAGATGGAGACATTGTGCCAGACCCGATTCAGTGTGCAGACGTCTTCCTCTTTGGAATCCCCCCGTCTGCCGGATCAAAACTTGCCGTGGCCTTGCGTTTCTTTCAGGGAAAAAACTAGATGCCTAATTGTCACCATCGGAAAAGGCGAACGTGTTCTTTAATGAAATATGCAAGACTGCTGATGAAATATTCTGTCAGATTTCTGCAAGCCAGCCAATCTGCGAAATCTGCACTCTTACATTTACATTTATTCATTTGGCAGACACTTATATCCAAAGGGACTTACAGTGTTATGCAGTAGTCAATCATCAATGCAGATCAAACAGGGGTAAGATGTCTCATTCAAAACACTTCAGTTATTATCTGCTGACACTGAGATGCAAACCCACAACCTTCTGCTTACAAGTCCGACTCTCTAACCAGCAGGCCTTGAATGACCCCTTGTCAGTTTGGCTTATTAATAAGAAAGGTTGTGTAGTAGCGTTTTTAATGTTGCTGTCGCTACGCAATTCCAGGAGTCTGGATGAACAGGTCCGCTGGGAAATGAAGTTGTGTTTACAAATTATTCAGCGATTCAGCAAACCTTCACAGAAGATCTAATCACCAGAGCTGCCAGTTGTCAGTTAGTGACATCAAATCTTTTGCTCCTGGTGTTTAGCAGGTGAACAAAAGACACGGAAATGTCATCTTTTGCTTTTGCTTCGGTTGTATCCATGTATATGTATATTTTGTACTTTTCAGATGGACAGAAATTCCGATTGCTCTGTTTTCTTTCTTATTTCTGTAATGACAGTGAACACCATGTATTGTGTTTTTTTTTCTTCTGAGGAGCAAATAATGTTTGAGATGTAGCAGAATGATCCACCTTAAAGCAAAAAAAGGTTTGTGTGTCGTTTGTGGGAGTTGTATAATCTGTATAAAGCCCTGTTAATTACGCCAGCTACTCGTTAAATGTGTTCGTAGTTCCTGGATTTGCTTGAGTAATGATTAGAATTAAACCTTGCATTAACTGACAGATGATGTTTGACTTCTCGTTGTTTTCATTTCTGAGAGTTTTCTAATTCGATGGGTCGCAAAAACTTGTCAAAGTGCGCAGCGCCACCTTGGTGTAACAGTCGCTATTTGACAGTGTAATTTCTGTTATTTAAAGCGCATCTCAATACACTTACAATCCTACGCTGCGATTGTTCTACTTTCTGTTAAGTGCCTATAGGCAGAGTGACACAAACAGTGAAACGGTTTCCGTAGTAACACTGATGAAATATGGCATGTTTCTCGACCATCAGATTCGACAACCAGACAGAACTCTTGTGTAATCCAGAATAAGAAATTCACAGTCTTTCTTAATAATCCATTTTCCTTTGTGTTTGTATACAGTACTGAATTTTTAAGTAAAACAGGGAACTTAGAAAAAGAATTTTCTGCATATGTTAGTGTCGCATACCAGTTACTACTGTGGGAATTGTACCATAAGTTACTTTGCCACTACAAATACTAGGGTAAGGTTGTGGGTTCAAGTCTCTGGCCAGCAATATAATGTGTTAGATGCCCTTGAGCAAGGCACAGAACCCGCAACTGCTCCCTGGGCGTCGCAGCCTAAATGTCTGCCCACTGTTCCGTGTGTGTGTATTCACCTCTGTGTGTGTGTTCACCGCTGTGTGTGTGTTCACCGCTGTGTGTGTGTTCACTGCTGGGTGTGTGTGTTCACTACTGTGTGAGTATTCACAGTTAGTGTGTGTGTTCACTGCTGTGTGTATACAGTTAGTGTGTGTGTTCACAGTTAGTGTGTGTTTGTTCACTGCTGTGTGTGTGTTCACCGCTGTGTGTGTGTTCACCGCTGTGTGTGTGTTCACCGCTGTGTGTGTTTTCACTGCTGGGTGTGTGTGTTCACTACTGTGTGAGTATTCACAGTTAGTGTGTGTGTTCACTGCTGTGTGTATACAGTTAGTGTGTGTGTTCACAGTTAGTGTGTGTTTGTTCACTGCTGTGTGTGTGTTCACCGCTGTGTGTGTGTTCACCGCTGTGTGTGTGTTCACCGCTGTGTGTGTGTTCACCGCTGTGTGTGTTTTCACTGCTGGGTGTGTGTGTTCACTACTGTGTGAGTATTCACAGTTAGTGTGTGTGTTCACTGCTGTGTGTATACAGTTAGTGTGTGTGTTCACAGTTAGTGTGTGTTTGTTCACTGCTGTGTGTGTGTTTTTGGTTGGTGTGTTCTCAGTTGGTGTGTGTGTATTCTCGGTTGGTGTGTGTGTTCTCGGTTTGTGTGTGCTCACGGTTGGTGTGTGTGTTCACGGTTGGTGTGAGTGTTCACAGTTAGTGTGTAAACAATTGGTGTGTGTGTTCACGGTTGGTGTGTGTGTACACGGTTAGTGTGTGTAAACAGTTGGTGTGTGTGCACACGGTTAGTGTGTGGGTTCAATGCTGTGTGTGTGCACTTGGTGGTACTGAGTATGGGTCATCATACTTGGCTGGATGTCACTTTCACTTTCGT
Source organism: Triplophysa yarkandensis (assembly GCA_033220385.1). Classification (NCBI taxonomy): domain Eukaryota; kingdom Metazoa; phylum Chordata; class Actinopteri; order Cypriniformes; family Nemacheilidae; genus Triplophysa; species Triplophysa yarkandensis. The sequence goes on along the minus strand of JAWHQN010000194.1, from coordinate 159,685 downwards.
ACTACTATACATTTGTCCTAATATCATTATTCACAGGAAAGTGCTTTAGCCTTTTTTCATCTTAGTTTTTTTATCTCTAACCTTTCAAACCTTTGCGTGAAATACCTCAGCAATTATTTTCAGTTAATTAAAAATAATTATGCACTATTGTTCTGAATTATCCCCAATTTTCATGCACAAACAAATATAAAAGATAATAACAGAAGATAGCTACACATAATTACTGGATAAACAGAAATATAATGGCAATAGCTCATTAAATCAAATGTCTAATTACTTCATTGACTTCCATCAGTTCATACATTATTTATTTATTAATTTTCTTTGGGTTGGGATTTGGTTTTGGAATAACCAACAGGGAAGATGCACGTGAGGCGGACAGTGTATGTTGTAACTGTTGTGTTGTGGTTGCAATGTTTAATGACCTCTGGAATTCAATCCTCTTTCCAGTCATCTAACATTTAAATCAATGCGGTTTTTACTCTTTAAAGTGAAGGAGAGCCTCACCAACACTTGGACTCTTTACAATAAGAGACTGAATGTGTGAAATATTTATCATTTCATGGCACAGCATGGTGATTTTCTAACTATCCAAATCTTTAATATTTCCTTCCAAGGACGGCAATAACATAAATTATGCATGAACTGCAACAACTGTATTGCCCTTTCAGAATGATGATCTAGATTGAGGCAGTAATGAGCTTTGGGGGTAAGTTTATTCTTTTTAAACTGTTTACCCCTTCAAGTTTAGTGAAAATGGTCTTGGACAAAAATGATGATTATCATACAATCATACAGTAACTACATATTAAGTTATTTTTTCAAAGCAAAAAACATTAAAAGTATTAAAATAACACATTCTGCCTGTTGTATGCCACAATAACACTAGATTCTATGCAAACCCATGGGAACATGGGAAGCAACCAGACAAACGTTAAGAAAGCTTCGTTTTTATCTTTACATGTTTAATGCATTCTTATTTGTTATCATTGTTATTATTGTTGACGTTGTTTGGAATTGTGAATTCTTCTTCTTCCGTCTTCTTCTTCTTCTATATCCTCTTCTTCTTCTTCTTCTTCTTTATCCTCTTCTTCTTCTTCTTCTTCTTTATCCTCTTCTTCTTCTTCTTCTTCTTCTTCTTTTTCTTCTTCTTCTTCTTCTTTATCTTCTTCATCCTCTTCTTCTTCTTCTTCATCCTCTTCATCTTCTTCTTCTTCTTTATCCTCTTCTTCTTCTTCTTCTTCTTCTTCTTCATCCTCTTCTTCTTCTTCTTCTTCTTCTTCTTCTTCTTCTTTTTCTTCTTCTTCATCTTCTTCTTCTTCTTCTTCTTCTCCTTCTTCTTCTTCTTCTTCTTCTTCTTCTTCTTCTTCTTCTTCTTCTTCTTCTTCTTCTTCTTCTTCTTCTTCTTCTTCATCTTCTTCTTCATCTTCATCTTCCTATTATTATTATTATCATTCTTCTTCTTCCTCTTCCTCTTATTTTTCCTTCTTCCTCTTCCTCTTCCTCTTTTTCTTCTTCTTTTTCTTCTTCTTCTTCTTCTTCTTCTTCTTCTTCTTCTTCATCTTCTTCTTCCTATTATTATTATTATCATTCTTCTTCTTCCTCTTCCTCTTATTTTTCCTTCTTCCTCTTCCTCTTTTTCTTCTTCTTTTTCTTCTTCTTCTTCTTCTTCTTCTTCTTCATATTATTATTATTATTATTATTATTATTATTATTATTTCTAGTATATTCTTAAAAATTCTTATTAACATTGTAATTAGCAAATTTGCAAAAAAATTGCATTGAAACAAAGCAAAATCAGATTTTTTTCAAGGATCTTATACCGAATCATCCACTCCCGGTTTTGATGAGTCTCCATTGGTTTTAGGCTTGATTTTTGGCACCAGTTTATCCCGAATTGAGCCTTGGGGTCTTCAGAAGATATTCATGAAGCCATTTGTAAAATACACATCCATAAAAAGCTGAATAAATTGAAGTCTTCATTCATGTAAATCACACCTTTATTTGACCACAGGCAAAACCGGCAGCTCTTTGACGTTCAATAAACTCATTTTAATGTCTAGTTTCTTAACTGTCTGTCATCATTTTGCTCTTCTATCCATTAATGGCAGAGCGAGAAAGAGAGAGAGTGAAAGAGGAGATCTGGGCCTCTGTGGCTTCACAGTAAGCAGCTAGAGACTCGGCGTTTAGAGACGAATCTTCAGAGTCTTCCGCCTGACATTGATGCACCTTTTGTCTTGTCATATGCAAATACAGTGGGTTAAGGGAGAAGCCGGTTTGAAGTGCAAATTGTAATTTAAGACTCCAGCACGACTGTTCCTCATCCGCTCCATTCCATTAATTACCTCTCCCCCGGCGGAGAGAAACTTCATTAAAGCACAGATAGAAAGAGTGTTAAAGCAGGACTGCTGAAGGGCACGCTACAACCCAAATTAAACTCAGTTAAGCCATTATATACAAAGAGCTTGCTGTAAATCAGGATGCTCATGTGACAAAAGTCCATTGTGTGGACATGAAACAGGGTCTTTAGAGTGTGTCTTTAGCTCATAAGTTCAAACATTCTGGGTTTGATTTCCAACGAAAATCAGGGTCACACAAAAAAAACGATGAATGTTTAATGTAGCTATAGATGAGACTAACAAATGCACAAAGTGTTGTTCTAAAATGTTGACATGTCTAAAGTACATTTTTGTATACTATGTGTAATGAGTCTAAATTCATCAAAATCGGAATGCTACTACATTATTGCTCTTACTTTCTTTTTTTTTATCTAATATGAGTAGATCGCTATTGCCGCAAAAATCAAATAAAAATAATCTTAATCTTCAGGCAATCATTTTTTTTTTCTACATATTTACTATATTTTTCTACATGGTAAACTGGTAAAATGTGTATTGAGCTTAGACTTTTCCATTGATTCTGTATGTTGACCACTTCCGAAGATTTAAACAACGCTTGTTCTAGGCAGGTCCAGACAAACACCCTGTTTCATTTTTTACCTAACACAAAAAATACAAAACTAATGAAGAGTGGCACAAATATATTTAAGATTAATTTAAATTTAAAAATAAATGTTCGAAATGTTTGAAATCGAAAGTTTGACGGACCAGTGTTTACATTTTGCAAGTTTTCAAAAATAGAATGGAATTGAATCAAGTAAAAGTTGACCCAAAACTGACACTTTACTTCACCGACACTTTATTTCAAACCTTTGTGACTTTCATACTTCTGCCACAAGATAAGATATTTTGAAGATTGTTGGGAAGTTGCATTCGTTGAAGTCCATGTAAAACAAGTGAATGGGTGCCACCGCTGTTTGGTTATCACCTCTTTTCAAAATATCTTCTTTTGTATTCTACTGAAAAAAATCATGTCATAGAAATGACACTCTTTTCATTGTTTGAACTCTCTTTCTAACTTATGGAGTAAACCAAGACAGAGACTTTTAAAAGGTTCAATAAATAATTGAACGTATTCAGAATGCGATATATCCACATTCCTGTGAGATCGGGTCGAAAACTTCTAATTTACTCAATAATCTAATTCTACCTCTTTTAGGGTCAAATATCATTTAAATATGTTTATTCTCCAATCATTCTATACTGTAAATTATGTTTATAGTTCTGTCTAAAGTGTACATACACTTGTACATAATGTATAGGATTTTCATAGCACACCTGCCTGTATATCTGCCTGCATATTAACTTGTAAATCTGTCCATAATACTTATCTATATTCATATATTCTGTATAATTATTGTATACATATATAACCTGTATTTACTGCTCATTGCACTTCTGGTTAGATGCTAACTGCATTTCGTTGCCTTGTATCCTACATGTGCAATGACAATAAAGTTGAATCTACTCTAATCTAATCTAATTCTGGTATAAGACACATTGGGTTTTACATTTGTAGAGCAATGTTTTTAAAAATTCAATTCAGCATGATTTCAATTACTCAATTACAAACTGAACATGTCATATTATTCATATTAACTTATTTATTCATTAGAAACAAAAATTCAATTGCCTTCAGTCATCCTCTAGTACTACACGAGGCCGGAAATCTCTAAATGTCGTTTTCCCCTATGGATTTTCTTGTGGTATTTTAATCAAGCAGCAGCTGAGCAAAATCTTTGCATCATGTTAATTTTACTCAAACCTACATTTGCCCCCCGGCGGAGCCGAGTAATTGAAATTTGCCTCAAAGCGGAATAATTTCCATGTTAAATAAATTATCTGACAACACCTGAGCATCCAGCGACTCCGTTATGACAATGCTGCCTAGCTCAGCACCCCAACATAAATCCTCCCGCTGAAGTAATTGTTTGCTATCTCTGCCAGACACGCACCGGCCTCTAGTTTCAATGATGAGAATATCACACAAAGAGATGTTTGTTTGTGGGATGTCGAATAGTGCCATAGAGAATGATGCGTAATTGTATGCCACCAGGTAAATCAAGCTGTGTTTTGCATCTTCTAAGCTTGAGGTTTCCTCTTCTCGCTGTGACTGGTTATCCAAATAGCCTGGAATTTGGTTGTAGTCTGTTTATTTTCATCGTAGTGTTTTGAACACTCTCCTTTATTGCTTTTTGTCCGCAGGCTTTGTTTAAAACGTAATTGGTTTTAAGTATACCAATTGTAATATTTGAAAATAAGTTGGCGACAAGAAACTGCGTCGAACCGGAAATGGATGGCCGGGTACTTTTCTTGCAGAAGTATTGAACATTTAATGCTGTTCTTGTTCATGACCGTCTATCGAATCTGATTTCGTCACGTCTTAATTCAAGTCAATACACCGCTTCCTTTAAAAGATCGACTTTAAGAAAACTATTAACTCTGAATCAAAACTGCTGACCTTTTTCAAGGTGTGCTTAATCAATGCCTCATTTGAGCTCATACTATCGAACACGATAGAATCACTCCGAAGGCCAAAGTTCTGACATTTATGGACACCGGGCGGACGGCCTGGAATATCACTTTCGCTCCGAATAGCATCGTGCAAGTCATCACTTTAAAAAGCTGACGAACCGGCACGCTGGCCCCCGATGGGCATCTTTACATCCCTTGTTGACATGTGACTCTTATATATTCTCAGGGTCTAGCTTGTTCCGAAGGCTCTTGTTTTTAGTTTTTCCCCGTATCTTTCTCTCTTTGTGTTCAGCGTGTGCCTTAGCCAACGCTGCAGGGGGCTTATGGGTAATTCTCTGCTGGAGCAGAGTTTGATCTGTTAGGCCGAGATTCAGAAGAAACAGCAGTGCACGTGTTGCTGGTTTTCCGGCCGTGTAAGCGAGAGACTCCCGCCGCCGTCAGAGTACTTAAATTTGACACGTAGGCCCCCATTACTTTTTATGGGCCTGTGCCAACTATTTAATTCGTGACTGACTGTTATTTTTTAGCACGGAGGGCCTTGGTTCCCAGCTAGCAGGGTTTAAGAATGGAGATTGACGGGAGAGATACCTTTCTATGGGAAACGAGAGTTTAAGTTATTTATTTTGACCCATCTAATGGAGTTTATGAACGTTCATTTATTCAATGATTTTGTTGATAATTCTTGACTTACTTACCAAAACACTTCAAGGATAGTTTTTGACATCGTTTTCAAAATATAATCTATTTTCAAATCAAGAGTTTTGAGAGTTTTAAACATTACGTGGCTCTTGTTGCTCTATAATCGGATGATGACATTTTCCCCAAAAAATTTTGGAGATTGAATTTCACTGCTGCCACTACAGTAAAGAACCCAAATCTTATTTCCACCCGGCACTGTCATCTTCAGTGGAAAACAAACAAACAAACAAGCTAAAAGAACTACTGTTTAAACTCATTCCCATTTCACATAAATAAAGATTTAACAAAGTGTAGTTGGTGACAGCGCCTATATTTCAGTGATGGTTTTGGGTTTACTTGCATCATTCTTTCCCGCTTTCGAAAAAGTTGACACATTTCTTTATTTTTATTCCTGGAAGCGGTTTCATTCGTTTGAAGGAATTGTCAGTAACTAAAATGAACTATTTTAATGTTTATCACAACAAGCTACCAAAAAATAAACAGAAATAACACGAAACAATCCGGGCTCAGAATGAAACACGGCGATATGGTTTTTTAACGCCCGGCTTACAAAGAAAAACCTCTTTGAAAGAAAGGAGAAATAGGCTTTGTTATTGAACCAAGCTCCCAAGCTTATAATTCTCTTATGGTTTTTTTTGTTGCACAAATCATTGCTTCATTCTGTCACTGAAGTTTATGTGTGAATAGCACAATGAAAAATTTAAACACGCGTACTGTTATGTGTGCATTAAGGATGAGTTTGCAGTGAGGTGGAACACGAGGTTCTCCGAGGACACGGTTTCAATCCTGTCGTGATTAAAGACGCACAACGCTGAAGATTTCACCATATCTGCACTGAATCTTTGGAACGGCTCCCAGAGGAACATTGCTACCACTAATACATTACAGGGAATATCTCAGAAAAGGAGGGCGTGAAATAATACATAAATATCCATTGTTTAATAATTCAGATGCAATTCAAAAGGAATAGAATTTTCAGAACTCGGCGTGGGTAATCTTACCTCTGACAGTCCTAATGAAAATGACCCAAGTAAATAGAGCGGCAGAAGAGCCCGCACCGACAGAGAAACAACAAAGAAGAAGTGCTTATTTCACTTCTCCTGGGATCTACTTAAATTAGAAGACCGGCAGAATAACACATTCAGCATATCTTATATTAAGGATTTGTGATGTGGACATCAGCGAACAGCTTTTCTCTGATAATAAATTCTAGGGCTATATGCCTGTAAGCTATACAGTGGAGTGAATTAAAATGTTAAAGGGATAGTTCACCCCAAAGTGAAAATCCTGTCGGCATTTATTCACCCTCCTGTCATTTTAAACCACACAGGGAAACTCTTTTACGATGTAGCAATATCAAATGAAATTATATTGATGTAAGTCCAATAAAAATGTGATAAGAAAAAGTGAGGTATGCCGTGAGATTTCTGAGGATATTTCGTGTTATTTTTTATGTGAAGAATTCTTTTCAATTCAATATAACTGGAGGAAAATAACTTTTAAAGCCAAAGAACGCTTTGTTGATTTAAGGATCTAATGTGGTTATTTACAAAATAAATATGTGACATCTAATCTATCATACTTGAACCTATTTCCTTTCATATGGGATTTAAGTAATAAGGGTTACTGCCAAAATGCATGAATGTAACAGAATGTAACAGTTTATGTTTTTATCACAAACTAAAAATCTATAAACTTCACTGTGATCTTGTCCAACTCAGAACTTTCTATTGACTCCTCACGTCTACATTTTTACAAACAAAACTGATGAAACCGTAGCCAGGCCAACTGAAAGATTGAGAAAGTCTGAGAGAGCCCTCGAAAAAGTAGTTTTTTCCAGTCTTTCCCCCCAAAATGAATTATTTTAGTTCATTTACCAGACATACATTCATAATTCACGTCTGTCCGGACGTTGGCAGGACAGAGAGATGTCCCTTGGTCAACATCATGTTGTTTCAACAACCAATTAGATTCAAGGGATACGTTACATCAAGTGTGTTAAATGCTTAGAAAGGGTAGAGGGCTTGTACATTGATGTGTTTTTTTTCAATAAAAGAAGTAAAAAGGTATAAAACACACTTTTCAGAAATACAATCTATATTTGTACAATATATATATATATATATATATATATATATATATATATATTTAAACAAAAAAAAAAAAAAAAAAAATATATATATATATATATATATATATATATATATATATATATATATATATTATTCATCATTCATTTATTTTGTAAACAAAAACATTATGAGTTTTGTATCTCATGAGGTTGAGTAACCATGACAACATAATAATTTTGATCTGAACCCCAATGTTAGGTTAACTTAAATGGTTTAGGGAATTAAATGAAGTGCATTAAACCAGTTTAGTTTAGAAAACATTAGAAACAAAGATTAAGTTCATGGTAGTGGAACTAACTTTACTAAATTGTACTTTTTATGATTTTGTACTTACTTTATTTCTTGGTTACGTAGATATTTAATAAGTTGTAAAAAGCATTAAAGTAAAATCGCATACCTTGGTATTATAAATAATTCATTAGAAAATATATATTTGAATGAGTTCATAGAATTTTAATATTGATATGCTGGGATTACCTGTTAAACAGTTATGCAGATATAACGATTCGCAAGGTAGGCATTAATTAAAAAGTAATTTTCTGTAAAACTATATTCCAAATAAATTAGAAACCCATATACTGTGTTTAATATTATTTATTGTAAGCCGTAGAAAATAACTAGATTCAAATGATTCATTTAACCTTAATCATTGGAGATTAAAGTAATACATGAATAATAAATAAGCAATTCCTAAGTAATTCAGATGAGCTGCCTTAAAAAAATCAGTTCTTAAGTTCGCTTATTTAAGTAACCTTTAAAAAATATATCTTATATTGCTTATTTTACAAAGTGAATATCACTGTTGGGTTTACGGTGTATTATTTTAATTCATGTGTTCTGTTAACAAATTCTAGTTGTGCTTATATGAAATATGAAATGAACAGATGTGCAGGGTGGGGTCATCCGGCGTCATTTCACCCAACAGCTCCTTCACAGGTGAACTTAAGATTCCTCAGTCGCTGACCGTTCCAAGATCATGCTGGGTGATAATAGCTCTTTCTATTATGGGATTTAACACTGGACCCTCAGCTCCCCTCTATTAGAACTGCAAATATTTTCTATCACCTTTAGAATCTGCTACTTCCTTGTGAAATCCCACAGCATGATTTATACAAAGTAGAGTAAAACTTCATTTCATAATGCTCCGGTTGTGTGAAAATCCTTACCCCGGTACATTACGCCACGTAAAAAAACAGGAATATATAGATGGAAACCCAATGATTTGAGTGCTAAAGCCAAGGTGAGAGTTTTTCCGTATTGGGTCCCAGGGTCTCGAGACCGGGTCTGAATCCCAATCAGTTCCCTGCGGAGACATAAGCGACAGAAGAGATTGCAAAAGCATTCGTAATATTTTATCCCGCCACATGGAAAAGGGATACGTCGGCGGCGGGCGCACACAATCAAGATCCCACGGTTACTCGTCGCTGAGCTTCATTAGGGTGCCGTGGCACCTTCACTCCAGTGGCCCGGCCCATTTCTCCCCTCTTCATTCTCATCAAACATTGCAGATGAGGTCTTGAGCCCAATTAATCACAGCACAGTCCTGCTTCACAGCCCCCCCATTAATCAACCTGACCACCAGCGCACACGCAAACAACCCCTTCACTGCGGCTGGCAGCACTGTCAGCTACCGTCAACACACAGGCCCACGCATGCACGCACACACACACACACACACACACACACACACACACACACACACACACACACACACACACACACACACACACACACACACACACACACACACACACACACACACACACACACACACACACACTAATTGTGATGCTTATTCATGATGTCTGTCACACTCACTTTTTTCTCTCTCACACACAGTGAAACATTTGAGCAGACTGTGACACATATAGAAACATTTCATTTGTCTCGAAACTCTCGCTTTCCCACACACGTCCACGCTAGCATTATTATATACATTTAGAGCCGTACGAGATTGCTATTTTCTGACTTCTGCCAGCATGTGGCCTATAGCAACTGCATCTCATTCCCATTCGCATGGAATCCGTATGTAAAGAGTGGCTTTGGCAAACATCTGCATGGAATGCTTATGGATTCTAGTTTTGCGAGTGACAGGAGTCAAAAGCAATTCAGTCTTATCCTAATTTGTAAATATATTTCTCCTTGGATAAAGTTTATAATGCATAAAAAGCAGATCTATGGTAAAGATAAGTTGGACGTTTTTGATGTGCACATGTAATAGTTTTGTGTTTGATTTCTGTTTATATGTTGATCTTATACGCTTTAGGTTACAGATCCACTAAGGGTTTTTTATGAAGCTAACCAATTACGCTATTGAGACATATAAATATGACTAAATATTGTCTTTAAGATATTTTAAATTTTTTAAATATTTTATACTAATAAATGCAAACAAAGAGCCTTTGCTTTTAACTTTACATTTATATACACTTCAGTCGAGAGTTAAGGGACACTTACTCCTTCATGCATTTATATTATTACACATTTTAGGAACTCATTTACAAATATGAAATAAACCAGTTAAAAAATATGGGAATTGTGTTATAAATAAATAAATTAGATTAAACGTGTTATATTTGATCATCTTTAATGCAGTCACCTTTTGAATAGAATTTTGCAGAAATGTTTTCTTTTCGTTTTATCAAGCCGCTTCTTAAGGTCTCACCCTGAGATGCTTAAAATAATTCAAAAAGCAATCCCTGTCTGCGCTCTAATTGGCTGTTATTTCTGCAATATACAGTTAATGTCATCAATCTAAATCTTTTTTCTATAAATATAAGGTAAGTTTTGTCATAAACAACATGTATTTTTGTTAAGTTAAATTATAATCTATGAAACTAATTAAACATGTGTTTTTTTTAGTACCGACAAAACATTTCACTCAAACGTCCTAAAACTTTTTACTGGTAGTCTATTTATAAATAGGTATTTCTGAAGGAGGGACTTCATCACAACAGGGAAGTTATCAGCTTTTTTGATGATAGTGAAAAACTAATTTACTATTAAAAATCGTGCTCTAAAAATAAAACTAAATCTCTATAAATTAAAATAGAGAACTCCCATTGGTATCTGAAACACCAAATGTTAACAAGTGTGCAATAAGTATACAAAAACATAGGAAAAACTTTCTATTTTCATGGTAAGGTCGTCATTTTCGTGGAATTGCCTATTCGCTTGTTTTCGGATCTGTAAATGCTCTTGTCCTTCAGAAGAATCGAAACGGCTCCCCTTACCATATATAAGCTTGAGAAATGAAAGCGTTGGGTCATATATGATGGAAAACCTCATCAATAGGGAATTAAAAAAGGGTTTATATTTATCTGCACATTTGAAATTGTACGTGAAAATTAAAATGCTTCCCTGCATGAGAAGTGTGTGGTATTAAATCTCTGAATTGACTGTTAAAATCATGCAAAGATAATGAATCTCTCCCTCATCTCTCCCGGTAGCTGTGTTTAACAATTCCTCATAAATGCTTCGTTTACGGTCCTGTTGAGGTTTCATCTCCCTGCTTCTGAACCGCTGAAGAAAAGTAAAAACAGGATCAAATTTAGGCCAGCGTCTAATTTCTTCCAGCTTCATGCTGAGGCATCTCTCTCTTACGCATTAAACATCTGTCTTTGCTTCACAGGACTTATTGGAGCTGAAAATAGATTGAGGAGCTCGGAGAATGACCATCCCGATGGACTCACACTTCTGCTTTTTCCAACTTTTTACACATTTATCTCTTGCTCTGACAGGTAAGAAGGGTAAGACCGAGAAAACATGTTTGCCGCTCAACTGGTCACATTAGGTTGGGGTTCAATTCTTGTACCTGAGGTTTGCAATACAGAACTAAAGCTTCAATCATGACTTGCAGTTCATTTTTGACAGACATTTATCCAAAGTGCCAGAATCGAACCAATGACATTGACAAAACACAACACTTAAGTCAATAGCCCAAAGTTAGGTGAACTCAACCGGTTTATGAACCAGTTTAGAAAATATTCAAAAAAAATATTTAGTACATACTAGTGTAACTTGCGTGAAATTTCCTTTTTATGTTTTAGTATTTATATTATTTCTTGGTTATGAAGATATTTAATTAGTCATTCAAGTTATAAAAGTGTAGACAGCCTACCTAGGTATTGTAAATAATTTATTAGAAAATATATATTCAAATTCGGTTAAACTATATTTAAATGGTTATACTTGGATTAACCGTTGATAAGTTATGCTGAATGATTATCAAGCTAGGCATTAATTAAAAAATAATTTCCTATAAAATTGTATCCAAAATAAATAAGGAACATTTTTTTTTAAATATAATTTGTTGTAAGCCATAGACATTAAATAAATTTAATTGTTAATTTAACTTAAATCATTGGAGTTGAACTAACACATAAATGTTCAATAAGTAATTCCTAACTAATTAATACGAGTTTTGCTTAAAATAATTCCTAATTTCACTAAACTTTCTAAAAATAATAGAATAATATTAAGGAAATATCAGCGTTTTACAGTGTACTGAAGTGAAACATTTACATTCCATTTATGCATTTGGCAGACCCTTGACACCAAAGCATCCCATTGCATTATACTAAACATTTTATTCTTAGTATGTTCCATTCCTGTTATCAAACCCATAACTAAGCACAAACCATTGAGTTACAGCAAAGCTATACATGTACTGTATTTCTCAGAAGTGTGCCCGTGCACTAATAACACATCTTAGGAGAACTGCAATGGAAAAGTACATTGAAATTCGCTGTATTCAGGACTTTGAAAGCGGATGTCTTTGATCGGCTGTCAGTTGAACATCAGAATCTCTCCTGCCCCCTATGTCAGCGCAAAGAGAGAGTGTGCGGTGTTAACAGGAAGCTATGGGCTCCGTGTGTGTTTGAGGGATGTGTTGTCATTTTTGTTCAGCTTTGTGTGAATTGTATGTGACAAGCCTTTTAACACCGCTGCTGTTCTTTCCTTCGCTAAAGCAACAATCCTCTGTGTCGTTTTCGAAGAAAGCAAGGCCGAAATGAACGAGGAAGATAGACACGTGTGAAGAGAAAGGCAAATTTCTTTCTTCTTCTGAATTTGATCTAGACCGCCCGAAAAATAGATGGATCCAATTACGGAGGCGACCGTGCGTGGTGGCTCGCGGATGTCCATGTAATTGTGCAACTCTCATTTGCCTCTGTATCCCAACACTGAAAGAAACTTGTCATTGACCAGACAGCCTCGTTTGTCCACCATGATGTCGAAATGAGATCTTCCCTTTGCTGTGTGAACATACAAGGAAAATCACGGGCGGCCTTGCACGACTAAACGGGGGTCTGAGCCGAAAAAAAAATCCAGGGAGAGAAACGGCTTTGGTATCAATTTATGCCATTCTTTGTAGGCCGATGAAGCATAGAGGATTGTCAGATGTGCTCAGTGTTGAATTTTGTCACGGTATGTCAGCGCTCATTGTTTTTGATACACTTTTGCGGTGCCAGTCAGGACCGATGAAAATGTGCCAGATTCATCCAACATTGATCAAGGAAAGAGAAAGTAACAGCTTGAAGTTGATTTGCTGGAGATGCCCGCCCACCCCGCTTGACACTTCGCTGTCACGTGTCGGTGGCTTCTGGTACGAGTACCTCGTGACTCATAAATAGTTAATGGCCATGCTTGATGACACAATGACATCTGGTTGGTCTGTGTGGGCTTGCAGATTGCCCGGTCTAAAAGAGACTCTTGCCGCATGTCAAAACGTTGTATGACTCCTCGGATTGCACATGCTCCTGTAATGTCATCGACAACGTGCTCAAATTGTTCTTGTATCGCGTAATGAAGGATTTTTCATATCAGCACACAGAACAGAATTGCCCTAGCGTTCACTCGTAAAGCAACACGAAGGCATATTTTGACCTTAAAATATTGTCTCTACAATTATTATATTGGTAGAAGAACTCAATTTCGGCTGCTATCTAAGCAGCTGAAGAGCGGCTGGAAACACACACAAAACTTTGTTCTTCGAAGTTCTACAAGCTCACGTACATTGCGGTGATGACGGGAAAGCTTAGCGACAATTTTACAACATTAAAAACTAAAAAATGCACTTCGGGGAAACAGTGAGCGCAAGTTAACAATTGTTGCTTTCATGATTTCTTAATAGCAATACCACAAAGCATTTACCCTATGGTCTTTTACGAACAATTTGTCTTACATTTTTGTGTTTTAAATAATCATTTGTTAGTACAAAGAACGTATGGTGAACCAGAAAGGTTTTTGGACATTAAAGAAACTTTATGGAAGCACTCAGCAACAACCGTTCACCCATGAATCATGAAGCATCTATACATTTCCCAATGTTAAATGGAGAGCAAATGGGGAATACATTTACAATATATAATGTTCGTATTCATTTTACTATAGTAAGCCATGTTAGGAGATCATCTCACTGACAGTCTCTTGTATTGTGCAATGAAAAAAATGAGTTGTTGGAATTTGATCATGTATTTTGTTTCGACATAATTGCTTTTGAAATTTGAAGAAAGGTTACAACAACATATTTGAGTTGTGTGGATCCGATGTACATGATACATTTTTTAACTCATTTTCCAGTGTGAAAGAGCAATCTTCAGCCAATAAAAAAAAAAACCTTCACAACAACCGTCATCATCTCAAGAGAATATCAGGAATGGTTTTATCCTGACCTGGTTATTGGCTTTGCTAAACGAGTGCTGATAACAGCACCGCCACGCCGCGTTATTCTATCCACAAGATTAAGAGTCTAGCCTTATAGTCTTGTACCAGGCTTGCCTTCACATCCCTTTCTGTGATCACAAAAACCATTCATGTTCTGAAAAAATATTAAAAAGCAGATCGGAGAACTCGGGGTGACTACAAAAATTACTGCAGATTGCTACAAATCCCCCGTCTTTGATCTTGGCAGCCATCAAAGGGATGCACACTCCAAAACGGAGCCGCCCGACCGCCTGTTCACTATTTCTTATTCCTCAAGAGAATGTCAAATAACAGTCTCCAGTACCCTACTTCCCTCCCCTGCAGTCTCTAATCCCCGTCCAAAATACTGTCACTGATCACAGCCCAGCGCCGGCAACAGGGCCTCTCTTTCACACCCATCATCTTTGATGTCACATAAACTTCACGGCTTTGTGTGATGGTTAGGTTATCGTACTTTTATGGGGTCTCTATCAAGTTGCAACATTGTATTGCGGCCCATAAACCGGCCAACAACTCTCTGTCAGCCGGGCAAGTGATGGATTCGCCCCGTGCCAGCCGAGCTCCAGTAAAGTGAGTTTGTTTTGGCATATTCCACACTTCAGCATCTTACTCTGTTTTTAAAAGTGCAAATGTGCTGAACGCAATCAGCAGTGAAGCAGATTACATTGTCAAATAAAGACCGCCGTGGAAAGAAGCGATTAGAAACACTTTCTCCAGAGGGGACAAAGAGAGACGCTCCTCGCAAGATCTCCCGAGATATTTCAACTGCTTTCAGGGGCGGCATGTGCTCCACGTGTGGACGCTGCGATTTGCAGAACGATCCTTTCGTTCTGTCGCTTTACAAATTTATGTTATGTGTTGGACCATTTACATTTACATTTAGTCATTTAGCAGACGCTTTTATCCAAAGCGACTTACAATAGTCGAGGAGACAATGAAGCAGTAAATAGCCGATTCAGGACCATAAAGCCTTCTTTATTACTTTTGTGAACGCAATGCAGACAATTGGAAATGCCAACAGCATTATTGTATCTAAAAAAATTCAACATAAACATACAATGTAAGATTTCAAAATATCAGCCATGCGTCTGTGTATACTGTATTGGACTAAAACAAAGGGAACCCCAAATCAGACATCCAAAAGGAAGATTTTTTGCAAATAAAGTTTCTTTGAGCACATTTCCTCTTTACTCACTGGAATTAAGCTATATCTGACAATCAATAAACTTTTTAATAGGAACCACCACAGACAAATGGTCGTCACTTACCATTAAAGTTCATCATCTTTCATTGTCTCCTCGACTATTGTAAGTCGTTTTGGATAAAAGCGTCTGCTAAATGACTAAATGTAAATGTAAATGATCTTTGGAGTTTTGCTAATGATAAGGCTTTATTGACCCAACATGATTGACCAGATTTGTCCACACAACATCACCGCAACATCGTTCTGGGAATCAGCTCATATCAGCAGAAGGTAATCATACATGTAGACAGTAATGACTTGTTTATATCACCGCAGCAGATGGACTCAGTTGGGAGACATGTAAAATTGATCTGGGTGCTGAGTAATGGAAATCTGATCACTATCAAGTGAAGAGCAGCACTCTGATCTGGACAGTGATGACAGGTGAATGAAGGTATTGTCTCTTGGATCTTGATTCTTCTCAGACTTGCTATTGACCCATTGGACTGGGGAGCTGTGTGTTAAATGTTCTTCCTCTCTATTTGTGCTGACATCTGTTTATTGAGAAGGAACTATTAAAGCGGTGGGATATGAATGTTAATGAAGTAGAGGAAGTGTGATTTATTTTTCTTGTCAAGAACAGTTTACGTATCAAAAATATGTGTAAAACGTTTTTTTTTACAAATTTCATTTAATTATTTTTTTTAATTCACACATAATTAATAAAGCCAAATAATTAAAAGTCATGATAGTCATTCTATTTATTTTTTTCTTTTATTGATACACAACTTTAATAAGTTATAAAATGGTATAACCATAAAAATTTTTTATGACATATTAGTTCTTGAGTAGGGCTATTTTCATAATAATTAAAATTACAATTGATTTTATTTTATTTTATCGTATCTTATTTTATTTTATTATTTTATTTTATTTTATTTTATTTTATTTTATTTTATTTTATTTTATTTTATTTTATTTTATTTTATTTTATTTTATTATTTTATTTTAATTTATTATTTGATTTGATTTGATTTGATCTGATCTGATCTGATCTGATCTGATCTGATCTGATCTGATCTGATCTTATTTTATTTTATTTTATTTTATTTTATTTTATTTTATTTTAGGAGGGAAGTAATAGAAACTAGGAATGTTAGGAACTTAAAAGAGCTAACAGTTTTTATGAACATGACCTTTTAGCTATTGTTTCAGTTTTTCTTTCAGTTTCTTTTTAATTTAATTTAATTTCATGTGTTTTGTTTTCGATTGACACACAACCAATACAGCCTAAGAACTTTATAAAAACTTTTCATAAGCCTAAAAGTAGTATTTGTAAAACCTTCCATAGTGTGAATTCTTTCATTTTATCTTTACTCTGCTTAAATTCTTTACAACTCTTTATATTTTCGAAACCCTTTATTTGCAGTTTAGCATGTGCACAAACATTTAACTCACACATCAATGTTATTGTAACAATTGTGTTATTTTAAACAAATATTAGAGTGTAAGTTACATCTTATTTAAATACAAACAACATTTGCTTTCAATAGGCTAGCCGTTCCTGAATGATAGCATAATTAACGCTGAATAACAGTCCTCTAAACATTTCTGGTGTTCTTTTATTGCGTTTAATTCCATTTTATACATTAAGTTTATTAAAACAGTTATTTAATGTTTTTCGCTACAATATCAAATACAAATCACAGTTTTAAAAATGCATTTGTGTTATAAATTCTGCTAATAGCGAAAGGGAAGAACTCATTTGAGCAAAGTTAAATTAAAGTTAAATTATGAAAACATCGCTTACACTTCTTGTGTAGTAGGCCATTATTTCGTCCTCTATTCATGGTACCAACAAACTGGATTTCCCCTACGACAAATCAGTCTGTTTCTGTGGATAGTTAACATGCAGTCCACTTTCTAAACGGTCCACTTTTCTTCCTTGTTTCTGACATTTCCGGTCGGGAGACCGGTTAATATTCTGAAGATTTGTGGCTGATCAGTTCGGGATAAAGATCCTCTGGTCACCACAAGAATGGCATTACGTTGTCATGAAAAAAGAAGCGAAAGCCTGATCATTGATTCACAACTGCCCACTCCATGCTTTTGGAATCAGTTATTTTCAAAACTGTTAAATAGGACAAGTTTGTCTTTCCAGCCCCTACACTTTATAACTTTAACCAAATGTAAGTCGGAGGTAGCGACAGATTGCCCCATGCGCACTGCCAAGTTTCTTCTTTCCACAGACAGATATACTGTAAATTATATTTCAATGCACCAGTTTTTACCCATTGCCAATGTGTGTTTTATAGGTTTCCAAATACGCTGGAACTCACCACCGGCCAAGACAAATGTCCTCATATTCAAGCCACAAAACTAACATTGCCCTTTGCTTATGCCAAAATGAAACACTTTGTTGCCTTTTAATGACTTTTTTGTTCATTCCAGATCCGAACTACATTGAAGTGTTGTGTGATTATAGCGGAGGTAAGCTATAACCCACCATTAATTGGGATGGACAGGGCTCATTGAGCATTATAGCAAAACAAGCTCAATCCTATTTGACCTTCGCCCTGTCAGTTAGTGCATTTTACGCCCGGTTGTCTGTAGGGCATTAATACACAATATCTTGTTAATTATTATGATTAACTGTTTGTACGGAACCTGTGATGATGCAGATGAGATTAAGTTACAAAGGAAACAGATTTCTACGCATTCTCTCAGGTGAGTAAAAATAAGTGTAATTGCCGTGTAATTGGCGGATTAAATAAAGACGTCCCCCTCTCGAAAGGTGATGTCAGAATGCGACTGGAAACAATGATCTCATAACTGTCACCACAATTAATAAAGCTGGATGACTTTGTTTCTTCTGCAGAACAAAAAATGAGATATTTTGAAGAATGTCAGTAACCTGACAAAGGCGGTTTTGACTTGATACGTTTTTATCTCCATACCTTTTACCGACTAAAATTGTCAACTTGTTTTTTTTGCAGATACTCTAAAGTCTCTTCAAGTAATGGCAACCACAGAAAGATAAACCGAATAAAATCCATGATGGAAAATATATTTCTGAATTGAATTATTTATAGCAAAATTTCATTTCAAAATTTTTTAAAGAAACGCAATAAAGGAAGAAACGGAACTGATGTACATGAGTATATTATGTAATTTGAAGGGAAGAATCTCTCTCTCTCTCTCTCTCTCTCTCTCTCTCTCTCTCTTTCTCTCTCTCTCTCTCTCTCTCTCCCTCTCTCTCTCTCTGGTCTCTCTCTCTCTCCCTCTCTCTCTCTCTGGTCTCTCTCTGGTCTCTCTCTCTCTTTCCTTCTCTCTCTCTCTCTCTCTCTCTCTCTGGTCCTCTCTCTCTCTTTCCTTCTCTCTCTCTCTCTCTCTCTCTCTCTCTCTCTCTCTCTCTCTCTCTCTCTCTCTATCTCTCCCTCTCTCTGGTCTCCCTCTCTCTGGTCTCCCTCTCTCTGGTCTCCCTCTCTCTGGTCTCTCTGGTCTCTCTGGTCTCTCTCTCTCTCTCTCTCTCTCTCTCTCTCTCTCGCTCTCTCTCTCTCTCTCCCTCTCACTCTCTCTCTCTCCCTCTCTCTCTCTCTCTCTCTCTCTCTCTCTCTCCTCTCTCTCTCTCTCTCTCTCTCCCTCTCCTCTCTCTCTCTCCTCTCTCTCTCTCTCTCTCTCTCTCTCTCTCTCTCTCTCTCCCCTCTCACTCTCTCTCTCTCTCTCTCTCTCTCTCTCTCTCTCTCATTGATAAGTCTGTCCTGCTTGGGGACTTTGGGAGACAGTGGCCAAAAACTGAAAGCTGGATAAACCAACAATATATACTTTTCTCTCTGACATGATTCAGCTCTATATGTGTTGTCGAAAAAAATGAGAACGTTCAAGCTAATATTGAATCCTAGGATAAAAAGTTTTGTTCTTCTGATAAATGGTTTTGAAGACAGAGGAAGCGCGGGTGAGAGAGGAGATGCAGAAGACTCTTATCATCTGAGACCAGGACAAACATCATTACATTTAGCGGTGGATGATGATTACAGACAGACTACATCGATTAGGGATTCTCCTCACGCGATCTTAAATGCTGCTCGGCACCCCCCCTCCTCACTTATGGCACGTAAAACAGGACCACCGCCATTTTTAAACCCGCTCCTGTCTAATAAGAAAGCAATGAAACGGCCTCGTAAAATGTTGTATAAATCTCTCAGGGTGCTCATATAAAAGTCCCTTCAGGCAGTTTAAGCAGTTTCCTGTGATTGTGTAACACTAAGCATTACAGTTTCCTCTCTTTTTTTGGGAAGACATACCATAAATGGCGTGTTCTTTTTTCATCCTGTGAAGTATGCTTTTTATTCATATGAATAGAAACTGATGGACATGTCTGCCACTCCGCTGCTGTCCATCATAACCTGAATTTGAATTCCGATTCGTTCTTTTTAAACACTTGTACAGTAGTTCCCCGGGCCAGCGATACTTTGTAATAAAATGACAAATCATATGCAATAATTAAACAGTATTATGAATTTTTATATTTATGAGATTTATGAGAAATGTCATGTATCTTATTTTGTGTCGTGCTAAAGAGAAGTCATACAGGATTAAAATGGCAAGAGTAAGTTAACCCAATTTAATAAAAATAAAAATGCACTTGATTTCAATAAACAAAAACGTGTTAATGAAAAGTTAATGATAAAAGATGCAGCAAAAAATGTCGAAATTATTCACTCGATTTGATAGGAACCTGGGTAGGGACCCAGAGTACTTAACCTTCCATTGCTCCTAAAAAGTCATGGAAAAGCAATTAAAAGCGCACAATGAAAGGAAAAAAGGTTATAATCTACTATTAATGCTAATGGATTGTATTTCTTTGAAATCATCCCAAGAGAACAGAAACGGGAGAAGAACTACTCTTATTCAAGAATTATCACTTGAAATTGGTGACTTAAGCAAGTTTGACCTTTTAGATATTTTCAGCAGCAATGTAATACCGCTGCTTTAATGTTTGTCAGAACAATGGTTGTCACAACACAAGAGTTTCATTTACATACACATCTATTGGAATTGTAATATTCTCCAGAACGCGGTGGACACGCTCAGTACAAGAAGAAAGCAAATCTCAAAGTCATATTTCTCCAGCCAGAGCTTCTTTTATGTCTTTAGTGGTCACTTTACATTTGATTACGCTGATTCATGACACACACCATCACGGACTGGGAAAGCGTTTCCATGACAACAGCTTGCAGAGGTGTCTGTCCGGAAAAGTAGAGGAGGATTCAGAAATCTGCACACCTCATTTCCACCAGAGAGAGGGAATGAAAGAGAAATCGCAAGCATTTATGGCAATGATATCTTGTGTGTTCTTCAAATGTCCTCTTAGAAAGAAAAGCAATGGGAGGTTTATTTGTACAACAACTTGTTTCATTTAAAATAGGCACTTTCATAAAATGTATATCTTCTATGCCAGTGGTAAAAATAACCATAATTTATTTTAGATTTGCACATTTGTAATGGGAAAGCCATCTACGGTATTGCACAGTTAATATAGTTTTATTTGTATTGTTTTATTGTAGTTTTATTAATGTTTGGAATTAGCTTCTGTTTTTATTTTATTTTTTCGTTTATAGCATCTCTGTTATGTGTTTTTGTCATTTTATTATTTTTATTTAGCAATGTAATTGCATTTTTTAGGTAATGATTTTAGTACCGAAACTTGTGTAATTTTATTCCTGTTTTATTCCTGTTTTATTTCTTTAGTTTTTTATTCATTATTGTTTTAAGGGATAGTTGACCCAAAAGAAAAATTCTGTCGTTTTTCTCTGCTTCTTATCATTTTAAACCACTTTCTTTCCTTGGCAGAAGACAAACGAAGATATTTTGAAGAATGGCACCTTTTTACATTCATTGGTGTGTTTTCATATAACAAAACTAAATAGGTGGCACTGCTTTCACCCACTTTCTTTAAAATATCTTCTTTTGTGTTCTGCTTAAGAGAAGTCATACAGGATTAAAATGGCAAGAGTAACTTAACTACCAATTTAAGTTTGAAAAAAATAATGAACTTGATTTCAATAAACAAAAATGTGTTAATGGTGAAAGTTCTTGTAAACAAATAACCTTGCTCTATACACTGTAAACAACTCTCTTTATTAAGTCATAATTCCTGTCTACTATTTTAAATGTTATGTTTAATAATGACTTGAAGATAATAATGTGCCAACACTCATAGAAGCAAATATGTATTAATGCATTTCAAAAGATTTTTGGGTTTGCAAAATGTATTTCTCTTCATGCACAGGTTCATTAGACTCGACGTGTCCACTGGTGCTCTGCAAATATGGATTTTCGTGCTGAATTTAAGGGGTTGACCCAGTAATCATAATGAGCTGAATATAGCCTTATTAAAGTGGCAAAAATTACATAATGATTAATAACAGCAATTTTCCTTTCGGCAGATTTTCCCACTTTGTTGCGGAAGCATTTCAAGTGTTTTCTAAGTGCACTGAAAATGGCCAGACCGAGCTCTCTCCCAGGAACATCAGCGGTCGTGTTTTCTTGCGCATTTCTTCCATGTCCGATAGTTAGTGTCTTGGGATTACTGTAATCAGCTCAATCATTAATACAGGTGAAACATTTAAGATTATTTGTTTACACGCCATCTTGTTTCATCTGACCAAAGCTTTTATTGAAAAGCTTTTTACAATTAGCCCCTAATGGCTGTGCACCTGCGTAAATTACCTAATGATTACTCTGAACGCGTTACTGCTTACATTAGCACCCGAGAGGAAGTGTCGAATTAATGGTTAAAGATGTCATAGGCCAGCTGGTTGGGAATTTCTCCGAGCCGTGGCAATTAGCCGGGCAATGCGTGTCATGGGGGGATGCACGTAACCTCTCCCCTTTGACACACGGGACGGGAACTTGGAGACTACGGTTTCATCAAGTTGTACATTTAAGAGAAAAAGTGCCGCAGTGTCAATATTTTGCTAGAGCCGGAGAGGACTGGACACTTTAATAATCCATGGCCTAATGCAGCTGGCCCCTGCGCGAGCCGGCGCGATGATGCGTAATCTGGAAATGTAACGAGGATAATTTAGCACACGCTCAAGTGAACATCATATTTTATAGCTCTACAGGCCATGTGTACGGTGTGTTTGGGGGGTTCGCTGCTGTGTGCTGAGGAATGCATATATCGGTCCACAATGTCCCACACATATCATAATATTGCAAACAATTCAGCACCCATTAAGGTTTAAGTTCAAATAAAATTTTAAGTTCACATTCTCATCATTTAAAACATGCATGACTTATCATTCTTGTGCAAAACTCAAAATTTTAAGAATGTCGGTAACCAATAGTGAAGGCACATATTCACTTGCACTAGTTTTGCACTCATAGAATAGAAGTGAAAGGGTGCCGCCATTGTTACACATATATTTAGAGTCACACACTTCCCTCTTCTTTAATTTAAACAAAAATATTAAAATTCAATAAGTGTTGTGTTAATATCATTACCATGAATTCTTTTAACCTAAATAACCATTTAATGAAAATCCGATATTGTGTTTAATACGTATCGATATGTACCTTTGAGTATCAATATGTAGTCTTCAGGCGTAAATGTGTACTTTTTAAATAGTACCACGTCAGTACCAGCTTTTGTACCATTTGTAGCCACTGTGTAGTTTACATTAGGTGTAAAACTAAATATTCCATATGTCCTTATTGATCGGGAGGATAAAGTAAAGCTTGCTTTTGGACCCGCCTCACTTAGCACCAAATACCCCACACAGAAAGTGAAAACTGAATGTCACGTCAGGATTTTGGCCGCCCTCCTGCGGTGCGTGAGATCCGTCCTCACGGCATGCAATACTTCCCGTGACTCACCAAAAAACGAGATCTGCTTCACTGTACAAAATGTTTACACCTTTCTAATAATATTCAGCCCAGGCTTCAATGAACCAAGCCTTGAAGTCTTTTTATGTCTATTTCAGTGCCTTTAATATGACCAAGGTCAATGTATGAGTCAGTTATATTATGAGTTATTTATTTCAAGATATGATATAGTTGAGAATACATAAGCCTGTTATTTCCTGAACATACAAACCTCAGAGGAGAAGAGGAAAAAACATCTCAACACTCTTCTGCTGTGTTTACACCAAACACAAATTAAATTATCTGCGCAGGT
This sequence comes from Triplophysa yarkandensis, assembly GCA_033220385.1. Classification (NCBI taxonomy): domain Eukaryota; kingdom Metazoa; phylum Chordata; class Actinopteri; order Cypriniformes; family Nemacheilidae; genus Triplophysa; species Triplophysa yarkandensis. The sequence goes on along the minus strand of JAWHQN010000194.1, from coordinate 135,910 downwards.
AAATTAAATACTAAGTCAATGCAAATTGACGCAAACTCAGCCGATGAATCACGCTCTCTGCGCAAGATAAAATATATAAGTAAGAACTTTGCGCAAAGAGCTCATTGACACTTCCTGTTTGAAGGCCACAGTTTCAAGAAGACATTCCAAAATAAACAAAGTGTTGAACGCAGTTGAACACATCATTATGGTCGGTTGTGTCGACCCGAAGTGCTTGATTTTTTATGTAGCAAGCCAATATGTAAATTAACATAAATAAAATAAAATAAATGCTACGTCAAATTTTATTAGAGGGAGTAAAATAAACAACTGTTAAACAATATACTTCCATATGTATTTATTTATTTATTCTTATGTAGACATGAAATGAATTTAAAGGCCAACATTACAGTATTGCAATGTCTTGCAGTTTCAATAAATCAGAATTTATTTAAGGGTTTGATTCCATCAGAGAAAGATGTAAATCTATCAGTGGGCGAGATCAGAAATGTGATTGCGGTAAGGTTAGGTCTATAATTAATTGGCTGTGATTTCAATAGATAAATAACACTAACAGACTGGATGATGGAAAGGTTTGGCAGGGAACGAACAGTTTGTCCCACGGTGATTTGGCGAGAAAAGACATTGTACACAGTTTCAACAATGTCTGGCTCAAATCTGGCCTTATCTGTTGTTTTAACCCACCGGAGATCTCGGTTCTCCTCGTCCCCGATTATATTTCCAATTGTTTCAAAACGTTCAAACGTCTCTTTTCGCCGTGCCTGCGTCTCATTTAAAAGGACTCTTTGATTTGCAACTTTGGCCCAGTACAATAAAATGAGTGTCAGAAGGGTAAAAATGTTTGACCATCACACCCAACAGTGACCATTACGTTCAATTTCTAAAACACTACTTCACATGGAGAATGGATACGATAGCCTCATTTTGTTATTTGAAGTTCTATGATTTGGATTAGTTCGTGCAAAAGTATGATACAATCTTCTTTTGTTGATCCGATCTAGCATGAAATGCACGCGATATCTGTTCAGACTAAGCGCAGAGGCAAAGAGAATTCAATGTGAAAGCTCTAAATGGAATTTACGCTAACCAGTTCTTTCTAATGTAGAATACTGACTGCAGATGTCAGAAGCTGTTAGGTGTTAGCCGCTCCGTGCCCATTATCACCAGCGGGTGCTCTGTGTGATACAGCTGCTTCGGAGGTGGGAGGAACTTGCTCTAATAGGCTCATACACTTATGGCAGTGTTCTGCACTGAAGCCATACCACAAAAGCACAGTCCAACAGAAATTGGTACACTTTTCCAAACACATACGCTGCTGTTGGAACACCATGTATCTGGCACTGGACTCCTGCTGGCAATTTTAATAGGCTGAAAACATGTTTCTGCTTTTTGACTGTGTCTGCTTGCCGCTGTAACTTCTATGTTTGGCCTGAAGGCGATATACGTATATTGCGGTGACATGCAATGCCATGCCTATATGCTTTCATCCATTCATTTATCGAACTTAACCTCTGTAGGGTCACCAGCGGGATGGAGCCTATCACGGCAGTTTGGGCGAGGCGGTGTGTCAATCTTGATTTGACCAAATATACTTTTATTTATTATTTAAAATGATCTCTTTACCATTTTTTGTTAATGACGTTCTATAGACGTTATAGTTGAATTTTGTCACAATGCTACATATACTATAATTATATATGTTTTTAGTTGTTAGATTGATAGACTAAAACGCTCTGGATTATAATCACTTGAGTGAATAAAACGTGCAAAAAATCGGAAGCTTCTTTATACACTGCGATAAACGGAATTCAGTACAAATCTCCTTGTAGTACACTTAGTAGGGTATGTTTGTATATTAAAGTTGTATTTTAAAGCTTAAAAGTACGGCAAAAAATATTGAGCCAGTGTATATTACTTGTAAGTAGTATATGTTACTTGTATTATCAAGAAAAATACAGTTGTAAACAAATTGTGTACTCAAAGTATATTCTGGTCCAATTAAAGTATACTTTTTAGTATTGCACACTTATTGTATACAGTAAAGTATACTTTACAAATTACTTTGTACAAAAGTAGACCAATCTGAAGAGAACACTAAGAAGTATACAAGTGAATTGATATTCGTATACGTACAACAAAGAATTCAAAAACTTAAGGCTTCTCTATATTTCATTTCCAACCAGCGTTCAATGAATATGTTTTTAGCATCAAATATACATAAAAATCTTTTTGATGTTTGACGCAGTCAGTATTTTTTTCTTTGTACGTATTAAGCCTGCGTACGGACAACTTTGAATAAGAATTAGATCAACCTACGTTTTGAGCCACCGCGTGCTTGGCGTATTTGCAAGGAAGGTTTTTTTTATTAACTTTTCTCTGCCGCAGCCGAATTTCTATGTAAAATTGATCTGATTAGGCCATCTCTGTTCCAGGAAGAGCATTGTTTGCTGTGGCTAATTCTCTCTACTTAATGCCTGTCTCTTTTGCCCGCATCAGATCCCTGGCTCTCTAATACACAAGACTCCCCTGTTGGGTTTTCTCATCATATTTGGTATAGCACTCAATATGTTCTATTGAACTTCTGTGCATGGGCCCTCAGCACAAATGGATCGCATCGCTCCGACTAAAAGCAAGCTAATTCCAAACACCATTGCATGAGTAAAAGTTTAATGAAGCTAGTGAACCGAACAATGAGAGAATAATCTAAAGCTCTCAGTGAAGACGGACCTTTTTAACACGCAGCCATAGCACAAGGTGCGAACGCTACGTGCCAGGCCGGATATGCTGTTCGGCTGAGACGTGACGTCCAGGTAGAGGGGTCTCGAGGCAGACCTGTGTTTGCTAATGAATTAACCATAAAGCCCAGTCATACATCATCTTGTAAGACACGATCAATGGTGTCTTTTGCTGGGGCCTGGCTTCTGAATATTTTATACCTATCAAAGTAGCCAGGGAAAAAAAAGTGATGACAGAGTGGAAAATCAAAGTATCTGACATCCCAGTAATTTACTGTTAGAAATGAATATGTGGTAATGAGAATAGCATTAAGACTTTCGAGGAAGAGTGTGAGATGTGTCGACTAGGTCAATCCAACATCTGATCACAATTGTACCCATTGGTTGCTCATTTATAAGGATGTCTTCTTGTTAGTTTTGGGATAGACAACATTTTTGAGTCTTTTGGCGACTGATGAGTGCCAGACTGGGTGGGCAATAGTCAACACATTAAACACATATCTGTAGTAAAACATTTTTAAATCAAATTTATACATGAATATAAAATAGGTTTTAACTGTTCTTTAGAAATAAAAAAACACAAATAATTGACACATTATATGCACTGTGTATGTGAACAAAAATGTACAAAGGCTGTGATTTATTTTGAATAAATGAGGGATCAATGCGTTGCTAGGCACATAGTGAAGCATCCACTAATAAAGCACTAGCCTCAAGTAGCTTATTGCTTTTAGGAAACGGTAAACACACGGTACAAATATTGATGCCAAGAAATCAGTATCCGTGCAACTTTCATAAGAAACGTTTTCAAAGTAAAATCACCTTAAGCTGTTTCTCCATTAGAAAAAGAAGTCTCTGATCTACTGCGTTGCTAAGGATGATTTATCTAAGGCTGGAAAGTGATACCAAAGATATTAATATAAAAACATACGTCACAGCCACTACAATGAAAGAGGAGGTATGCAACGCTCAATATGGCCACTTTAGTAAAGGAAGCCCCGATCAATCATCGATCAATATTGACTAATGATTTTCTGATGCAGGGCTCCGGAAGGTGCTTGCCAGTCTTTACAGAAAAGCACGAGGAAGCGACCTCGAAAAAGCGATTTAAACCTGGCAAACCAAAGGTACGGTAGAGTTCATGTCAATCGTAATTTAAATCAAGTTTAATTACTGATAAAAATTATGTTAAATTTTGATTTTATCTGACCTCCTAAATTTAAATAGATATAACTATAAATGAGCTTATAACTGCTCAGTGGCATTGCAAACATGTCCACCTTGTGGGTCCGCGTCTGTTAACTTTGGCGATACACAGAATCGTTACGTAAAACAGATACAACTGTACGTCATTGTAAGCATAGCTATTGACCAATCAGAATCAAGGACTGGAACTAACCATTATATATATTACAAAGACATTACATTAGTCAAAGAACAATATTCTTTTAAGTAAATAGATTTCAAGTGTAGCAGCTATCCATACTCAGAGAAACCTCACATTACATCGTATTAATAATGATGATCCCATTGACATGAGCGGTGATATTTCCTTGTACGCTACCTTTGCTTTTCTTCCCATTTTTAATCCAAATGTTGGCCTAGAAACACAATCTCCAAATTATGAAACAAGATGCGATAGACGCAGCAAATGACATGAAAACACTTGTCAATTACGAGTGGATGGCACTATTTGATCCGCAAAATCACGACATGAGGCTGTGATGAATTCTGTGTGCGGAGCCCTTTAAAACGTGTAATAAAATCTTCCATTAGGAGCACGATCGCCGTCCACAGGGAAATCACTTACGCAAGATGATGCTTTCAACTATATTGATGTGTCATTGGAGGGTGGAACCAGCACAATTAACATGGTTTCATATCACAAGATTAATACTGCGTTTTTGATCCGTTCCTTTTGATCCCCTTCTGGTCGCATCATTACGATGAGGAGATAAGCCAACTTTGTTGATATGGGGAACTCATCACTGATGGTATAATAAAAGCACAGCGCTTTATGACAATGTTCGGCTTCCTCAAGGTCACTTTAGTCTTCCGTACAGTGCTGTCTGTTTCCCAGAAATTGAAAGCATTAGGAAGTGATTCCTCACATGGGAGGAAATAGGCTTAGACTGCCGGCTGTCATCGTAGGCAAGCGCAGATTGACATTTGGGTTTATTTTGGAACGCAGCGAGTCTGAGGTTATCACAAAAAAATCCATTTAGTGCTTCTACAGCTCACTCCGGTCTAAAACGCCCGCACCAAGCAATATTCTTCCAGAGTAAAGGGAGGCTTAGAAGACGGAAGTTTGGTTCGACAAAATTTCCTGATTTCTTTCTGTGTGTAGTGCTGATGTTTCTCTAAATGGCACACCCACATACGTGTACACACGTGTGAATAGACACATGGCATGTGTATTGTCTGGGTGTGAGTTATAATGTGTTCCAACTCTATTAACAGCTCCTCTTTCAGTTAATGAACTCCATTAGTATGCGCTAAGGAAGAAAACAACAAGGCAATGTTTAATCAATTATAATCGCTTCATCACGTCAGCCTGCGCGTCTGCTCTCGCGTGTGGGTGCAAGGCCGCTTGTGCTACCAACCCATTTAGCCGTTAACACACTCCATAGTTTTCCTCATGCACCGTTTGCAACTTTCTGTGCTTGCGCTAAAAATCAGGCCATGCATCAACAGCCGTGATGAATAGATTTGAGAACGTAAGCAATAACAGAGGGCAGCAATAAACGGGATTATACATACCACGTATATGCACAACAAGTAAACCAAGTTCCTGTTGTACAAAGATCTTTCTAGGCAACACCTGGCATACAATGGGTTGACTTTACTAGTCGTAGGGAGGAGTGATTTAAAAGGAATTTAATACTATTTTTTTTTTTTTTTAATTCCTTCACAATGCCATAAAGAACTCTTTTGTCTAAATGGTTCCATGAAGAACCCTTAACATCCAAAGATGCTTTCAGTTTAACAGAGCATCCTTTGTGGTGAGAAGGGCTCTTCGGGTTATAAAAAGAAATGCGTCTTTAAAGAACCTTCATGTGAATGGATCTTCGCGGAAACAAAATTCTTTGGTGAAGAATCCTGAAGCACCTTTATTTTTAAGAGTATGCTAAATAATGGAAGATTGGACAATATCACTTAAACTGAATACAGTTTTTGTGACGTATAAATCATTTTGAAAATAACATTTGTCTATTAAATCAGAATATGTCTTTTTACATTTATCTACTTGGGCTTGAAAATAGGTTTTGCTTAAGTCGCCCTTTTAACTTTTCGCATTACATCAATTCAAACATTATAAATACGATTATTTAAACCGTGTTATTACTGCATAAACAATGCTGAGCTGTAAATAGTATCTGTTACAAATGGTATTGTGTGCTTTATTTTTAATTATTTAGTATTTCTCCGTTTACTAATTTTGTTTATTTATAAACAAATTAGTTCTCGTAACTTGCCAAATGCCACCTTTGAGTTAGAAATGACAACAGAAATGTTTGTTTTTTTCAGAAGATTGTTCACTAATTTAACATTCATTTCCATTGACCCTATGAAGAAGTGCAGTGCGAAATTCAATGTGAAATAAACCAAATCGCTTCATTTATTTTCATTTATTTATTTCTAAGCTTTTACAGTGTTTAACTTTTTGAATTATGATAGTCATTTCAGTAAGTTCCTCTTTGGCATTCTCCGGTGTAACAACACACTTGTATTTTAATCTTTTTGAATGACACATTCTGTAGAAAGTCTGAAAAATTGCATCCACTAAAAAACTGCTATTGTTCCTTCTTGAGATCATCATCTTGGTTTAAATGCTACATTTTTATTAACCGCTGTTTTACCTTCATTTTCTTAAAATATTTTTCCACACCCTCATATCCGGTGACTTTTGTACCGTACAACAGGCCGCTGCACCCCCACTGACTTTCATTATTTGCTTATTTAGCTGCAGCTGATGTCAAACAAAAGCCAGATGACACTGAACATTACAACCCATTTCCTTAAAATTATACACGCTTCTCTGCCACTAAAAGGATTTGTCCCACAACGGAGGAGATAAAAAGGAACCATTAAGGATTTTTTGCTAAGTTAATTAAAATCAAGAGGATTAAGCACAAAAACACTTGTTGAGCTATAAACAGGAATCGTGTTCCAAGAGCCCGACTTACGGTGAGTCTTCTCTCTTCGACAACCGACAAACCAGATCTTCGTGCCATTTTAATAAATATTCATTTTAATAAATATGCACAAGCTGTTGGGCAGGTAAAATGTATGCTTTGGCGGATTATGCAGTTTCAAAGACATTGCCATTGATCTGCTCTTTTCTTAAAGATGAGGGGAGAGGAGGTGGTGGAGGAGGAGGATGCTGAAGCTGGTGGACGCTTAGGCGGCAGTGGAACATTCTTCCATGACAAAGCTCTTTTGCCACAGTTTGATCCTAACAGAGCGTTTTGGGAGAAGTCTACGAGAAACTGTGTAGGTGCATAGCCGTGCGTCATCGGATGGGATGAGGAATATAAAGAAAATGTGTGTTTGTAACAAGAAATGCATGAGGAGGGGAAGGGAGATTGATAAAGTAACTCAAACCTGCAAAGCTTTGATATTTGATATTTCTTTTTGTACGTTGGGGACACACTTGTGAAAGCAGTGAAACTCCACCCAATAATGGTATTTTTTTATCCTATACTCACATTCTTGTCAAGTCAAACCTGTATGACTGTATAACCTGTAGAACCCCATAGAAGAGATTTTGAAGAAAGTTGGTAACTAAACAGCAGCCACTCTGATTAACTTCTGTAGTTTGGACACAAAAAGTATATGGTTATAAGCATTCTTCAAAATCTTCTCTTTTCTTCTCCAGAAGATCATACAGGTTTGAAAGGACAGGACATCTTCAAACTTAACAAAAAATGTTTTGCATAAAGATTCTGCAAAATTGACATTTAATTATCTCCTTTTTTTAAATGTATATTCATCGTACTACCCCCCTCTGAACAAAATTCTATACTAATATCACACACAACATATCAGGGGTTGTCAACCTTTTTCACTTTAAGGCCCCCAAATTATATTTAACAATATTCAAAGCGCACACTCAACAACCTTAACATTTCTACCACCAAAATATTTTAGAGGTAAACATTAAATTGTTATTCAAACCAAAAATAAGAAATGTGTCATAAATGATTCACTCTCTAGTTGTTCCATATACATACATTCGGACAAATGCTTGAAACCAAACAGATCGACTACCATAGAAGGAAAAAAATTACCCAGCAATTTTTGATTCCCACATTCTCCAAAATATCTAACTTTGTGTTTAACAGAACAAAAATATACAGAAAATAATCTTTCCCTTTGATGGTAGTAAAAACCAAAGTGACGAAGAAAGCAACCGGAAAGCACCAGTCTGCACTGCACAACACCTTCAATCACAAATCCAATATCATTTTAATACAACTTATGTCTTTGATCCAGTACAGCCCGTTTTGTTTCATGTCTGAGAAATCAGTGCAGTTAAACATTGAGGAAATCTCATAATGTGACTCACACACATATTATCATTTTAACATGAATGCCAAACCGGTCTTGTGCAGTTCTTTTGTGACAAGTAAATTGTGAGCTGATGCACATCGGCTTGAATGCTTTCCTTTATTCTCTTCTCCTCTCTCAAAACCCTTCTCTACAACTCTACCATCGATTCTCGTTACCAAGCATCATTGAGGTAGACCAACCTGTTTTGTCTAATGTGTCATCACAGCCCCATCTGGGATGCTGAAGTACCCCTTTATCTACATCCAGATATTATGTATTATGTAAATTCATTATGTAATCTGAATGGTCAAAAGAAAATATATTTAGAATATAATTGCAAAGATCGACATGACATTTTCCCGTTGGTAACCAGTCTTCACTTAAATTGGACTTTACTCTTTGTAAATTCCATTGAGATCAATTGACCCATGCTGACCGGAGCTGCAGAGAGTCCAGTTTGAAATCTCACTCGACATCGCGTTGTAACACCTACCCGGCACGTGAGCAACACAATAAAGAGTTAGTCACACAATGACTCAAAGTGTGTGTGTGACTCACAGGGGACGACCGGCTCTTGTTGATTGATACACTCGATTGATTTTGCATTTGTTAACACAATGAGACAAGCCCATTTGATGATCAACCTCAATGCTGTCTTTCTGTCAGCATCTAGAAAATGACTAGAGAGGAAAAAACACAGTTGGAAAAAAACAGAGGAATTTGCCTGGTAAAAGAAAATCTGGCAACGATGCATAAGAAACGATGTTGAGGTCAAGTAGTTGAGGCTGAATTCATCTCCAGCACCTGAAAATATTTAGGGGGCAGAAGGGGCCAACCGTCAGAGACGAATACACGGGGAATTAAAGTCTTCCCTCTAAACTAATTGCAAGTTAGTGAAGGGCAAAAGAGGCATCTGTAAAACTGTTGGCAAACGGAGGAGTTTCGGATTAGACAATGGAAGGAACAAAAAAGCACATTACAGCAGAGGAGATTATTAATGATGTTTTGCATGGCGGCTCTGAATCCAGGATATTTAGCAGATTGTAATTTCACAGATGGATTTTTCAATTGCCTCTAAAAGACTTGCATTTGTGTTCAATTATAATAGTTGAAGCCTCTGCTATAGGGGCAGGTGGTAAAACATTCGCATCACAACAGATATAAGTTAACTTCTCTTTACCTTGTCCGCTTTCCACATTATGCGTTTCGTAGCCCATTACTTTCAATTTCAACGTTATCATGTTGGCACACAGCTAATAATCTGACACCGGGGTCTTACGGGTAATTCAATGCTCGGGATGTGTTCGGTCTATTAGGATGTGATTTACACAGTTCTTCAACAGCTGGAGGAAGAGAGGGCTGAATGCAGCACATTGTATGTTAATACAATTCAATTTACACTTGTGTTGTAGGTGTTCGTCTCTTTCCAAGCGCGCTTCATTTTCTGGCTATTTGAATAAAAGGCAGAAGGGTTTTGTTTACAGGCTCTCCAAACGTCTACACATACACTCATAAACACATCATTAGTTATTTTGTGTTGACCGGTACTTATCTCGCTCCTCAGCACGTAAGTGCATCAACACAATAGGACAATAACAGAAAACCTCATCATGAATGTATTTGTTCAAAGACACCGTGGGGTACAACCACATGCTAAGAGACGAAACTGTACAGACGAAACTTCACATCACATCAACCATCAACGTGTCTGAAACAGAATTTTTAAAAGCACCCGGACGCAAAGGCGATTATAAAGTTATACATTTAAACCGTTACTGAAAATATTTGTATTTTACAATTTTAAAATTAATATAATCTGCATTTATGTATTTATGAAATGTTGAACTAATAGTGATCGCTTATAATCATTTTGTCTTCAAAAATTTGATGTGCCTTTTACGACACATGTCATCCAGAAGGTGTTTATAACAACTAAATTCGACAAACAAAAACGAACAATTGCTACACAAATGTTATATTTGTACTACTTCCAGAGAGCAAATGTTTTCCTGTTAATGTAAACGCGATACAATCATTTGGTATTATTTACACAATAATAAAGAATAACAACAAAAAAATCCAGAAAAATGCATGTCAAAAAGTTATGATTTGCATTCTAGTGAGTGTAATTAGTATTTAATCAATCAGCAGGATCTTTGGCAAACATGTGTCTTTTATACAGATGTCAAACTGAGATTAGAAGCAGTATTTTTTAAGGGAGTACTGCTAATCACATTTCGTTACATGAATTAAAAATCAGATTCTAGAGTCTCCACCGTGGTCCATACCAAAGCGCTGTCCAAGCATGTCAGGGACAAGATTGTAGACCCACAAAAGGCTGGCATGGGCTATAAGACTATCGTCCAGCAGCTTGGTGAAAGATGATAATCTCCTTCTGCATGGGGCTTCATGCAAGATCTCACCTTGTGAAGTTTTATAGTCTAACTCTGCAAGCGATGTATCGTGAGTAATCATTTAACAGCCCTATTTGAAACCTAGAGTCGCCTTTGCCTTCATAATCTTTGATGATCTTGTATGGGTGAGTTTGACCATCAAGGCAACCCTTAACTTATTGTTTGTAAGTAAATGTCTCAAGAGCACGCATTGATCACATACATTCATAATGAGTATCCTAAGGATTACTCTTAAGGAGATGTGCTGGCATGTGGGGCATTATAAAACTGGACAACCACCCAGAGGGGTTCGAGCGTACCCTGGACATATCTATAAAAATGTATGCAAAATGATTTGACTGTGACTAATTGTCTGTTTAGTGTTGTAGAAAGTTGTTAAACAGACCATTGGCCTTTAAAACCTAAAGTAAGAAACGCGATTAATTATGCAGAAATCTATTCTCTGCAGCCAAGTTTCTCACAGTCCATTCGTTCTGTTAAAAATAAGTAGCTGGAGCGTAGATACTTAAGGGCAATAAGCAGGGGGTTGGGAGGGATCTTTAGTGTTAGATATAGTCTTTTTAAGAAGTCTAAGCAGGGGGTTGGGAGGGATCTTTAGTGTTAGATATAGTCTTTTTAAGAAGTCTAGAGTCTTGGAGCCAAGACTGGAGTTTGCCATTCATTTTAAAATTCGACATTGTATTAAAAATATGATGTCAATATGCACACACCAAGAATTTTAATTGGTTTAACTGGTCAAATTCAGCCACTTAGTATCAACAAAAATATTAACTAATTGGCTCAATAGGTAAATATAATGTTCACTGATAAAGATCTTGTGTTTGGAAAGGCTCAGATAGATTTTATAAGAAGTTTATGTCCGATATTAGCTGTTTACATTTTATTTTTCTATAAAGAATTTTTATTAAGATGAAAAATTACTCAAGCGTTTATGACATCTGGATGTTGATGCTGAAAAGCATTGAGGGCACCTGTATCGCATCATTGCCAATGGAATAAAACAGTCCTTCCTCTCCATTACGAACAGACGGATTTGTGGACCTGCTATTGGTCCCGCACTAAAGTTCATTTTTAGCTCTCCACTCTTTCACGGCGACAGGATCTTGGCACGTCTTTTTATGAATAGAAGTGAAGTACTTTCGAACCGGCCAATAAACCAACATCCCAAGCATGGCATTACAAAAAAACTCAGCAGCAATTCCACCAACACTTGAATGGACGCTCAGGAGCGGGCCTTATGAGTGATTGAACAGCGGGATATCTAGGGAATCATTATTGCCTGATTTTCGAGAGTGTGTGGGACATAAAATAATATTGATTGAGTCTGCTCGACATGTGGCCTCGGTACAGACAGTGAGAGAAGTCGGCTTCTTGCTGTCTTCATAGCGGGCGTTTCATACAATGCTTTTTCAGAACTCAGATGGGTGGTGAAGTGTGTCCATACTGACACATTTACCTAAGGTGTTGTAGGGTCCATACCATACAGTACCTATGTTTTCAAAACACATATTTAACAATGTTTGAAATCACTGCAGAAATGATGGAGGCTGTAATATACGTATATAAAAACTATACATTTGTACAAGTCTATAAAACAGCATGATTAGTTCATGCTATGTTTTGTACAAGAATCTTGCACAAATGGCATGATAATGGCATCAAAAGAGGTTGGCACAACCCACTTGTTGTAGAGTAAGCAAAAATAGGCGCTAGTTTTATGGTCCAACATAATATCATGACAATAAACTGAAACAGACTGGCATGTTTGTTTTTTCCGTCCCTTACTTCCAGTTCTCAAACGTTAGTGACATCAAAAAATGGATACACTCCTTCCTTTATGATGGTTTCTTGAAGGAACTACAACAACAAAGGGATAAATACAAATGTTGGTGAACGATAGTGGATGCACCAATCAATCCAGTATCTACAAAATTTTGCATCCTGAGGGTAAAGTCTCTCTCATGATGTGACATCTAATATAAATGATAAAATTTCAGGTTCAGTGGCTTTTTAGACTCTTCTTTATGAATTTCTTTAGCTATTTTCACCTTCTTGATGACATCAAGTTCAAGTAAAAGACTCAACATGATATTGAAAGTTTGTTTTGATCAAATTATTTTAGTAACATGTAAAAATCTCTGTAATCTGAGCTGGAATACCACATTTTGGAAATTGTTTGTTAGCACTCTTGTTTGTGGAATTCAGTTGCTATTTCCATCTTCTCGATGACATCATGTATATTGTAAAAGAGGCAACAAGAATGAAGATTATTGTAAATGATATGATAACAAATGTTATAGACAAACATCGCATTAGCAAAGTTGGATGTAAAAAACTCGAATTGTTCAGTTTTTTAATTACATTTTTCATGCCCAAAATATTACTTGTGATTCCAAAATATTATACATTTGTTTTAATACATCTCATCTTTATGGTATATTGGCTAAGGATACTGTATAGTGACAAGTAAAAATAAGCAACTTTTACATTTAGTTGATTTCGAATTAAGCCTATTCTTTTAATTTATTTGACCTCTTACTTTTTCTCAACTGCATCAACAATGTTCATAGATGAACATTAGTTGAGACATATGCAGGGATTATTACAACTGAAAATGTTCTGGATATAACATATTCTTCCCGTCCAAGCTTAGACCGGGTTGACTGGATTTAAAAATTCACAACAGCATCAAGTGAACAGCTTTGTTTGTCCTATACACATTTTTAATTGGATGTGTGCGACGTGACACAACATGTAGGTTAGGCAGGTGTGTTTTATAATCTGTCCATATGCTGCATGGTGTCAAGGTACATTTATTTAATTGTTTGCTTTGTGTACAATCTTAAAGTGCTGCCAGTAAACAACTTAATATTTATAGATAAGTCTACTTATACATTAGATTGTGTCATCTGTCAAACGGCTGTTTATGGTCCCACTTTACTGATAGTGTGATATTTGAGTTGTCACTTGATTCAGAGACGAACAACTTACTTTAACATTACGTTTTGGCATTTAGCAGATGCTTTTGTCAAAAGCAACGTACAAATCGATGAGAAAAATGAAGAGATAAAAAGCAGAGATAACAATAGGTGAACAAGTGTCACAACGAGGTTATTAAGTTACACAAGGCAAAATAAAACTTGTATGAAGGAAAAGTTATTTTTTTTTAATAGTGAGTAGGTAATGATAGAGGGTTTGCGTTTTAGAGGCGATTTTTAAAAGATGGAGACAACCATATGTGTCGTAAGGAGCAGAACGTTCCACCAACAAGGAACCGATGCTGAGAAGACGCGAGAGAACTTCAACAAAATGTCACCAAAGTTCAAACAACAATGATCATTGTGGCAGCAAACACAATAAAATCCAGCAAACTCATTCGTCTTGAAAATATTTTGCTCCCGTGGTCCAGATTCATTGTTACAACACTACAGGAAACACGTAGGTGGATCTAACTGATTAACCAAATTCACAGCACAGCCAAGCACATATGTTCCAGTTTATAATTAACCCTGGGCTGTGTCCGCTGCTTCGTATGATCCCAATTTTTATTTCGTGCCAGAGAAAATTACAACCCACATCTAATGCTCCTTACAAAACCGTGTTTTTTAAGCTGTTGGAAGGCCTGAAGTTTTAATCATTTTTTGTTTATCTTATTGTGCGGTGAGTAAATGGCCTAATGAAAGCCCTGAGCTATTACGCTTCAGATATACCTCTAAAACACTGTTAACAGGCAACTGAGAGAGCAGGAAACTGGACCTGACATTTGACTAATTGCTCTCATTTGAGATTGATCAGTTCTCTGATGTATCCGAGATTGTGGGTAAATACAACATGAAAGGAACCGAAGCCCGGAGATCCTCGCTGGTCTCTGCAGAACTGCTAAATATATCAAATTAAAGCCATAATTGTTTGAATTAATTAAACACGAGGGAAGCAAAGGTGAAATTAAAGAACTAGATGAACGAGTAGAGGAAATCTTCAGCCGTCTCTCAAGATGTTTCTTCTGATCCGTGTGTCAATTCTTGAACTATTTGGAAGCCAACAAAACAGAGAGGATATACGGCATAAAACAGTCACAAATAAATAAATAACAGCCCACATTTTACGGCAGACCTTACTGGCCTTTTTCTGCGTAACAGGCATTTCAATCCTTATTTAGCTCTCATTTACAAGCTGAACTGAACTGTCAGCAGAACTGTAGCCCGCTGACCCTTACATCTCATTGCCATTGAAGTGCTGACAAGCTGACAAGCTCTTATACACCGAAAAATGGGGAAAATACTGTTGTGTTTTTCTTTCATCCGTATTGTGCTCTGTCAGAAAAAAGTGGTCGGCGTTCTCAGACGCATGACGCATTCGGTTTTTCACCAAACCGAGGGCCTTTCAGCCGAACAATGTTTCCATTCAAACGCGGCGTTACTATCAACCTCAATACAAAGACATATTTTGCGTCACTGAAATTACTTTTGAGGTGCTTGGGGGTCACAGCAACACAGTCCTTTTCTTGTCAAAGCATGGCCTTTGAGTGATAATTGGTATTGAAATAAAATAATTACTTAATTAAAATTCCAACACTGTCTCTGAAGGTGCATGAATGGACAAACGGTTGGAGAACCTGAACACTTTAGTGCTGTTTTTGGTGTGCTGGGTGCAGTGTTCGCTCAGACACTTGTCCCATCTGTATTAGCTGTCTGTGGTTCAAGACCTCTGACATTTCACTGTTCCTCAGAGCTATATAGAGACATCCCATCTAAGCTCACATCCATGTTTCTAGTTTCCAAATAAAGCAATTCCAAATCATACCAAAACCTTATTTTAGTTTTTAGAAAGACAGCTACAGACCTGATCAATCTGTTCACCTACAATAAACTCCCTGAGAATTTAATTTGGTATCCACTGGTATAAATAACAAGCAGGTTCGGTCACACAGTCTGTTTTCTTTAGGTAAGTAAAAGAGTTGCACATTGAATATTTTAGTGGTTCATTAGAAACATTTAATTTAAACCTAAACTTAACGTTGGCATAATGTACCATATACTTTAGGTTCAAGTTAAAATACAAAATTTTATTTGCAGGACTTTTTTAAGCCCAGCTGTTCTCTATTGTAATTTGGCAGTTTGCATTGTTCTCTATAACCTAAACTTAGTATCAAAAACTGGTTTGACAAAGCCACCTTGCATCGCTATTATTTCATAACCTACTCACCCTTTGGAGTTTCAAACCGCTGCTTGCTTTCCTTTGCAGAACACAGAAGATATTTTGAAGAATGTTGGTTCCCCGGACAACACTGGGTCCAACTGATTTCCATTGTTTGAACACAGGAAAACATTTCTTAATCTTATTGTATATAATTATAAAGATTTCCAATGACAAGAGAGCAATGCTAGAACTTTTTATTTTTGGGGTAATTATCCTCTTTAACCCCCCCTCCCATTTGCTTACCTTGTCATAAGATGCTTTAGCAAATTCATGATGTTTTTCCTTATAGTCTAAAATCTATCTGGAATCTCCTTAAATTACTTCACTGTGGCAAGAAAAAGCTATTTTTCTTTCTTCAAAAATGCAAAAAGGAAAAGAATCAAATCACCGCAATACTCAAACAAGAAGGCAAACTATGAGGTTAAAACCTTCTACCCCCTAATAATAATAGAGATTGGGCAGATAGGAGAAAGATAAGCAAGCGGAGGGGGTCAATGCTGCATTGTCTGCTTGAATACAACATAAAAGCGTCCTTACCATGAATAACCCACACATGAATAAAAATCACACCAGCCACTTTGCCGAGAGAACGTATCAGGTCGAGCGAAGAGAAATAGTTTGCTCTCGTTGCGGAAGGAAATAAATGACAGAGATGAAACAAATCAAGTCTGAGTAGCTTCCTCGAGCGAGGCGGTCCTTAGTAATCAGTGCGACTGTATTGAGCTCTCTTCCATATAGACTCGTTTTTGTCTCCCAGAACATACAGCTCCCAGAAGATCCTTTCCCTACAGCCCCGTGCCAGAGTGATCTCTCATATCTAGTCTTGCTTTAAAAGAATAATTGGGGTCATATTACTTCTGCACACAAAAATACAGAGTGGAGCGAAGGTAATGGAAGATTTGGTTATGGGATAGATGCACATTTATCTGATTGTATTTCCCACACAAACGTCAAAATGCTGGGAAAATACAAGGTTGGAGTATTCCCTGGTGTGGGCCATCTTCAATACTTCAGAAATGCTCTTGTTTTGTTTAGTAATGATGGCCCGAGGGCAACACAATGTAAAGTTTCGTCTTCCAGTAGTTAAAAATGTTCCCCGACCTTCTGCCACCTTCTCGGATTGAAGGCTTATTAGTTCCTGTCTCTTGGACAGCAGTTTCCAATACAAGAGCAAATGCACTTCATTATCTTCTTTAATTGGCTAAATAATCCCGCCGTCACTGCCTGCTGAACGCGTCGTAGTCGGGCATACTCAGTGTTGCCAACTTGGCCACTTTGTCGGTAGATTTAGCAACTTTAGCTACTTATTTTTCAAGAAGCGTCAAGTGACAAATCTAACGACTATCTGAAGGAATCTTGGCGACTTGGGATGCATTCCTACTGCCTCACGAGAGCAAGTTTTTGCTTTCCCAGAGCGGGACTGCCTTGGGATAAATGATTGGCAGGCTAAAGAAAGACAATTGAGTGAAGGAAATGTGAACATACAACAGAGCGTTTCCAAATAGTTATTATTAATTTAAGAATTTATGATTTAAAACACGATGACTGGACATTGTCAGAAATAAGGTTATTTTTATGTCGCTGGGGTGGTACCACAATGTAATTTATACCTTTACACGTATATAAACATTCTTCGATTTAGTACCATTTTGGGTACATTATTGTCATAAGATGACTTATACTGTAGCCTTAAAGTTACATTTAAATGTTTGTACCCCTTATATTGGATG
Organism: Triplophysa yarkandensis; assembly: GCA_033220385.1. Taxonomy (NCBI): domain Eukaryota; kingdom Metazoa; phylum Chordata; class Actinopteri; order Cypriniformes; family Nemacheilidae; genus Triplophysa; species Triplophysa yarkandensis. The sequence goes on along the minus strand of JAWHQN010000194.1, from coordinate 118,279 downwards.
ACTACAAAATAGGTCCAACAATACAGGTACAAAAATAGATACAAAATGTTCAAAACATAACCTTTAAAGGTACCACCTCAGCATCAGAAAAGGTAAAATTTAAAGCCTTTTACTGACCGTGTTTGGGCGCTTAAACAGAAACACAAATGAATTTTAGCAGTTAAATAAAAGTGACTACTGAATTAGCTTTAAAGGGATAGTACATCCAAAGATAAAGAATCTGTCATAATACAATCAAATTCAACATCCAAATCTGTATACATTATTTTGTTCTAATGAACACAGAGAAAGATATTTGGAGAAATGCTTATAACCAAACAGTTCTTGGACCAGACTGACTACAACAGAAGGTTTTTTTTTGTTCAACACAAAAAAGAACAATGTAGACTGGAAAAAAGTTCAGACTACCATTGTTATTTTCCTACTTTGGTTGTCTAGGAGCATAGTAGGAAAGACTCCTATCATTCTTATAAATATCTTTCTCTGTCTTCAACCGAACAAAACATCACATAAATTATGTAAATTATCACATAATACTATTTTCATACGATTTACAACGCTGTTTGTTGTCCACCAACAAAAAAAAAAGTAAATAAAACCCTGCCTATTTGCATTTTTGATGCATTTCATTTTAAAAGAATACTATATATGAAAGCATCGAGTAGAGAAATGAAGTCGACCTGAAACGCACAGCGATGACGTCACCGATACTCTAATAAACAGGTGACATCATCTGCTGATATTCAGCAGCCGACAACACTGTGCACGCTGGTTTTCATTTTTTAGTAAATAACCATCAAATCATAATAGAAAATGCTTTTCGTCATACGACACATTTAAAAGCGACGTTCTCCATATTATGCTTAAGGCACAAAATTCCGTACAGACATGATCCAGAGATCAAAATAGTGAAATAACCAACCAAAGCTCAATGGTTCAAAATCAAAGCTGTCAATCACCTACAGGCACATTAGAAACAATAAAGAGATCAGGCTAAGCAAAAGAGAGAGCAGCTGTAAATGAGTGTTAGATGTATGGCTGATGGTGATTTTTCTGGTGATAGATGGCTTTCTCTTGCAAGCGCTCTGCTTGTTTATGCTAATGTGTGTGATGACCTGTTGGTCTTCAATCTAACTGGAGCAAACGGCAGTTGGAGCAGCGGGGTGTGATCCTTTGATTGTTATTCAATTCATCCTTCACTGCAAAGCCTCACCAACATTAAACACAAGATGAATGAAAATGTTAGCAAAATGCCGGCTTCACTTTGCCAGCACGAGTTCAGATGTGCAGCGGGCTTCTTCATCACGGTCAATACCCGCATTATTTGAGTACCTGATGATTGTGTGTATCAAATAATCACATGGATTCCCTTACAGAAAAGAGAGATGAAATTCACATGTGAGAAAGAACACATTATAACAATGTGTGAATCCCATGTGAATTTTCATGTGCAATCCATATGATCCCATGTAAAAACCAATGGGATCACGTGTACAACATGTGCTGACGTGGAGATTATTCACATGAGATTCACGCAAAAGTGTTCCAAAAACTTTCGTTGTAAATTTCATGTGTCTTTTCTGTAAGGGTTCGAACCCCCCCAAAATAAAGAAGCAGAACCACACACGCAAGCAATTGATTTGGTAACACTTTACAGCAAGGTGTAATTTATCAACATTAACATGTATATATTTTTAATAACGTATCTAAAATGATTAACACGTAACATTACTAATGCCACATTTATTTATGTTTGTTCACATTATTTGAGCATTTACTAATACGTTGTTAAAATCAAAAGTTTTCCCTGTAAATATTAATTAATACATCATGAACTTCGACGAATAACCTTATTGAAGTATAGGATATTCATATCAAAGACTGATACATGATGAAAACTTGTTTTTTTCTCCAATCTCAGCAAATGTAACTTAATGCATTTACAAATGTTATCAAATTTTACCAGTTTGTAAAGTGTTACCGATGCTTTTTTTCTCAAATTATTTTGACCAAAGCTGAAACTATTGTCTCAAACATTTTCCAACTCCCCCAAAGTCTTCATTTAAAACACAAAGATTTACATAAGAACTCATTCCTCATAAATTCTACCAATACCAGATTTTGTATATGTTATGTTTTGTATTGAATATGTTATTCACATTAATTTCAGTGATTTATTATCATTTGTCTTCTCTGTGTTGTTCTCTATATGTAAATAAGACCATTGTGATTTCAAAAAGAGCAACAATTGAGAAAAAATATTTCATTTTTGGGATTGTAAATGTTTGGCAGACACTTTTATCCAAGGCGACTAACAGGGAATTGAAAGTCTGTTGATATCAGTGTGTGTGTGTTTATTGGAATCTTTGTGTTGACAGTGCCAAGCTCTATTGATTCAGCTACAGAAACAGAACCTTTATGCTGCTTTGTTTGATTTCATTTTTATGTCAGTAGTGGCTCATGCCAAGTTCCTAGAGTTTTATCTATATAACTAATGTTTCAATAACATGAACAGTTATTAATGTGTTTTTTCAAGATGTAGAATTTTAAAGTTCTGTTGGTTCTTGCTTGTTTTGAAAGTTGGTTTATATGTTAAATCAGCATATGTGTATCTCTTATCTCTTAACAGCTGTATACTGTTGAAATAAAGGGTTCTTCAAAGTGATTTAAACGGATTTTGCAAAGAGAGAGGTGAACTTAGGACAACATACATTGTTGAACAACAGTAGAAAAAGTAGATTGAGCCTATACTCATGCCAACCCTAAAGTATCCCTAAAATCAGAGGAATCAAACACATGAGTACCACTGGTGTACAAGCTTCTAACCTTATCATGAGCTTTAAAACCTATCCCTCAAATCTCATTGGTTGATTGAAATGCTGTTCCAGGGTCAACATGAAGTTGACCAAACGACATCTCTGACATCTCTATCATCTCTATCATCTCTATCATCTCTAGAAAGCCTTGACAGTAATGGCATCAATTTTGGTTCCTCAAACAATCCTTTACGCATTGGGTCTTTAAAAAGTTCTCTATAGTTTTAATAGTAGACCAATGTTCTTGTTTTTGGAACATTGTTGGTTATGTAGTGGCATCAGCATTTTTTTTCAGTACCTCATGGGTAGATTCCCTAAGAATAAATTCTACCTTTTTACAGTGTCATTTATTTGCATTTGCCGTTCTGATTATGTTTAACCTTATTTATTAAATAATGCAAATCCGATAATGGTTGAAAAACATGGTGCTTAAAGCAGTTCCTCATTCTAAAGGAGGATTTTGTGCTGGTCGTGAAGGATGAATGAACTGGCCAATTAAAACGGGTGATTTATTGCTGACCATGTCTTAATTTAAATATATTTCTACAATGTGATCACACATCAGCCGAACACACATTCTAACTTATTTGGGTCCTACAGCCATTCTCGTATCACAAAACAAATGTCCCTAAAATGGAAGAAGTGTTTATGAACGGACCATAAGATGGAGGATGCCGAGGGAGATGCTTGTGCAGGATCTATCGGTCGGACCATCTCTGTTCCCCTGGGAGCTGATTCCCAGTAAATGATTACATTGAGGGGGTAATTAAGAACAATCTGTCTTCAAACACTCATTTTGCTGAGCTACTTTGGCCTTCATTTGCTTCTAACCTATAATTTCTCTCTCTCTCTTTCTCTGTGTTCCTCCCACTCACACATTTCTTGCTATCCGCCGCCCCCTCCTACCACAGAATTGTTTTTCCAATGTAGAGTAAATACCAAAAGCTCTAACTGAGAGACAGGGTTTTGTTAAAGACCCTCGAAACCGAGAGCCAAGGACTCGGCACGGAAGCCCCCTCACCGAGCTTTCAATCCATGGGATCGATTAGCTGTGCCATTGGCAACGTCCCTTTGAATAAAACCCAGCGCTATTGAGTTCACCATCCCCTTTGGGCCCAAGAATGGGGAGACATAACCTTTTGCATCTCGCCTTTGTGCGCCGGGATTCAAGTCATCACCCCCAAAGACCTCGCCTACCCCTGCCGAGAGCAAAGAGGGAGTAGAAACAGTGTAAATGTCAAAGTGGAAAACAAGCACTTCAGAATACTTTGCTCTTCTGTACCTTTATCCAAGCACCAAAACCAAAGACTCTGTGCTAGGTGTAGACCTCAAACACTCAAACACAGAATAAATTAAGGCTAGTCACAAAGTGATCTCTTTGACTCATCCTAGCCAGAATGTGTGCGAAATTCTTACATTTTTCAAAATATCTCCAGAATAACCTTTTGGTTCCACAAAGAACCTTCAGAGAAGCTTTTGGTCTCATGAAATGTTCTCTGTGAACTCCAGGTTCTTCCGCTTGTTAAAAAGAGAGAAAGAGATTCTTTAAAAAACCTTTGACTGAATGGTTCTTTGTGAACCCAAAATGGTTCTTCTTTGGCATCGCTGGGAAGCCGGGAACCTTTCAAGCACCTTTATTTTTAAGAGGGTAACTCTGGTAATAGGAAGGAGCGTTGTACTTAAAAGACCCCTTCAATCAAAGGGTGCATCTTTTTTGTCAGCGGCCAAGCATTCTACGCAAGATGATGGATCAATATTTTGGACTATTCTTAAAAATAAATGTACCCATAAAATGTGAAAGTCTATCTTTTTGGACCTCACAAGTCATTGTCAAAGTGGTATCACAAATAACATACGCTGAAAAACTACACAATTCATATGTTGACTTCATGGGGTCATTAAATAGCTCTTTATCAATAAATCTGAAATTGCAAAACCCCCTTAAAACCTCACAACAGGAAAAAGATCTCAGATAACAGTGAAAAGGGGGAAACATTTTCTAAAAGACCTCACAAAAACAAACAGCATTCGACTATTTTGAATATGTGCATTTTTGATATCCTCCTCCGAATCTCTTAGTCATAAAAACCACCTTAGCAAGTCTTGAAATTTTCCCATATATAATTTATTTAGTAATTCATTTATTGTTTTTTGATTTTAATCTATTATCTATGTATTTCATATTAAACAGTATAGAGTTCTTTGTAATATTTTCACAGTTTATTCTTTTTTTATATTTAAAGTTGGGCGTTCTCTCAGAGGTCCTTGGTTTTCTGTTTGGCGGGGATGTAGGGCAATACAGTTTGAGTGCTTTTATCCGATACTGTTTGTGTGCTGCTGTTTCGCAGCAGTTTTTTCCGGCAGCCTGGGTTAAGAAGACCTTTCCTGGGTAGCGTGTGAGACCCCACAACAGCGACCTTTACAGGTGAAGGGCCAGCGGAAGCCGTTTCCCGACAGTTAAAAAGGCCAGACGAGTGGTCAGAGGAGGACAGTGGAGGCGTGGGTGAACAAGCCAAAGGGCTTGGTTCACTGTCCGTGTCTGGGGTCCCACAGTCCCCTTTGTCTTCGTCTTCTCCTCCGTCCTCATCTTCGTCATCATCACAGCACAATGCGTGGTAAAGGATCTTGTCGCTGAAGCGTACCCTCTCTCTCGTCCCTGAGGTCCGAGAGGTTTTTTGACTGTACGTTGAGCTGGATGCTTCCTCGCTGGAGGAATCCGGGGTTATGATTAATGGTCCGTTGGGAATGGGGAGACCCCCGTTCATCTGTGAGTAGACGCTGGCGGTTGCGGGCGTAGGCGTGGTAGACGAAGGTCTTTCTCGGCTTTCGTCCACCTCATCCCTGTGTGCTTTCCGATTTGCAGCGTTAGAGACCTCCAGGAAGTTGCAGAATTCCCAGCTGTCAGAGAGCATGTCCTGGCTGAGGAAGTCCAACCTGAAGGCCTCGCCAAGACCTCGCTCACTACTGGAAGTACTGCTCGCTGTAGCAACCGTCCAGTCATCCGGATCCAGATCAAAGTCGAGATCCGATGTGAGTTTGTCAATCTGACCCACCACCTGAGAAAGAGAGAGAGGGGGTGAAAATGATGGAAGAATCTTTTTTTAGTTCCTTGATCATCAAATATGCATTAGTAAAACCTTTAAGGTCAGACCAATTCTACTTCGGTCACCTCAGGAGATTCAGTGAAAACTATGTAAATATATTTTTCGAGCAAGGTACAGAAATGATCCAAGGATGATAATTCAATTATTTTTTCTAGGTAGTTTGATCGAAAACGGAATTGAGTTCAACACATAACACAAACTCTGCTGGTGTTCAAAATACAGTAGACCTGAAAAATATTGGCACATTTAACATCAAACCACACAAAATTACAACTGACCGAACAATAACTATAAGTTATTGTTATTAAACTAGTTAATTTTACTTAAAAATAATCCAACTAAACAACTCATTTGTAGTGATAGTATATAAAAACAAACAGTTGATCCTGCCTGTGAAAACAATGGAAATTCAAATTCTGAGATAATTTTAAAGTTTATGCAGTAAAGTTTGATTTTACCAATATATTTCAGTTTGATTGCCATGGTCTTACACAGCCAATATTATTTATTTCAATATTATATATATTCACAGAATTTTCCTTACATACTTAGAATGATTTTATTTACAAAATGGTACGTACCTAAAAAGGCCTTTTCCCAGGCAGGGTCACATTTCATCGCTTACTCTTATTTATTACTGTTCATGTTTTATATGACTTTGTTTTCGAATTAATATAATATTGCGATATCTATATGCATTTCGTGTTTCACAAAATATCCATTGTTGCTTTGAAACTTTGCAAACTAGAAAAAAGTACAACTTAAAATCAACTATTTAAATGTATGGCAGCCGGAAAAAGTCCCAAATTGTTTTATCATATACAATTGTATATAGCACAAAAAGTTTTTTAAATAAATTCCACACAACAACATTCATACATTTTAAACTGTGGTTAACTCATGTCTCACAGTTAAGGTGGTTCTTTATCTACTTTGTGTCATAAACACAGAAAGATCAGATGAATATGCCCCGCTGGCATGAGGGATTAAAAATCTAATTCATTTATCCAGCACAATGACTCCAAAGGAGCAATTAGGAGCTGTAAATCCCTGATTACACCGCAATGAAAGCCAGAGGAGGGCCTGCGTTTGCTTGATCCGCTCGCTGATTTAACAGATGAGTTGCCCGAGTCACTTTTTCTCATCTCTATCTGTAATCACTCACCGAGAACTTGATACTATATTTAAATGTGTGCTACAAAAGCTGGTTGTTGAGTTTCCTCGGATGTATTACGGAATACACTTTGTTTAATTGCTTGACTTAATTGATCTACTGTATGACAGGTAGTATTCTTTAAATGTAAAAAGTCGTTGCTTTCCGTTGTTTTAAGATGCTTTGCCAGAGTCCAATGTGGATCCTGATGTTGAATTAATAGATAAAAACAGGGGGCTTACATTTTATGAAAAGATGAATGAATTGAAACCCTGCAGTTTACATGAGATAAAAGACATGCCGAATGAGATGGAATCTCAATTAGCTCAAAAATGACTAATTGAGATCATGCAAATATCATATATATTATATATCAATATATAATTTTTCATGTATATGGAGCATAATGTCATTCAACATCATATAATTGGTCATATACAGTTTGTCCAACAGCTCAGTTGATGCTGAAGGAAAAAACAATGAAAATACCCCAAACCATCCATTTAAAACTTTATATTTCTTAATTTAAATGTACAAAACATTATATTTATTCAGTACTCATCAGCCTCACTTCTTAACTGCACCCTCGTACAAAATTTATATTAAAATTATTTTATTCTTATTTAATTTACATTCTTACTTTTCTATTTTTGTTATATGTATTCTTTGTTTTGCCAGCTCCTGTATCCACAACAAATTCAGTGTGAGCCCATTCGGCAAATAAATCTGATTTTGATTATTTCAATAACCAAATCATAAATGGACACACAGTGATTCATTGTTATGAAAATTAATAAAACTGAGATTCCTGGAGCCTGAAGGCTCTTGTTGACATTTTAAGTTTTTAAGCGCTTGATATAAATAAATAGTGCTCATAAACCGCTGTCTAGGTAATAAATCATCTATTGAAATGAATGGAGAATTGGACTCAAGACTGAACTACTTAGGTAGTTTCTTAAGAAGTGAGCATGTGCAAATTATACATTTTATAGTGTTTGGTAGTGTATGCATCTTCATTTTCATTCCTAATGATGTTTCTTTTTAACACTGAAATTCAGTAAAAAATTATAAAAAAGACAAATAATAAAAACATATTGATTCAATTAACATTTGATTATTCTATAATAAATACTTTCTATATAAAGTATAAATTGTGTACAAATAATGATTTCGCAGCTGAATAATATAATTATACTACAATGCTATGTTTCAGCTTTTAACTTATTCTTTGTTCACTTTGTTCATTTATTTAATATTGTGGAGCGGGATTATCACAGGCATACAGTCATGGAAAGTATACTTAATGTGTTGTATTTTAATATTTTTTATCTAATTATTGCTGATGTACTTTATCCTCAAGATCGTCATCTGTTATCTTAATAGTCATCCTGACCCATTTATTTCCGTCCAATCCCAAAGCTCCAAACCCTCCGACACACCAGACCCTTTAAATGATAGAAATGATGTTATAATCCCGCATCTCTAAAAGGGAAATACATTTGTATTCTTCGGGTGCACATTATTCATCCTCAGTCCATTTGAATTCTATTCGACCCCTGCGTATAAACACAGTTTCACTCGACGCGTCGGGTTACGGGTAAGTAATAATTGTGTCGTTGTCTGGGCAGTGTGTACTTTCTGAGTGGGTAACTTAAAGTCTGTGCTATGCCAGCTCTGAATGAAGGATAGGAAAGCTTAATAACACGCTGAGGTGCTGAGGATGTGAGATGAATTGCTGGCCCAAGGGCGGATGAGATAGCTTTGTTTACGAGATTACTCGTCCTGCAAAAGCAGGATTTAATTCAATCAATGTTTTCCGGAGAGTCTGGCTCTGTTAGACACATTTCACAAACCCCCTGTCATCCAAGAAAGAAACTAATTTAATCAATATTAGGTCCTTTATGACTCATGCCATTTTTAATATTAATTGAAACTGTATTACATCCTAGAATAAAACACAAGTGGTCTGTCAGGAGATTTCCAATGGCAGCGGCACAAGAGGCATTAAATGGTACTGCAAAAATAAACATGTCTTAGCATCACAAACCCCCTCTGTTTACAAGACGACAGATTACAAATGGCTTACACGTTGCCGTCTATCCACTTTTGCTCATTATTTACATTGACACATTTATACAAAGCAGCTTATTATTCACGGGATCAGTAAGTGATCTTTGTGAATCCGATGACGGTGGCTGTGCAATGCTCCAATAGTTCACAAACATTCTAAGCTTGTAAAGGTACACAAGAATTTATTTTTCACATCTAAGACACGGTGTGAAATATACTAAAGCTACGTGCAATTCATTCAAAATGTTGATTTACTAGAAACCAAAGCAACACTGTGAATCTTACAAATCATGTTGAACAGTATATACAGAAATATTAAGTCAGCCTCTTCTGAAGATGCTTTGGGTAGATATTTAAGTTTACTTTAAGAATGATTGTTTTAAACACACAAACATGTGTTGTGCCACCATTTAACTTTATACCCGTATGTAGACGCACATGAGCAGTTGGCTTCCTGGACCCTGGTTTGAGGATGATCCAGGTCATGTCCTGACCCCAGATCCAAACTCTTTCTTTTATACTCCTATCTAACCTTACTGTCCCAAATGTAGGATTAGAAACGCCCCGAAATAACATTAAATTACTTGAAGCTCAAACACTTCATAACTTTATATGTAAGTTTATTTCAAATCACGTACGTTTAGAATCAGAGTAAATAAAGTTTGCCTGTCGAGGAGTCAAATAGTACATACTTTATCTGAGTAATCTCTGTTTTATTGGCCATTCTTGTTGACCTAATAAAATAAACACGGCAGTTTGCATAATGCATTTCTACAACAGCGTCAGTGATTGCAACTTGAAACATTTTCAATTGGATAATTTTGCTGCTTAGTGCCAAAGCAATCCGAGTGCATACATGCTGGGATTTTCTGGGATGCTGGGATTAACGTAACAATCAATCAATACATCGCAAAAAGGAATTTCTTATGAACCTTTTCGTCTTGTAGTACAAATTAATAAAACTATTCAAATCAGGGCACATTTGCTTAACAATGAAAGCTACGGTGTTTAGTCTTGATTTATAAAAAAATATTAGTATCTTAAATCGACACACATTACCCTGGCAAGGATATGTTGTCTTCTTAAGAAAGTGTATAAATAGTGATTAAAAAAGTCTATATTTATCACCACACTGGAAGATTATTTTGCTTGTTTAAAACACTTTCACTTTCAAATCCAAAGACCAAACATCTTAGGTCACTTTCCTTGCAAAGTAAATGTGTTTGATTTAAGAAGTTTCAGATACAGTGAGGTCAATAAGTTTATGATACCGTGTGATTTTGCAAATTCTCCTACTAAGAATAAATAAATTGTTGAAAATAATACAATGTGATTTCAGAATTTTTCTCTATAGATTCTGTCTATCAAAGTGGAAATGCCCCTCTGCTGAAAAATTTAGACCAATGCATGACGTCTAATTAGGAGAACTTGCAAAATCAGAGGATGATCAAACTTTATTTGTACTAAAAAGAATATAAAACTGCTTAACAAGAAATTCATTTTTTTGCAGTGTATGGATGGGTTACTTTATTTCAACACACTCCATATTCTTAACCCTCGCGTCTGTCTAAGCATTTCAACAGAAGTGAGAATATTTTCTTTCCCTTTGGTCGTTTTGTTCAATTAAACATTCTTTATATTTCCACCACTGTGTGTCATCTTACATATTTATTTTACCTGTCAATCAGTAGTGGTCAGTTGGACATGAAAGCAGAAGGTGGCAGGTTCAGGGATAGTTTGCCACATAATACTTGTAAGTGGCTTTTAACGAAAGCATCTGTGTGAATAAATGTGAATAAATATAGGTGTAAATGTTACTTGTTTCTTGTCTTGCCACTTTAAATAGTGGAAGCTCCTTTCACCAAGACAAATTCCTTGTGTTGAAGCGTACCTGGCAAAACAGCTTGTTCTGCCATTGATTGTAAAATACGTGTAATATCAAAATACACATGTATCTTATATTACTTGTATCGCAATCTACAAATATCCTATCGCAGAGGATATCGTATCGTGAGGAAATATCCAATTTACTCCCTTAATTTTCAACCGATCCTCAGCTAAAATATGTACAACTGTTGGTTGAAACTCTCTTACATTTACATTTACATTTGTCATTTAGCAGACGCTTTTATCCAAAGCGACTTACAATAGTCGAGAGGACAATGAAGCGGTAAATAGCCGATACAACAATAGGTGAACAAGTGCTACAACAATGCTACCGAGTTACACAGAGAGCGAGGTTACAAAAGAATTTTTTTTTGATAGAGTGAGTAGTTAGAAAAGAAGCGAGTTAGTGAGTTAGGTGTAGCCGGAAAAGATGAGTTTTTAGGTGTTTTTTAAAGATAGAGACCGAGTCTGACAAGCGTGAAGCCAGAGGCAGATCGTTCCACCATCGAGGAACTGAAGCAGAGAACGTTCGAGAGAGAGATTTCTTACCCTTTTGAGCTGGTACCACAAGTCTCAGCTCATTTGCGGAGCGCAGAGATCTTGAGGGCCTATATCTTTGCATTAGTGAGTTAGGGTAAGTGGGTGCTGAACCGGTGGTGGTCTTGTAGGCAATGAGAAGACATTTAAATTCAATGCTCTTGAAGACTGTTCATATTCAATCCAGCGTAAAGAAATAATCACGCATTGCTAGCCCTGAAACAACTTCACACTTGGCCATTAACCCCTTCAAAGTAAAACAAACTGCTATTTCACAACAGGAAGGACCTAATTTCGTAGATAATGTTCCCCCCGCTACTGTTCCTGAAGCAATTGAACTAGATAGTAGCGGCGCCATCTTAAAGACCCCGCAGAACCTTTCTAGGTCACAGATGGGCTCGACGCAGCAACGATGAACAGTAATCCCTTTGCCTTTTCTTCAAGATGCCATAAGAGCGAGCGGGTTATGGAGTAAATTATTGGGTAAACAGATTGCCTAAGTGTAAAGGATGAATGAACACATCGGGAAAGAGTCATTAGCATTGGAACACATTGCGTTTTAACTGGAAGGGACACAATGAGAACCTGCAATAGTAATTACAGTCTATAGAGTAAAAATCACATCCTTTTGTCGGCCCCGGCCCTCATAATGGCAGAGATTGCAGCTGGATTATTCAGCTCCGAAACGATTCCTCTTCCCGCTTTCAATCGACGCTCGTCTCACTGAGGCGAAATTACACGCCACCAGGAACTGGAGGAAAACAGCGCGTTGTGACCAACACGTGGAGGTTGAAAGAGACATAAAGACCTACATTGTAGAGAAATTATATCTGCTAGCACATGACACCAAACTAGCCTTTATCGCATCCTTTTTTTCGACATGTGAAGAAAATGAAGAAGCGATCTGCATAATATGCAATGTCTTGTCTGGAAATAACATCATCTGTGTGTGCCTCGCACTCAGGGTTGAGATGTGAGTCAAACTTGGCTTAGGCGAGTAAATAAAACCGAGGTTCTGGCCGGTTGCCTGGTAACCTCAGTGGAAAATATACCATCAGAACTTTATCTAGGATGCCACTAAAATGAAAACATGAGGAACAAAATCACAACGTGTCTTGACATTTTCGTGACGAGCGCAGAATCGTGGCAATACGGAGAGCGGATGATCTTGAGTGACACGATGACCCGGGCTCAGATATGCAAGAAGAAAAATAGTCATTCCGTTGTTATACGGAGAAAAATATAGCATTTGATCAAAAGTAAAGCAAATGTCAGTGTAGTTACACAGTTAGCTGTTATGGGCAGGCAGGCGGTCTCCGGCAAGATCCTGCAAATACTTCCAAATCCCACCACCTCTTGCTTATTACCCCTCGGATGTATTGGTAATAAAAACCTTTAAAAAGGACAAACATTAATTATATTTCAATTCTCAAATGTTAAAAATAAATAAATAAAGCAAAAGCAAGGATTATAATTAACATTATAGTACATTATAATATTAAACACATTTTGTTATGTTTAAATCATCTTTGGGTTGTTCTTTTTATTTATTTAACATACAATTAACATATAATGTTATGACACATATTGTTTTTAATTTCCATAGCAGAAAACTGATCACTTTATTAATTAAAGGCCTTTTTGAGGGTGTATATTCGACCAATATTGATATAATTTACCATCTTTTATGTATAGAATAAAATTGATTTAATATAATATGAATAAATGTAAACATGTATAAACCCCTATTTATTTAATTAAATATGTTTGATATGATTTATTAATTGCTAATATAATATTGGCCATAACAGATCAAAAGTAATAATAATGATATATAGATAAAAATAACATGGCTTTAAGAAATTTAAGAAATATAAGAAAAAAATATTTCTCATAAGAAATAAGAAATATTAAGAAATATAGCATTAGATTTGATCGCTTTATTATAGCATTCAGTATGGCCCATCTACTAGGACCAGACGTATGTTTTTTGGGTGTGATCTCATGTTCTGCGTCGTTTTCTACCGTTAGCTTCAGCGATGACACACATCTAGTTGTCTCAGAGATTGCTGGGAGGAAGCAGGCAGAGGCCTGCGTGAGAGGAGCTGCATTTGCAGTGATTTGTGTTGGGTAATTACAGGTCGAGTTTTCTGCTGGTTTTGAGAAAGTGCAGTGCAGGTAGAGGGCGGCCGGAGAGAGAGAAGCTCAGCGTTCTTTTAAATGACAGCTGACTCTCGGCTGGAGCTTCCTACAAAATGTCATGTTCGCCAGTGATCCGTGAAAAACACAAGCACTGGAATGGGAACACACACTCATCGTGGTTTACATGTGCTGCTGTTGTTATATGCGATTTAGCTGAACACTGTCGTGTGTTGAGGTCAGTGACGAATTCAGGCTTGAGGAATTCCATTTACTGTTTCTGTGATCTCTTGCTGAATTTACTAAATGATTTGAGGTTTAACTCCCTCTGTAAATGAGCAGAAGGGAAATAAATGCACACTTTAATATCCAAGATAGCTTAAAAGAATAGTCCTTGCAAAAATGTAAATAATATATATATATATATATATATATATATATATATATATATATATGTATGTATGTATGTATATATATATTTTTGTCATTTTGCCATCTTGTCACTTTAAATCTGGATGATTTCCTTGCGTCAAAAAAGCATATATTTTGAAGACAATTGGCCACCAAACAACAGTTACATGCATGTACTTCATTGTATGGACCCCAAACCATACAAATTATATGGGTGCCAAGTCCCAACATTTTTCAAAATTTCTTCTTTTGTTTTCTGCAGGATATATCTTTCTGCATATAGATTGAAAATGCCAGGGGAGTGAATGATGACAAAATTTTGGGTTGAACTTGGGTTAAAGTATTGTCATAATAATAAAACCTGTATAGTCAAGAATGATGACATCATAAGGTATAATGTTAGCTCAAGCTTTTGTTCTGATGCATTACGTCAATTTGTTTTCTGTTGATAAGAATGATAACAAAGTTTCTTTAATAGTTGCAATTTATGTAACAGTATTAAAACCAAAAAGAAATATTTAAATCAACAAATAATATTGGGGAAAAAAGTTTTGTATCCATTATATAATATCCAGCCTCTGGCGTGAATTTTCCTTTGAATCTGATTGAAATGTGAGCACCAGGGTAAGAAGGAGCTATTAAAACCACCTCTCTCTAGAGTTAGAGGACGAATGTGGTGATGAGCAACTGCAAACAATTACTGCAACGGAATCACATGCTGATTTCAAAAAGAAACGTTAGTAAATATTTATTTAATGTCTTTCGCTCATGCGGTGTTGGAGCTTTTGGAGCACGCAGGAATCTATTCATCGTCCATTCTGTTTAGTTCTCTTTGGATGTACGTGGGATATGTCGCTCTGCTTTTTATTACATTCTGCCAACGGATTCATCATCCTCCTTATCGTTATGAAATTTGCTCAAAAATAATTCCAGTAGAGACCGAGTTCAGCTGATACTGAGAAAGAATGTTTAAGGTGATGTCATGGAATGAGAAAAGAGGATGAAATAAGTGCACAGTTGTAATGCTGTGCATGCAGAGGAAAAATTGGTTTACTGGTTATCAGTGGATGTATGATACTAGTTATGTGTCTCACACCCACCCGCATACACAGAAGAGACTAGATCAAAAGTGATACATTACAAAATGTTTTAATTTCATGTGTGGTAGATGGGTAATAAAAAGATATAAAATAAGAATATGAAATAAAACAAAAAATAAATTAAAGATTAAAATTGATAAAATAATAATAATAATAAAAAAACACTGATATAGAATAAAAACTAATAGAAAAATATGAAATTAACGGAAAATTAAATGTAATATTAAAATAATTGTAAATAAAGAAATGTGTTAAAAATCAAAAAATGTAGATATAAAAAGAACAGTGCCTTACAAAAAAGAATTAAAATTAAATTAACATTGAACATTAAAATAAAATACACGAAGAGTTAAATAAGAAGATTTGGGAAATAAAAAAATAACAACTGAAAAGAAAAGAACCTACCAAAATCAAATCAAAGGCACGATGAGATGAAGATGAGATAGAAAGCAAAAAATACAACATAATAAAATAATAATCCAAGTAGGCTACTTATTATTTCACAAACATTAATAATACCTACTAAAAAGGAAAAATGAAACAGCATTGCTTTGGAATAAATATGTATTTGATGCAGCTCCCCTGCCCATTAAAACAAACCTGAAACTTAGTTCTTCCTCAAAAGCTCTCGCTGCGAGCAAACGCAACTTTGTCTCCAGGCAGAATGATCCCCAAACCTGTGTGCCTTTTATTAGCCACCAGCCAATCAGATCGTAAGTGGTGATTTCAGCCCCAGCGTCCCATTTTTGTGTGCAATATGCATCAGCCGGTCACCGAGTTGACCGTGTGGGTGCTTTGTGAATGTAAGGTTATGTTATAAACGCTCGGGCCTGTGTGCGTGTGCTCTTGCACACTTAAATATGTGAGGATAATACATCCGTGTCATTCAGTAAGATGCACGTTTTCTCTTGGATCTGCTCGAGCTCGACCTCCGAGCATTAACGGTTGGCACTGCTTGTCTGATCTGGGTCACGTAGACCTGATTGGTTAGATATGTCACTCATCTGGTGCTGGGGGTATGAAGTGCGGCTTTGAAGTGCTCCCCCCGACTGTTAGCGTCTAATTATCCTGTCATACACGCGAGCACGGGCCCCGACATTCATTAAGCACACAACGCCATGCTTTTTATCTCTTCTGCAAAATAACACTTCAAGCAGACCTTTGCGCGCCGTACATGTTCGCAGGCTCCATGAGTGGGGCGATGAGACTCTCAACAGCTGGATAATCAGAAGCAGTATAAAAACACAGCTGTATAATGGGTGTCAATCAGAGCGAGCTTGAGGCCTCCGGCCCTGTGATCCGCCAAACGGATTGCGCCGCTCCTAATTGCGGCGACATCGTCAAAACAGGTCATTATTTTGCTTCTCTCCCTCCAGAAACTTGGCTGGCCGCAAGCAGTCATTTTTAACTCGCAAGCTATGGCAGAAGAATTATGTGGGCCACGGCTATAGATACGCCACGGCTATCTTTAGATATAGGCTCGGCTAACTTCGGATGTGGGTTCGCGGGCTATTAATGGCTCAGTGAGCGGTTCTGTGATACCGACTGGGTTGATCTCCAGAGGCCTTTTTACATAACTCGCTGACTACATTACCTGGAGCACACGTTGTTTTGTGCGGTGAAAGAATATCCAGATATTAAGAGCATATTCATTCTATCGCCATTTCGAATAAGTTTCGAGTAGTTTTCGCAAAGCGTTTTTATATTTTCGGACTACTGTGACAGCACAAAATACGGACTGATGTTTGCATTAAAAGGTTAATGCGCCCGTCGATACAATTGTGCCTGTTTTAAATTAAGCCATAGCACTATGTTTGCTATTTACATCAGGTCACAGTTTAAATCTCTATCCAGGTCGCACGTGTGAATTTGTTTAGCAAACTTTTTTTAGGTTGTTATCGGCACATGTACAAGCATGCTCAATTGCAAATTCATGTTGCTAAAGCTGACATATATCGGAATTATTAACATTACACATTGCTTTGAAATTCAGCTTGAACTTATATAAAATGTTCTCTATAACATAAACTGTTTATAAGGCAAGGTTATAAGCAGACAGCGGCATTGATGTCGCCTACCACTGATACTTTGGTTCATTAATATTAGCTGTGTATTTTATCACACTACACAAGGCATGACCAGTTTTTTATTTGCGCTAAACATGAATTATCAATAGCACAAAGTTCACACGTTTATTATTCAACGTAGAATCACTTCCAACAAACTCCGACAGCATTCCTATTCTTTTGTTTTGAAAACAGCCCTGCGTTTATAGATCTTACAGAAAATAACAACGTTTCATGTGTTATAACCATGTTATAAATATGTCATAGATGAATTGTTGGCAAAAAATAGCTAATATAGATCATATAACATCTACTATGAAGATTATGTAATAGAACATGCATCTCTCTCTATAAATGGTGCAATTATGTGCGTGGGATGATATTCATAGAATCTGAGTCACGGGTTGTGGGTAATTTAGCATAGACAGATTTAAATGAAGCATACATGGAGATAGTCTCAATGAATGCCTGAAACAGAATGCACGTAGCTGCTTCTCTACAGTAAAACACATTAGGGAGAACACAACCCTCTATCAAATCACTTTTTATACACTATTTACCTTTGTTAAAGACTTTAACAATTGCACCATGTGTGAGGTGCCGTTCATTAATGAATGAGGAGGTACAGACAATGAATCAGCCCTAGCACTGAATGCAGCCACCTTAAATCTCATTTGGTTTAATGATGAAAAAACAACTCGCAGGAGACGTTTAAGCTCCGAGAGCTGCTGCATTTTTACATTTAAATGAAGGCTATTTTGTGTCTCATCATATTTTATCAAAACCGAACTGAAGATGAAATTAGAACACGACAGAACATTTATGTTAGGGTGAACTCATACTTTAAAATAGTAAATGTATATCATTCCTTGGTTCTTTTCTTTCATTAAACCTCATCATTACATAATAGAGTCATTTCCTCACTGAAACAAGTATGTGTTTGCTGGGCAGGTAGTCTTGATTCATTTGCGTGCCAAGGCAATACTTTGAGAGACTGGAATAATCCGAACACACATAAATGATGATGCTGATGTTTATTCTCTGCATTGGGTGAAACGCATTTTGATACTTGAATTTAAATATTTTCCATATTATCCGAACATTACAGCTGGCATTATACGTCGTCTGTAACCGCCACTTTGAATAGCCTACTTCTTCATCTGTTTGAAGAAACGGTTGGGATTTTATGTGGATAAGCTGATGGTGGCTTTAAGAGAGAGTAATTTGTACGTTATAAAAGTGAAGTCTGCTGCCTACTCTCAGTGGCTGACAGTATAATTGGAAGTGAGACGGGGAGGCACATTTGAAAGAAAATAATAGAAGCATATTAGTCACTAATTAAGTCACATGCATTTTTATCTCTCTTGACACATTCATCATGTAAATCCCTTAATGTGTTACTCAGTGAATAAGTGTGAAGTTGTGTTTGTATGTGCATGTCTTTGTCTGCGTGTAAGTCAATGATAAAGAAATAGAAAAGGCACATGGCTAGTCATTAACTCAGCAGATATAAACTCAGGGTGGAATCCGGAAATCGGCAAACCGTTAGGAAAATACTGGAGGAGACCTTTTGCATTTGTGACCCGAGATTGATTTCCGTCTCGAGAGTGCTTTCCCGAACCCCGCTTCCATTTCAAAGCAAAGACCTAAATAAACGTTATAGTAGTTTTTCTCTAATTTCTCGTTTACGCCAACTTCAAACTTTCAAGAGAATGTCGTGATCCAAAAAGCCCCATAAATCCCTAACACTGTCACGAGGTTTGTGATGACAGAACCCAATTGCAGACATCTCTTAACAAAAAGTTTATTTATACAAAAAAAATGCATGACATAAAATCCCTTTAGGGGGTAAACAAGATCAAAAGAAACTTAAATTGGCAAAAACTGCACGACAGACCACGGACAAGTAGGTAAAGGACAGAAAACACAAGGGCTTTATATAGGGCAAACATAACGAGGGATGACGACACGGGGCAGGTGTGGGGAATGAAACAATGACGGGAAGATAGACAGGATAACAAGGGGGCGGGGTCTAGAGACAAGTCAAGAGAGCACATGGCATGTCATAACAAAATGCCATGTGACACTCATACAGAACACAGGTCTGCCATGATTCTGCCAAAATCAGGAAAAACATGACCAAGATAGGCAGAATCATGACAAACACAGCTTACAAAAAAATTCACTACACAAAATGAAAAATAAAGTGAAACTTCCAGTGAAAATGAAACACCTGCATCCCTTGAAAAGCACATCTTCTGCATTTCACAACACAAGATTTTGAATGACCTGCCTGGGTCTGTAAACTTCAGTTGCGTTTCTCTTCCCTTTTAAAAAAAGATTCATCTTTTACTCCAAAGATCCAAAAGAACGGGTCCAAAAACTATTCTTTTCAAAAAAATTGTTTAACAGATGCATCCATTAAATTTTTTTGTCAGTCTGTGCCCACAACCTTTGCAATGCTAACACAATGCTCTACGGGTTGGCCTTCTTCACACACCACTTTATTTCAAACATCCGTTCAGATTCCCTGACCTCTAATGACAATTTGATGTCAGCGAACCAACGCAGGCAGAGACCAAACCATTCCAAAACTGGTTGGTCACATGAGACGCACTTGAGATGTTAGCACCAGGTGTTAACACAAATCTGTCTTCGCTGACCATTTGAGATGAGATCACTCAAGATGGATGGTAATACGAGGTGTAAACATGGACAGAGACAAGTGTTATTCCAAAGGTCAACGACTTCAGTGATATCTGTCGAGATGCAGAAAATCCCTTGAAACATCTTTAAAACACAATCATAGGAATTATACTAAAGGGTTTTAGATAATGTCACATCCATAATTTAATTGTGTCTTGCTGTCCTATAAAAAAAAACTGTTGCGGTTTCGGCTAGACACTGTCCACCGTTTTCTCCCAGACGGTGGTTTACCCTTCATCTCACAGGGCCAAATCTGGTCTTAAAATAGCATTGAGCAAGAGAATCTAGGGACACTCACTCCCTCCTGCTGTCCTGTATCTTATTTATAGACTCTTATTCTCTCTGATAGAAGTCACCAGATCAATATATCTCTGGTACTTCTCTGGCCAATGTCATACATTAAGAAAATCTCAAACATCATCACCAAACAAATGCTCGCTCGACCGCACCAAACGGAGATACATAGTTAATAAATCAAAAATGTTCACAATTGTGTTGTACGGCACACACAACTATTTCCACGTCTCTGATTCTCTTTGGACGTTCACGCTCGAACTTCAATCGTTGGAATTACCCGGACGCAGCCGGGAAGGGTTTACAATCAGTGACGGCGTGATTTGATGTAGGGCATGGCAGGACCCGTCTCAGAACAGGAGGGCGTTCAGATGAGACAAAAACATTGGCTCAATGGCATGAACCGAGGAATATGAGTCACACTGTTCACTTTGATTAATCGGGAAAACAAAGCTTTTGATTTTCTGTATTATGATTCAGATAAATCACAGGGGGTGTTGCACTTAAAATTCTGCGTGGTTGCGGTACAACATTTAGAGTTTGTTTCATGTCATGAATTTTGAGTTCATAATGCTCGATTCACAGAATGTTGTATTTTTCCATTGAGTTCTTTTTGGATTAAGCTGTTTTGTCGAGCAGGC
This sequence comes from Triplophysa yarkandensis, assembly GCA_033220385.1. Lineage (NCBI taxonomy): Eukaryota > Metazoa > Chordata > Actinopteri > Cypriniformes > Nemacheilidae > Triplophysa > Triplophysa yarkandensis. Next base: position 97,355 of record JAWHQN010000194.1, on the reverse strand, counting down.
TTTCCAAGCTAATTATTTCTTTGAAGACAATATAAACCGTTAAAAAAGCTCGGATGTGCACCGCGCGCAGAGAGTTGCATATAAGGGCTAATTCTTAAGTCTAATAAGACAACATACTCTTACCAAATGTACACAATGCCTGTTTACAGATAACCGTAAGATGAGGCCGGTCTAAAAACTGACACACGTACATGTACACAAATACTCTCTTTTCCTTTATCAGCGAATTCGTTTCGTTTGCTTTGTCTTTCAATCCGTTTTTTCTTTAGCGAGACAAGAAACTGTGACACCTTTATCAGGCTTGTTAGTTCCTTGAATCAATGGTTGTGCAGCAATCTGAATGGAGGAAATGAGGCAAAGGTGTATCTATTTGCAAACACACTCACAACAATATATCCCGAAGCCCCCCGAGGAACTACGGTATTCAGCTGCGGCTGAACATCTTAAAATACAGACTAAATCCTAAAATGAGTAGCTCCAAATGGCAGTTGTCGACAGGTTATTAGTTTCACAGGATTTATTCCGTCATTAACTGTTAGGAGTGTCAGTTAATTTTAAAGAGTCCACAGTTTTACAAGAAAGAATAATTCATTTCACCAGCATGTTTTGATCTGGGCTCCAATCCAGTATAGCGCGAGAAGTTCAGCTAGATTTTCATTGAAATGCTGATTCGTAATTGTTTGCCGTTATGATTGTGACGGATGTAGTACGGGTTATCAGTAGCTTGTTCTGTCTGAGTCCAATGTAAAATAAAATCTTATTGAAATCATATTCCATGATCATCTTACTGTATATGTGTTAAGACATGTGATGATCTTAAAGTGCCCTCTAGTTAACAATATTACCCCTTAAACTAATCTTTCATCATCAAGTTTACAAAAGAATAATGAAAATATGTTTATATATTAAAAAGCGAATTTATACCTTTTATTAAGTGTATGCAAACATATGAACATGTTAATAAGCCACGTCTCCAACCAATAAGGCTGCATTTCCAAACGCTTCTAAAAGTGATCGACGTTGGGTGACAGGTTTATGATGTCATTAACTGGGGCTAGTTCAAAAGTAAATTTAAAACTGTGGATCCAGTCATCCAAATGTATTGACCCGCATTGATCAGTAATCTCTTGTTTACATATAGCAAAACAACACATCAATTCATTATCAATTAATATGATACACATGAGACAATAAATCTTTTTCCATGCTATTTATAGGTTGTGGTTGTAACCATCCACGCAGGCAATAAGCGTCAAGCTTTAATAAAGTCTTTGCAAGGCACGCTTAAAACAAAAACCATGCTGTGGCACGTCTGGTGTGAACTTGGTGACAGACTACACAACATTAGAAAGCATTTCTTCTGCAGAATTCACTGAAGCTTGCTAAACCTATAAATAAAATGAAAGATAATTTTTTTTATGTTTTGCAATGTTGCCGTCGAGGAAATTGATTATAGGTTGACAAAGTTACATATGAAATGGAACAAAGCACTGCAATGAAGTGTGACATTTGCACCTGCTGTTCTTTAAAGCAAATGATGAATTCCACATACAGAAAGAGCTGCTGAAATAAGAATCTTAATTTAATACAGTAAACTTTTGAGTTACTATCACAACTACTGTCTGATCTGAATTAAGTTTGAATTGAAAAATTGTATCATTTACATTTATAAAGGCCTTGACTTGATCTGGTAACATATATTCCTCCTGTGTCACTTAAATATTTTATTCTCCCCATGTGTATAAGCGCACTCAATCCCAGATCCAGGGAATATTTGCATTTAGAGGTCAAGAGGTCAGAAATAAAACGTTAAATGCACAAGACACTGTTTCATTTCTCGCCCTCGGTGGAAAGGTTGAGATTTGGTTTGAAAGAAATCATCATTTTCAATCGATACATTTTGCCAGCATCCCTAGCTATCCCCACCCAAAAAACACCAATGACACCCACATCCCATCAAACATGATTGCTGTCAACGTATAGTCCGTTAATATTAAAAAGTCCAGAGTTTTACAAGAAAGAATAATTCATTTCACCAGATAAATCTTGATAGATGAAAGATCTTAATGCCATGTCTAATGATGCCTCAAAAACGTAAAGTAAAGAGAAAATAATGAAAAGACGCAAATACAGCCCATGGCACACACACCCTTTTAGTCTCCAACTCGATTGAAAGACCCCATCAGAGATATACTGTATGCTCATCATGATAACATTAATAAGACAAAAAAATATCCATTCATCCTGCAGAGGCACTGAGAAGTCTTCCTGCAAAGACTTAGTTATCAGTGATTTGCATAAACAAAAGCCTAAAGAGAGTAATCATAGATACTAATGATTTGTCATTAGCAGCAGTTTTGAAGCTAATATTGGAGCTACCGTTGTGTAGATATATCTCTCTCCTATTTTAGAGAGAATCTTTCGAGTATGTCATGCAATTTACTAGTTGCCACGTGTCGTAATCATTTCTGACAGTCAGATCCAAACTGTTCATTTGTGCTTTTTAGGTATTCAATTAAATGTTGACATTTTACATACATTTCTCTGTACTATGTGGCCTAACTCCTAAAGCAGTTTGGTTGGCATCAACCGATGGATGATGACCTTACAACTGACACAAACCACGTGAGGATCAGATCATGTGAAGATATCTGAAGAGCAAATTAATATTTATTTTCCGAATGTTATTATTACAAATTTTATTAATTGACTATTTTGATTGACATGATATCAGAGTGGATCTTTTACTATGCAAAATTACTTTGATCGACTGATTATTGGCCGATATTGGTGCATTTCAACACATTTTGTCTACTAACATATTAACATATATTAACATATAAAAATGTGTTATGTGTAAAGCTTAGGACTGCTTGTCTGATTTTCACCACAATTATCATGGCTAAAACAAATACATTCATTTTCAATGGATATAACAATTTCAATATCAGCCAAATTCATCAAAATTAAATAAATCAAGATTAAATCCAAAAAATGTAATCAAAAAAGCCATTATTTAAAAGAGAGCAAGAGAGAGAGAGAGAGAGAGAGAGAGACTCGGAGAGAACAGTAAAGGCAAGAAGTGGGCGATATAAGATTTGTAATAAAAAAACGTCAATAAACCTGTATATTGTTAGAGATAGTTAAGCCCCCAATTTTTTTTTATCATTTAATCACTTTAATGTCATTCCAAACTTTTATAACTTTCTCCTGCAAGACATAAAACTTCATAGTACAAAAAAATATCTTCAATTGTGTTTCATACAAGAAAGAAAGTCATAATGTTTTTTATAAAACTCTTTTGTGAATAAATGATTCAAGGCTTTTTGATATCACAACAAGGTTAACATTAGTAATTGCATTAACTAAAATAACTTAGTTTTTCAGCATTTCAAAATCCTTGTTAATGTTATTTTATATCAATACAGTTATTCATGACAACTCATGATGCTTTTAACATTATTTGATTTGAATAATGTATAAGTGAAAGCTGAAATTAACCAAAATTGCAGCATTATCATTGTTTAATAAAATCATTCTAGCTTATGCAGAATCTAATTGTTAACTTCTCTAACAGTACCATATTGTAAATTGTTACCAAATTTTCATTTTGGGTTAAACTTTCCCTAAAATATCCCGGTTAGTTTTAATACTGGTTTATTTCGACTCGTCTATTCAAAACATAACCTTACAAATATAAACTAATTTCAGTAGCAGACACAATTTTAAGTCTCCGGTAAACTCTTCCTTTTATCTTGCATTTTGAAAGGCAAAAACAGAAGCCAAGCAATGCATCAAATCACCAGTCAGAGCTGACAACTAAACTGAGAAGTTTTATTCAAAGCTGCGTGTGTAAAGCTCTTCTCACTAATGAAGTCGTTTTTAGTCGTATGGCACGGCGACTGACCCTGGCATGTGCTCCTGGATGTGGTTTGATACCGGCCCAGGCAGTCGCTGGATGATTCTGTACGTCTGTGAACATGCATGAGCTGATTCCTCTCTCCAGCTCCTGCGTGTGCCGGGTCCTCGCCGCTCTTAGAAAAGGCTTTATGAATAATGAATAGCTCGGTGTCTGGGCCACGCATGCGAGTGTGGTCTGAGCCGGGTCTCTCTGCCGTACTCTGACACCTCGCTCTGTGTGTCTGGCAATTTCAACCCCAGATGGGGAGAAACAAAGGGGAGAGGAGAGAGATCTATCCTTCCGGGAGAGGGATGGAAAGGAGGAGATAAGTGACTGGCTGTTGATGAGTCAAAGGATGGGATGAGCCCGTGTCTGACAGAAGAAAGAGAAATGTGGGTAAGGCGAGAATGAGAGAAAGAGAAAGAGAGAGGGAGTGGCTGAGCCGAATGGGGAACACAAGCTTGAAAACTTGAATGTTTGGGTCACGTGATCCAAACACATTTTACAAGATGATTAATTCATATGAATTTCTATCTCAACTATGATTTCCTTTTAGGCCGGTGGCTTAAGTTTTGCTTCAAATAACTGTCAATTTTATCTTGAAATAAATCTAACTTTACTTTCCATATGTGTTCACAATATTATCACCATGGACATTGTTAAAACCTATATACCCATATGCAATCTTAATATAGCAACAGTTTATTTTAAGTGCCTTACGAATCGAAACAAAACACAAAATTATTACAGTTTAGTAAAAGATAACCGATGCGTAATGTAGATGTGGAATGTTTATACAAAATATTTAGATTTCGATAAGAATAGACAATGTTAAAATAAAGTGCTGTTTTTTGTAGTTTGCATATGCTATCAAACAACCCAGACCATCTCATCCCCACACCATATTCTTTATCTTACACCTTATTGTTGGAGGCTAAATTAAATGAGTTTGATTTGCTTCCTCCACTGTGACGCCTTTTTGGCAACCCAGTCACCAGACTGTTCCTGACATTGTCACGGAATATAGAATCTATTGATTTTTGTGTCACTTTTTTGTGTTACTCAGCCACCTCGTAAAATATATATGACTTCCCCTGATATCGGGCTATAAATATATCAAAATACTGAAAGTCGTGCTAAGCCACCCCTTCGTGGTGGTGCCAACGAAATTTAGCCAAACGCATTTATTTCATAAGGTGGCAACTCAACGATAAAGTGTCATCCTAACCGTACGTCACAAGTTAAAATCAAAATAAAACTTATGACATCATACACATTGACACGAGCCACCTTTTAAAATAGGAATGAATTCTCAATAGATGTATTTATATTCATAAATATAAATAGCTGCGTTTTAAAATATATTAATGTCATGGTGAATGACACCAAAACAAGGGGACATTTGAGTCTGTAAACACAAATCAATAGAATAAATTCCCCTAAAACTGATGTTGATGCATTTGCTGCCAAACAACCAACACAATCTCATTACCATTTAAAATTATTTGACAATTTAGGGCTTTTGTGGCCAATTTGTATGAATTTGAATCAGCTTTTTCCGCCGTGACAGCTATATTTAGTGGCAAACCTTCATGCTTGCTTTTGTACAACAATCGCATGAGTTCATTTTAAACTGGCACCTCACAAAATAGTTTTCCATTCTCTCACATTGGAATGACTGTCTTTATCTACGGTGTGCATGCTGCCAGTGTGATCTAACCAATCAGTGCGCCGGCAGTGTGATGACATCATGCCACACAGCAAGACTGAGCCTTAAGCATCTAACCAACCCACTGGGGCACCAGATGAACACGAATTCACATGCTTGTGCCACTTCAGCGCACAGAAACACAAAGTAATTTGTAAAATAAAACCATGTCATCATTTAATCACCTTCAATCCTTTGGTTCTTCTTCGGAACACAAAGATATTTTGAAGAATGTCGCAACCAAACTCAATGGCACACGCGGTTTTAGGACCACTAAATTCACGCAAACACGTCCCTGAGTGTCCACATCCTGTGGATTCAAGCGTTCATTGTAATGCGCGTGATTGGATGCCCACAACATTTACAGTAACGCAACACTCAAGTGCTTCCTCCTGCTAATCAGACAGCTGATAGGAAATTACTGCCTCCACTCATCTTTGCTGTCTGACATAATTTAATTGTGTGTGCTGTGGTGTGTGCGAGATTGAAGTTAAGTGAGGTATAGTGATGCTATTTTACGGCATGCGCTTTTTGCGGAAGGAAATAAAGATGATGGGAAAACTCAGGATGCTGCGGAACATGATCCGGCTTTCATCCTGTCATAAAAACAGCAGAAGATTTCTTTTGAAGATTTAAAGTGAAATCAGTAATACATTAACTGATAGCATTAATAAATAACCTGTTTCTTTCAAACATGTCACAGACATAAAATAAGTTGCAAATGCAAATCTATGTTAGATTTGACGTGTATGTCAATGTATTTTGATTTTCTTTGCATCTCTTTAAGCTGGAATGTGTGTGTCATTAAAGTTTTATTTGGGTGTTTGTTTGTTTTTTTGTATGGTAAACAAATTTACATGCCGGCCTTCCAAAAATAGCCGTTGATTTTAATCTCCAGACAGCCCGTTCTTGACAGCTCCAGCCTGTTTGCCTCCCTTGCCACCTTCTTTATTTAACTCTCTCTCTCTCTCCCTCTGTTTCTCTCTCTCGATCTCTCTGTTTCTCTCTCTCGATTTCTCTGGTATTCTGACCGTTGCTCTCTGGCCCCTAAAGCCGATGTCTCTTCTACTCTGCGTCTGCATCTTAAAAGCCCAGTGGATTTACAAGTCAGCCTCTCTCTCTCTCTCTCTCTCTCTCTCTCTCTCTCTCTCTCTCTCTCTCTCTCTCTCTCTCTCTCTCTCTCTCTCTCTCTCTCTCTCTCTCTCTCTCTCTCTCTCTCTCTCTCTCACTCTCTCATCATGCCTCACGCTCATCCTCATCTCCTCCACGCTCCCTCTCCCCGTGCCACATGCTATTCCATTTTTCACGCCATTCTTTCCGTCTGGTGACACTGTCGTTATTCTCATTATGATCTCCGCACTGCCGTTGTCTTAGCTCGATGGAGCGCGAGCGGCCGCCAGGCCTCAGATGTGTCGTTTTCTTTTTTTGTACGAAAGTGAGAGCGCATTCACTTGCTGAATCCTCACAAGGACGCATTTACTAAACAGTGTGGCCCTATTTCAAAGCATGTTATTCGCTAACAATTCAGTTAAACCAGGCGCTAAAAGCGGTGAAATAACACCTCGCTGGATTTAAATTGGTGTGTTTGAGGTTGACAGCTGTATATTAACAGGTGTGACTCTCCACAAGACTCACAAGAGACTTCAAAAAAGGAACAGCTCAAAAGAGGGTGACTAAAACTGAAAAACATAAAAGTTGAATCGAAATCCACAGGAAGATTATTAAAGTTCATAATAAAAGCAACGATGTGTTCACTACTGTGTGTGCGTGTGTGTCTGTGTGTGTGCTTGCAGGTGTGTGTGTGTGTTTGTGTGTGTGTGTGTTTGTGCGTGTGCTTGCAGGTGTGTGTGTGTGTGTATGTGTGTGTATGTGTGTGTGTGTGTGTGTGTGTGTGTGTGTGTGTGTGTGTGTGTGTGTGTGTGTGTGTGTGTGTGTGTGTGTGTGTCTGTGTAAGTGTATGTTTGTGTGCGTGCTTGCGGGTGTGTGTGTGTGTGTGTGTGTGTGTTCACTACTGAGTTAAATGAAGAGCATGATTTCTGAGTATGTGTCACCATACTTTGCTGTATGTCACGTCACTTCCTATATTAAGAGTTTTATCACCAGACAAGGTTCTTTCAGATAACAAAAACAAAACCCATCATTCTTTAAGGGCTTTATAACCCTCAGAAGATATTTATAATAATTATGTTGCATTTCTGTCAACAGATCCTCCATAAAAGTACACATCCCAAGGCAAACGTATTTTCTTGCGTGAGAGATTGAGAATGTGATGTTTGCGTCACTATATGAATGGGCAAAGCAAAGATCAGAGGTTAAACTCTCTTACACGTATGCAAGCAGTGTCAACAGTAGGTGTAGAGTTTCAGCTAACGCAAGACATGAAACTGTGAACGCTCTTGAACAAACAGCTGTGCTCTCACTTTTCATGCAGAGTAAAGCATGACTGAGCTCTTCACAACGGCCTGTGAGTCATCCTCACCTGCCTCTGGCCTAATTTAGCTCATATTAACTAAACACCCCACAAACAAGCTATTTACACAGGGATAAATGTCTTTCACACACATGAAGTCCTTCATCATACAGTAATGGCAAATAATACAGAATGAAACAGCAGGGCATGACATAAAAGTTGCAAAGGCATTTATTTCATTATTGCGGCCTAGAGATAAAAAAGCGTTCTGTCTGGGGTTTGATTTAGTTTTTTGGGAACCGATTGAATACAGTACGTGGGGAAATTGTTTATATTTAAATTTACATTGATGCATTTTGCAGACTCTTTATTCAAAGTGACTAACATTGCATTAAACAGTTACATTATTTGATTTTGAGTCTCGAAGCCATGTCTCTGGTGTTGTAATCGCCATGCTCTAACCACAGGAAAACTATTGTGCAGTATGAGGGTGAGACAGGACCGATGATATTGGACCCCCATAATTAATTTAGCACATACTGTTGATTTTCAGAGTGCCATTAGTCAAACATATTCCACTTTAGGAATGCTAATATTTCAGCAAAAGCCTTGACCCATACATATCGTTGTCATTCCGACAAATTGAATAATGTACGGTCAATACTACCCCCCCCATATGAAAAGAAAGATATAAGGCTTGTTCAACTTTATGCGATACCCAGCAAGCGAGTGACATCACACTCGTAAGAAAATGATTCAAAAGCCAATGAAGCAGTCCACTCTTGGCTGTCTCTCCCTTTTTAAATGGATTTAAAACACCAGTTATGACCCCAATCGTTTAAAATAAAGGTTTAAAAAAAAAGTTGCTAAACGTGACATTGATATCCTCACAAATTGAAATACATTAGGGTTTACTAGGGCAAGTTTCTTTTATTGTAATATTATGTATTAAAAGTTGCATTACTTAAAGTTACATTATTTTTTAAAGCTTTCGAAAGCTTAGGTGGTAGCTAACAAGTTGTTAAAAGTGACATTAATGTCATCACAAATAGAAATCTTACAAATAATGCAAGACGAACACAAATCTCTAAATAACTACTGCAAGTTGTAGTAATATTTAACATAACAAGTCACATTATTAATGGATGGTTACAGTACTGGAAGCTGATTGGTCAAAACAGCATTCCAGCGAAATACAAAGGCAGTACATTATTTTCCTATTTTACAATAATTATCAAAAAAGATGTAAAAATGAAAATGATGCAGTCACAACTCAATAGTTTGAGACTGAGCCTTCCTTTTTTGTATTGACCCATTGGCACTTGCATCAATAGTTTAAGCACAGATTAAACCTAACTAGGGTAAAACACAGGAGGCAAATATGCTAACAGGGTAAGAAACCAACACTTAAAAAAATCCAAAACATCTAAAGGAATGAATATCATATAAATGATGTTAAGACGTTTGAATAAAATCCCAAAATTCAGTCCTGTTAACTCTCCCTCATCGTGTGATTTAAATCCTGTAAGCGCCGGTCATTGTGTGAAGTATCCCTTTCACGCTTGTTTACAGCTGCTGACCCAATAGACGATTAAAAATAATGTTTGTCACCAATTTTGTAGCTGTTGTGTAACAGATACCAATAGTGAGAAACTGCCTTATTAAAGAATCCTTTTCCGAGCCATCCAGGTCAGGACCCAAAGGGAATATGTGTGCTTACAGTGCACACTTGAGCTACTTTTACCGTAGTCCACGGGTCCGTGTTTATGAGAATGTGTGAGAGAGCTTGCCACAGATTTGAAAGAACCTGACCTTTTCTTTACACTCAAAGGTGTGTGAGACTGTGAAGTTGCTGGAAGCGTAAGCCCTGTCCTTACTCAACGGCCTACTCGATGTGACACACGCATGCACACTGCCGACTGTCATTACTGTTTGCTGTCCTATCTTTTAGAATCACTATAAGAGCCATGCACATATGTGGGATATTTCGATTCTAAACACAGCCATTACCAAAGCATAATGTCCCTTCCAACCGTTGAAACAGTGGAGAGAGCAGCTACATCATCTTTTGTTTGGTAATGGACGAGATACATAATGGTGGACATAATGACATCATTCAGACGCCCGGGTCTTCCAGTCTTTAGGTGAGTGCAAACAGATGATAGAAACACAGTTCACATGCCCTGAAGCAAAGCTTCACCTTGTTTTCCTCCTTTCCACATATTTGTGATAATGCTACCTGGAATACTTTGTGATCATTGGCTAGTTTATGTGTTGGCTTTGTCTAAAACTAGCTCTGTTGCCATGAGCTGTCCATGCAACCGTGTGCCAAGCACATTCCTACAGTATGAGTCTGAATCGTGTCACCCTAACAAATGCCAAAAAGACAAGAGTTACTGGATATATTCATTCTGCAAGAAATTCAAACATGGCCTCATACAATTTCAAACATTACATTATTCACAGTAAAATATTGAGAAGCTAAATCAGTAGAATTTCCAAGACCATCCAGTTCTTCTGCACTGACTGCGTTTACTGTGTCTGTATGTGTCTTGTCGCAAAGGCCCAAATGTGTGTGTTGTGTTAGGTTTGCACTAAACATAGTACTTAGCACAGGGACTCAAAAGTTCAATTTTGGTTCCATCCAACCATACACTCCTCTTACAAACAACTGAAGCTCACATGCCTTTGGGCCAGATGCGATATGAAATTTTTCAGCAAAGGGTTGCTTCATACCATCCTTCCATAGCAAGATTCATGAAGTTTGTGTACTGCCAATGCTGTAGGGCCTATGGTACTCTACTGCAATGATTCTTATTGCACAAACATTCAGTTTTTGAAACAGAATCTGCTGCTTCACATTTTCCACCTTTAAATGAACGCTGCAAGGTAGATTCAATGCTTACATGTAGTGTGTATTGTTTGTATGGGCCATTCTATAGCAAAAAAACATAGTGGGCACATTTTGATCCTATACTTATCACAGAAGACAAGATCTGCAGAGCACATGGTGTGTTTAAAAAAAAAAAAATATATATATATATATATATATATATATATATATAAGTTATACGCAAGATTCCTTAAGACAATGAAACGATGGTTTCATATTACTAACAACATTGAGTAACATAGTTGAAAGTTACGTAATGCACTTTATTTCACTCGTTCATTTGCTATTTTCACCAATATTTGTTTGTTTCGTTCTCAGTTGTACAAAGCCAATGTGCCGGATAATTCATGCTTGTGCGCCATGTTGCTTTTGAAGCTAAACCAAAAGTTTGTATTGTATACTGTCTGAGGAGTATAGCAATGATAGAAGCAAGTGAACCATCACCTCTGCAACCTAAGTTGTTAAATACAGAATAACTCATCATGTATTTAGACAATTCATTCGGTAATGCGTTTGAGTAAACCCAGCACTATAGGCAATAGTTTTCAACCAATCACAGAGCTCGCAGTACACCTTGGATTGGCTCTTAAACTTTTGGAGAGGTACGCATCAAGCTATGGCATGGGGTTTGTGTCTCTTTGAAGGTTAGGCATAGCTCTGACGGACACTTACTGATAACTGAACAAATAACTCATCCTTAGTCTCTCATTCACACAACTCTATGACATCACATTAGGCAAATTATATTGTTTACCAAATTTAAATATGAAGAATTTTCATTTGGACAGTTTTATGCTTAAATAAAGAGTAGAATTAGCAAAATCACAAATATGTTTTATTACTTAAAATATAAGCATTGATGAATAACATTGACGTTTAAAATCCATGGACATGAGAAGTTTTTAGTCGAACAGGGAGAGAGAAATCATCACTCGTCAGGAAATATTTGCATTATCCGTGCATTTACATTGAGCAATCATAGTCTGCAAAAAAAGTTTTAAGCATACCACGAGAGGCTGTTCTAAACTTTTTAGGGGGGTGGACTTGAATCATCCGGCCTAGCACAGAACATTCAATGTTCCCATCAGAACATATGGTAGAATCTAAAACAGTGATGACTGTCTACATACCAAAATGCAAATGAATTCAGTCTGATGCCTGGAGCTTCAGCAGAGGAACACTTTACATCCCGTCGCTCTTGCATTTAAATCTCATTAATTCTAGACTCTGGTTGGGTGTCTCAAGATTACCTAACCATGATTGCCTCTGTGGCTGGGTGGTAAGGCCAGTTGTGGTGACCTCCTTGTGATCTCTCCAGCAGTTCCCATGGTGATGGTGTTTCAAGATTTATAGTGTAAGCCACATCCAGATGGCTGGTTTACCTACAGTGGCACGAACATGGGACCGTGAGGATGCATGCGGATGAACCCATCTAGTCCAAATCAAGGTCATGTGTCGAAAGAAAATAATGACTCCTACTTTTACACCTCCTGTGTGGACTAAACATAAAGACCCCGGTCAATGTTGCAGCCAGACTGTGAGAACGGATCAGTTATAGAGATCCTGGATAGACTCCAAAGACTGGGGAGGAAAATGGATCTTGGCCAGACAGTAGTGAGGTGACCGCTGGACATGTTGCTCCGACACACACATACACTCACGACCGCTGCGCACTTGTCACCGGGAATGATGTAGCACCTGGATGTTCTTGTCTCTCATTTCGGTCTGACTCATTCTCTTTCTCTCCTTCATGAAATCCTTTTAAACTTCAATCTCATATGCCAGTCCTACTATGAGTAACAATGCTCTTACTTTTTTTGCCATTTTCTTCCCGGGGCGACTGAATAGTGCCGCCAATTTGGAGCACAGCATCTTTGCAAGAAACCTTGCATCTTTTTACTAACCACGCACAATTTATTTTAAAGGGATAGATCACCCAAAAATGTAATTTAGTCATGAGTTACTCATCTTCAAGTTGTTCCAAACTTGTATTTATAAAATATTTTATAAATGTTAACACTGTTAACATTTATAAAATATTTAATAAATACAAGGACACCACTGACTAACGTAGAGGCAAACATTTTTAACAGTCATCAATGTGCCTAAGAATGGTTTGCTTTCCTAAATTCTTTTAATCTTAATATACAATCTCATCAGTTTATCTACCTTGGTAGTCAATTGTGCTCCAGAAATACCGGTCGCGTAAATTCTTTCTTTTTGTTCAACCAAAGATATTCTATATTCGATATTTTTTTGTGTACTCTCCCTTTAACCAACCAATGCTGTACACTTAATTGTATAATGTACACTTACCATGCACATTGTTTCCACATGATTAAATTGAGTTGTGATAAAAAAAAAACTCTTGAAGTTTGAAAGAAAATATATTGAAATTTGGATGTGGATCCAATGTACATGTTATAATTAAGTAATTCCAAAAACCCATTTTTAAGTATCCTGTACTGCACTTCTGCCAATCTTTCTAGTTTAATCTAAAAAACACATACTGTAAATTGCATTTATTTCACATGTGAAGAGGCAATGAGAACACCAATCAAAACTAAGGATCAGAATAGAAAAAATGACTGCCAGAATAGACATCACATCTTCTATATGATCACCACAGGTCAATGTATCTGAAGCACATACATGAAGCTCCGGGTTACATTTTTAACAAATCGGCTAAATATATTATGAACCTTCATTTCTTACACATAGAGTACGACTGTCTTCTATCCTGCCTGGATACAGGAACAGCTGTGCATATACATTCATCTTTAGACCAGTGAATAATGCTGCAATTTGGCATCTGCTACAGTAGCTCACCAGAGGAGGGAAGAGGAAAAAGAGAAAGATAAGGTTGGATGAGACAGACGTGATGGTAAAGATGGGCAAGGGGAAACTAAAGGAACTAAGAATATGGAAGGAGAGATTGGAAAGGATGTGCAGTATTTGAGTCATGGAAGATTTGTGGACTCCTTGTTCAAAATGATACAATCCAAAGATACCAGAAGAAAAAGCAGGAATTTTCCCAATCCAAACATTGTCGATTTCCATCGTTCCTTCTGCGTGATGGAGACAAAGACGTCCAAAGCTGATTCTTCAGACACAATCAGGATTTTCCTTCGGTGTCATAAGTGACAATTATTAAACTCCAGTGATTATATATGTTCATATAAGATTCACCGTGCAGAAGGATTGGAGCTCAACCCTTTCCGAGGCTTTGCAGTGTCCTGATTAGTATTCTATCTGCAGAGGAACAGGCCAGTCTAAATATAGCCAATGAAAACAAGACCAGTAGCATCACACTTCTAGCACTGGAACACTGACTGCTCTTCAGTCAGACACACAATCAACACAAGCTCAACACATCACGTTGAAACCATGAGCGACTGTGTAATAAAAGATGTCAGCTCTTGCTTTCAATTCAATATTTCAAACTATTATTCAAATCCTTCCAAAAACGTCCCGTTTTCGCATTACTGTACGTTCCAACCCGGTGTTATTTTATTTCTTCATTAATTGCAAAAGTAAACGGAATTACTTACGTGATATGTGAGAATGAACGAAAATTAAACACAAAATGATATTTGGGTGCTGTGGTTAAATAAGATTTCGTTTGTGTCCTCAAACAGCGATGATGCTGTCTCTTTTTTTAGAGCTTGGCAGTGAAATTTATATTTACTTGTAGAAATAGAAACCTGATATTTCTAAACTACCGTGTCAGGATGTTAAGAGCTTAAAATAAAAATGTATATGTGGTTTAGTTTGTCGAAGCAATGATGACAGAATTTGGCAGAACATTCATAATCATTTAGTTCACAAAAAGTTCAGGGTCAGGTCTAGGGGGCATCCTCACGGATTTTTCTTTGCCCCCTCTTAAAATAACTAGGTGACACTTAAATATATAAATACGTGAATGGATTGAATACTGAACATATCGGTTTAATATATAAAATAAATATCTCACCGTTTAATCACAAAAATAGATACAATTCAAATTCTCCCAGATTTTTCCATCCAAGAAAATCTAGCAGACAAAACTAATAAATACTTAGAATGATATTAATAACAATTTTATTATCAGTTAAATCAAAATCATAAATGTAATTATAAAAAAATAATTTAAATTCTCACCGGTTTTTCTAAGGCCCCTTTTGAAATATCTAGCTGACATTTAAATAAGTAAATAATTATTAAATAATTATTAAAATATTTATAAAAATTATAATATCTCTTGCTTCAAAAATCATTACTTAATAATAAACAAATATATTACAATTCCCCAGATTTTTCTTGGGCGCATCTGGCTGGCATTAAAATAATTAAATACCTAATAAAATAATATTATTGCCCTCTATACTATACATTTGTATTATTTAATAAGTATGCTTGCATTGCATGCTGCACTGAAATGAATACATTGAAATACATTTCAAATAAACTCAAGTCCATTTTTCTAAAATGCCAAAGCTTTCTGCACAGTATATAACATTCAATCTCTTTACTTCACCTCTATCCCTTCACATGATCATTAACACTATCTGAAAGTGTTACGCTTTGTGTAATTGTGTTACAAAGCTATGAACCTTCAATAAACCCAGACCAAACCCAATGATTGTGACTAACTCTGTAATAAAGACAACATTCGGCAGGCTCCTGAGGGCCTGAGCATCGCCGAGCCAAATCACAAAATATATCATGAATAACATCATTAAGGATGGAGAATTTGGATGCGTCACTAAAGGAGACTATTTGAAGTGTGTAAGGTGACCTGAAATGGTCCCTCAATATCTTGCCAGACCACTATAATTTGTCTCCCTCATCCACAGAGGACGCGTTGCTATCGTCCTCGTGTGGCATAGACAGATGCTAGCGTGCTATGGCACGTGCAAACACACACAAACACACACACACACACACACACACACACACACACACACACACACACACACACACACACACACACACACACACACACACACACACACACACACACACACACACACACACTCTAAATTACAGAACCAAAACTCAATGTTCCCGCCAGTCACTGCACACAGCACAAACTAGGGCACAGTTAATCTGTTGAGGAGATGGTAGAGGTGTCCTAGTTTATTTGACACAGTGCAGTTACAACAGTTCTCACAATACTGCGGAGGTTGAAAGTTTACAGCAAGTGCTTCGTACATACAGCCAGGAACCCAGACCGGTGAACAGGGCGGGCACTATATGTTTTGGGTATGATGCAGACAACATCCTCATAAGTAAAAAAGAGTTTTTTGTTCTTGAAATATTGGTTTACTCCAAAACAAAAATCAGCATTTCAGTGTAAAAAAACATAACAGTTTATCATGTAAGGTCTTCATATACAATTGACAGCATAGTAATGCAGTTATGACATCATTGCAATACTCTGAAGAGATCCTCCGAATTGTAACACATTGAATCTTTAAGTCTTCAAAAGCCTTATAATATACTTTTTTAGATTTGAAACAGTTTGCCACTAATGATTTCCCCTCCAGTAAGCTCTCAAGCACCACTGAATCATTAAATCCGTGAATCATTCTGATCTGTAAACGAATCGTTTGGAACGGTTCTGTAAAATGGATCAACCAAATTATTTTAAATATGCAGAAATCCCAACTACACTCAAGATCCGCCATTACCTGATAAAGAAGATCTTCAATAAGTAATAACATAAAAATATATTTCTTTTACATTTAAAAGACTAAGTGCCCTAAAGCTACAGACTATTTCGAAAAAAGTACAGAATGACTTCCTGTTTCAGTGTTTTTTTCAAACTACAAAAACGTTTGAACAAAATATAAAAAAATAAACATTGAAAACCAAATAAAAAAATGACTTGAACAATCTTTACATCTTATAGAATTGTGTATATTTGTTTCCAACCCTGATTTTTTATTCAATAATGCAATATTTTTAACACAACAAATTATCTGGAATTGGAAAAGGAGACAGCAATAAATAATTATTTTCTGTATCGTGTCATGTAAGAAAAAATACACGTGGTTGAAACTACAGAAAGGTACAGAAAACCAATGACTGATATTCATTTTGGGGTGAACTGTTCCTTTAACCTCAAAATTCTTAGTAATTTTCTCAGATGGTTTCTCTTTGGTCTATTGGAGCGGTTCACCCTCTGTTCACAAACTGACATATGAGTCATTGTGATTCGGCGGCTTCAGTATGCAGGTCTCCTTTCATCTGCTTATAAACCTATGCCCCATTACCCGGTCCACTGTATCTGTTCCTTTTGAACTGCTCTGAAATCAGCCTCCCATTAGGCAGTCTTAAAGCATCGTGTCAGTCAATCCGAAGCAGGAGACAGTACTGACAGATATTCTTACAGCTCCACAAAACCCTGCCAAACAAACGTTTGGCTTGTCCTTTCAGGCATCACCGTTCTGTTTGTGCCATTTCTGTAAAGCTTTTCTCTGTGTTTAATAGTCTAATGCCTCTTACTGAGATGATGTTTCTGGGCATTTTCTTTCGTTTCACCGTTTCAGTCCAGTGTTTTATTTTTCTGTATAAAAGAGAAGGTTTGGCTCTCCATGCAAACCACTGTGAAGCAAAATCCTAATGCATAGGATGTCCTTTTCTATGTTCAGTTGCGTTTCACAAAGATGGAAAGTATTTTAAAGCATTTGTCTCTTCAAAGTGTTTTAGAAATAGAAAAAAATTATGCAATTGTTACCATCGTTTAAAAAATATAGAACTATGTAATGTATGCAGTTGCAATGTCCTCCTGTGGTCAATATATTCGCTTACCCTGGAAACGAATCCTTGATCAAGAATAACACATTTAAACAGATTTTAACTGCTGAAGACTGAACGTGCAACAGGGCTAGAGAGGGCTGTTACGTAATACAGCAAACAGAACTTTTATAACTGAGAAAACATCTTCAACATATGCTTATGTGTACAACTTTTCATTTTCTATTTTTCTTAACTCTTGACACATTTAACATCATTTTTGAATTGGTTTAAGCCAGGAGAAAACCTTCAGTCTTTTATTACTATAAATACTAGAAAGAATTTGTAATTCTGAAAATAAATTTTCTTTCTATTACACTATATTGCCAAAAGTATTCGTTCCCCCATCCAAATAATGAAATGAATGTTTCAATCCTTCTCTCTCGGAATGCTTCAGCATACATAGACATTTGGGACATTTCCGTTCTCCTAACTTTGTGGGAACAGTTTGGATCTGAGCTCTTCCTCTTCCAACATGACACCACTGCACAAAGCAAGATCCCTAAAGACATGGATGACAGAGTCTGGTCTGGATGAACATCGAGGTCCTGATCTCGACTCTATAGGACAGCTTTGGGATCAATTAGAGAGGAGACTGATAGCCAGACCTTCTCATCCAACATCAGTGTGTGACCTTCTGGAAGAATGGTGAAAAATTCCCATAAACACACTCCTAAACCTTGTGGACAGCCTTCCCATGAGAGCTGAAGATGTTATAAAGGGTGGACCGACATCTTATTGAACCCTATGGATTATGAATAGAATGTCACTTAAGTCCAAATGTGAGTCAATGCAGGTGAGCGAGTACTTTTGGCAACATAGTGTTGATCTTGAATGTAACATGACCACTTAGACTAATTGATATGCAAATGAGCTCCGCCTCCACTCAATCGCTCTCTGCAGTTTCCAATTAAACTGAAAGTAAAACTAAGAGCTGACACAACAGTGCAGACATCATGTTAGCCAGAATCTTTGCACTGCCTTTGAAATCCATGTCTTGAATTTATCCGCATTGACAAAAACTATATATTTAGCCTTTGGTAAACTTCAGTTTTATGGAACAAAAACAACATTAAACATTTGATTTTTAATTGACAATTATTAAGATAACATTAACATATTAACAATACTACAAGAGTCCTAAATTAAAAAATTTCAGCGGCGACATCCAAGAAGCAACAGCCTCCATTTTTCCTTCCTAAAAATCCCACTTCACACCGGGATTTCGAAGAGATTTGTGATATACTTCTCCTCACAAGGAAAACCCCACATGGATTAAAGCGTTTCCACATGATACGCATTCAACACGTTAAATATATTTTCCAAAAATGGGATCAGATTCGGCACGTCCAAAGGCCGCGTCTCACATATTGGCTGAGCTAGCATTGATCATTTTCCAGTTGGCTGCCGAAGGTTTGCGGCCAGCAGACGTGCAAAACAAATTCACTCAGTAGGAGCCGTCTGCCTCACTGCCCTTTATAGCAGTGCTAAAACACTGGCTGTAGTCTTTACCTCTTGTAATGATCGCACTGCTGTTAGAAAGTAGTCCATAAGCGACCGCTTCAACACGGGGATCGTGTAGTTGGTTAAGGTTTCTTAAGTGCTTTCCTGCGGTTGGGTTCCAAGATGTTAATATATGCAAGGTTGAATTTCAAAACTGAAAACCTTTTTAATTGTTTCCCATTATAATGCTTTTAGTCCCTTCTTCAAAGCCGGTATTTTTCAGATTTCAGACATAACAGTATTTGTGTTCTTTAACAAAAGTGCTTAAGGTTTTTGAAAGAGGTGCTCGGGAGTTCATCAGGATCTATAGGAACATAATGATTCTCAGAAGCGTGGCCAAAAAACTGAGACTGGGACAGAAAACTGTGTTTCCTGGAAAGAAGATTTTGTCAAGGTTGTCCAACTGTTGTTCAGTTAAAGATCAATACTATAAAGTTTGCCAGCCCAGGGTTTCCATAAAAGAGATTCTTTGTGAATGGAAAAGTATCTTCTATTGATTTGGTTAGCTCTTTTGTTTTTTGTTTTTGTGGAGAAAAAGTTTTGTCACTTACGAAGAAAAGCCATAGCATCACTGACAGTGAATGCGGCATAAATTGTTTTCTTTCTGGATGCAATGAGACATTCATATCTGAAGACAACAATATTGTTTCGTCTCAAATATATGGTTTGCGAGGTTGGGCCGTGTTTTCAAAAGTCATATATATTCATTACGTGGCGAGACAGGTATTGGTGACAAAATTAACGCGCAGGGTTGCGCTTGGCGCTGTGTCTTCCTAATTGCGTGATTTTTGGTTGTTATTGCGTCATTTTATAAAGACACATTTTCCTGAAGCGACACCTCAATCTACCTCCTGCCATTCTTAAACGACACTCCACAATACCAGAAAGTTAAAGTCAAAGTAACCTTGAGGATGCCGCTGGCCGATATTGCCACCTGTCAATCAAATCTTGCACCATCAGTGGTAAAGTGCCACTAAACTTAAATAACCAATCAGCTCCTTTGGTTTTTCAGTCGAATATGCTAGCCAAAAATGACAAATGGACGTGCGAGACCCTATCTTATTATTTCGTATGATTATTTGGAGGCTTTTGTCGCTTTTTCATTCACAGAGGCAGAAAAGAAATAACAAAGAATGATTGTGAGAGGGATTGGTTTATGTCCAGCATATAACTGCCGTCTCCCACGCAAGCACCACTGCTTTTCTGCAGACCTTTTGGATTCCTGCATTAAAAATAGACCCGCCAAATATTTATATTTTATCATAACTTACGTCTTATTTAAAACCTGTGTGACTTTCTTTCTTCCGCAGATATTTTGTAGAAAGTAGAGTAGTACCCGTTCACTTCTATTTAATGGACACAAAACCAATGCCAAGCGAATTGGTGTCATGCTTCGAAATATATTCCTTTGTGTTCTGCAGAAGAAATAAAGACCTCTGTGTTTAAAAATGACAAGAGGGTGAGTAAAATTGACAGAATTTTCATGTTGGGTAAACTAACTCTTTAAATGTAATGCCCTCATTTGTTGGGTAAACAACACTATTATGTCTTGCCAGTTTAATTTAGAGATTTTTGGCGGTTTCTCCAGGTTTTACTGTTCTTGACCTGTCCGGTTTGGCTAAATCATTCTTCAGTGTGAAATTCCCTGCAGGTGCATCTTTAAAAGCATGAGGCCTCTTACTGAGCTGTCAGAAAAAGAGACACATTTTGTTTTCCTCGACCGGAGGCATCAATTAGTGCTGGTGCAGAAAAGTGCCAGAGACACATCAACTCGGTGGTGCTCGGGTGGGCTGGCAAAGCAGACTTTATGTTAAGGTATAGCATTGTATGAAAGACTTCAGCAAACGGACTCATTACGCTGCTTGGTAATTCCCATTTTAATGAATTAACTCAGCAGTTAAAGATTCCCTGCATCCATCTGAACCATTATGGTTTCCTAGAGACAGAGACGGTCCATTCAGTAACGGCTCGGTGAAACATGCGCTTAAATCCATTTTTATAACACCACTGTTGGTTGTTGTAGGTATGGAGTGAAATGTAATTATTGTTTAACTCGATTTTTCATTTGACCACTTTGCTTACGTCAATCAGCGGTGTGAAATTCTTTTTAGCCTGGTCGAAGTTAACAAGCTAATTTTGGAGATCAAGTAAATATGTTCAACATGGTTTTATTCATTTTAAAACATCTTGGTTTTATTTTGGGGCTTTTGTCATCTTTAATCAAAAGGAAAAGTGAGAGATCGGTGGAAATGAGGGGAAGGAATTTTATCGGGAAACAACCATCTGCCTCCAAGGACATTACAATTCTTATACCTCTCCTCAAAACTGATAAATTGTTAATAAGAACATGTGAAGTCATTTGCATTTTCGGATGGTAGAATTTAATTATAACTTTAAAAAAGGTACGAACTATCACACATTGATGAGGAGAACATGTAGTGAGGTAATAAATGTGTTAAGTGGGAAAAAACCTGTTTTCAATAGAATGCATTTTGTGTTCTTTTCTAAACTGGCACCACGTTACCAGAAATGCGTTTTAGGTGCCACTCTTCCAACCACAGATTCAAGTACACAACATCAAGCCCACCTAATATAACCTTAATAAAACTAAACTAAAAATGAAGATGCTTAAAAGTTTTTTCACACCCTGGAAAGAAATGGGTTGGGATTACTTCATTGAATCAGGTACACCGGTTCCACATGATTGTTAAATGTACATAATCTGTCCTGAAATTTGAAATAAGCCAAAACATCTAAATAAAACACATTCTACATGATTGAATCAAATAATGTTAACAATCTATTTTTAAGTGCATTGATATTATATAAGAAACAATTTGGTTTCACAAAGAACAGTCAAAGGTTCTTTTAAAAAACATCTCATTTGTATCTTTTTTATAATCTGGAGAACCTCTATAGGACCATTCAAACCAAAAATGTTCCTCTATGGCATCTTAAGTACCTTTAAGTCCCCCAGGTCTTGAGGTTCGTGCATGGTATTTTACATTGACTTTAATCGAGTCCTTGTGCGGTTTATCTTGAACTCTTTGTTCTTGAAGCGATGCTTTCTCATCGCATGTGCTTTCTAAACTACCAGCAGTGAAATGCGAGAGAAGCGTTAAGCCTTGAGATACATGAAGATCAAAAGATAGCTCAGAACAAATGCTGCAAGTGTTTGTCAAAAACACAAACAAATATAAGTGTTCATAATTGGAATCGGATGCTCAAAGCAATGAAATGATCAACTGGAGTGATGAAAAACCCAACATCTGAAGTTTGTGTGGACAGTCTATGTTCTTAAACTTTGTTGTACATTTATACAGACTACACACACAAACAGTCTAAAAACAGATTTGGTTCAGACAATAGTCCGAACGGACATTTCTAGACCATATTTGCACTAATATGAATCTCTGCTTAGAGTCATCTGGGCTGTGTGCCCATTTCATTTGAATACAGAAAGAAGATGGAACAGACTTGGAGATCTCATCGTTTTTTGAAGTGATTCAATAAGCAGAAAGGCGATTTTTAGGAACTGGGTAAAGATAATGCTATGGCATAAATCACAGCGCATTAAGGAATACTTCAATTCAGTCTAAAATGTATAAAGTCATAAAAGGCATAATGTCTGTGGAACACTTTGGTTGTCGCACTGCAAAGCAAACATCACAGCAACAGATTGAATCATTTCATTGAGACAGACCGCATTTAGGAATGTCTTAAAAAGGTTTAAAGTAAAGATTAGTGTTGCCAAATGACATCAAAATGTAAACATTTCATTTTCAGTTGTATGATAACCTTCTCAGCATTGTGATCCCTTTTCGCTCTTTTATTTCCGTTACATCACCCAAAACCAAGACTTCTGTCATCATTTATTTACAGTTATTCAATCCTTTTCTTCTTCCATAGAACACAAAAGAAAATTACTCATATCACTTTTATACACAATTACAGTGAATGGGGACTGGAGTATTCAAAAGATGATGCAAGAGTACCTATATTCATTGGCCACATTCGCCATCCAAAGCCATGAAGTAAGAATCAGACCAAATCGAAAATTGAAATTATTTCAATTTTCAAGAAAAAGATTTGGGGGAGCTATTCTTTTACATCCTCACAGTGCATCTACCGTTTATACGTAAATAAGTCTCTAGACTAGTTTTAACTGATATTATGTCAATGCTCTTTTTCCCAAAAAAACTCTTAGGCTTATCATTGACCTTTGTTTTTGACCGGAATGTCATAGTCCACCATTTCCTTCATTCTTCAGCTCAGGCTTTTAGTCAAACGAGCCCAGGAATTACTGACTTTACCAATTAGTGGTTTAATTGCCTCTGGACGAGTGACATGCATACAGAATTAGAGAGAGACCGAGGTCAAAGGGGATGAATTTATAGATGTTATTGTGGCATGTTGCTGGTGCTTGTTTAACCTACTTATCACAGCATAAATATTGCTCAATTTTTTCTTGCTTTTTGTTTAGGTTTCTTGCTTAAATGACTAATTGTGGCAGATAACAATAATAACAAAAATATATAAGGATAATAATAATGATAAAAATTTATTTTTTCTATTATTATTATTATTATTATTACTATTATTATTATTATTATTATTATTATTATTATTATTATTATTATTATTATTATTATTATTATTATTATTATTATTATTATTATCATTATTATTATATTATTATTTTTACTACTAGTATTATTATTATTATTATTATTATTATTATTATTGTTATTATTATTATTACTACTAGTATTATTATTACAATTATTATTATTATTATTATTAGTGTTATTATTATTATTATTATTATTATTATTATTATTATTATTATTACTATTATTATTACTATTATTATTGTTTTTGTTGTTATTAATAGTGATATATTTTATTTGTGAAATACTGTAACAAAACACAACTTTTTCAGCAATCTGTGATTGTAATTTGTAATTAATAAGCTCAAAAGATTCAAACATAGCTCGAAAGACAAGGCTTTAAAACATTTCCCGACTTTATCTTTTTGTTTATCTTTTTTATTCATAGTAAATGAAATATAACAGAATTGAACATTCCCATGGTACACTAAATGTTCACAGTGCCATTTCTCACACATTTCTCAATTTATCAACCTCAAAGGCTGTTTCACAGTTAACTTCCGAAATGAATCCGTCTCATTTTCACATGCATAACAAACTGTCAGAAACAGTTGCCACCATTGAGTGATCTTCGTACCACGTGAGCGGGTTAAGCTGAGGACACGAAGCCGTTTCCTCACGTCACGCCCCAACCGTAAAGTATCCGGGGAACGATGTGTTGCTAACATCAGCCGTCGATCCCAGAGGAGTTGTAAAAACTGCCTGCCGCATCACCTGGAAGTTGAAAATGTGCGGCGGCGGAGTGCGGAGAGTAACAGCTATGTATGCAGAACGGCAAGCTTATATAGGAAAACAGATGTCAACACTAGTACGAGAACAGGTGGCAGTGTTTAGAAATATTTACTGTTGACGTTTTATTAATTCCGAATGTACATTTATTATTTTTGTGATTGAGTGTTGTTCTTCTTATGTACGAGATGTTATAATACATTCTTGGGTGGGACTTGAATCGCTAGAATCCAGCTACCTTGTTCTAAAACCACCAGCGGGTACCGCTTTATTCTCGAGTACTTCAAACAACGAAATGATATTACTTCAGTACATGACGAAATAACAATGAAATTCCACGGCGCCGAAAACCACAGCGATACTTTTCCGTCAGAGGAAAAGTCATAATAGTTTGCGGACATTCTTTCTCTCCATCCTCTGGCTACCACGCTGCAGCTTGAATAATTAATCTTGGCTCTGGTCAGCGTCTCTTTCATCACGCTCTGCCTGAAGCTGACACCTGTGATCCAGAGACAGTGACGGGAGCAAGAGCAGAGAGACAGGTAAGGGGTGGCAGTCATGCATACAGGGCCAGCTGGCCCGCTCCGTCGGCCAGGCTGGACAAGGTGACAGTGACATCAATTTGTTACAGGTAAGGGCTACATCTAGCAGCGTAGTCGAATGAGGACACCTGAGCTTTATGACATCATCGTGTCAGAAAATAGAAGATCTGTGTAGAAAGTTATATTCTTTACATTATAACTCGGTATAAATTTATCTGGAGACTGAAACCGCCCAACAACTTTCATCATCAATATTTAAATGGATAGCTCACCTTAAAAATATTCTCTCATCAAATACTCACATTTGAGTTGTTTAAAACCTGTATACATTGTTTTGTTCAGTTAGGATATTTGGAAAAAAGCTTATATACAAACCTTCATGGACCCTATTGACAAAAAGTGTTTTATATTTTTTGTTTTCTTGAATGTAGGACAACAAGAATATCTGGGATCATTTTGACTACATTGTATTTTTTTCTACTATAGTAGTCAAGGTCTAAAAACTTGTTTGGTTTCAAGCATTTGTTTAAATATATTTCTCTGTGTTAAACAAGACAAAGAAATGTATACAGGTATAACTAGAGAGTAAGTAATTTCTATCTGGAGTAAGCCATCCCTTTAAATAACATCACATCTGGCGTCCTGGCGATCCACGTATGTTGAGTCACTTGAAAATTACAACCAATCTAGCCAGTTTTTAAGTGTTTTTAAGTGTTTTTTACATCTTACAAGTTCAAAATCAAGTTTTAACATTGTTTACATGTGCATGTGATGATTTTTATGTGCGTTAAGTTCAACAATGTGTATATTTTTCATTTAGACCCATTTCTGAGTGTTTTCTTTAAAGATTTTTAAAATGTGGATGAATCTGCCGTCATAACCTGTAAATTATCACATTATCTAATTTAGAGTAGGGATACACCGAAATAAAAAGCTTTTCATGATTTAATTTTTACTGTTGCATGACTGAGGAAGTCAAAATGTGTTTTTCACTATTTTGTCTTTCTCTAAATAAAAAAACTTTTTTAAAAGATTGCAGACTGCCGAATTTTTAAAGCACATACCTCTCACTTACTTTGCTCGCTGATATTTGTTTGCATAATCAAAAGCGATATTGTTCTTTAAAAAATAAGACAAATCTTTTCACCTGTTTGGGCCGAACTTCAAATTAATTTCGAACAAATCATCTTGGTTGCAGAACATGTGGGTCATTGCTAATTATAAGGCGGGGCTAAATAATGTATTTGTGTATCGGCCAATGTGTTACATTAAAACCATTTATGAGACATGAACAACATTTTTATTTTGTTTTAAGGAATTATTGAATAATCGACCGTAGAGAGACTTGCAAACGAAAATCCGCCACATTGACGGTAATGTTCATCATCATCCACCTCTTTCCATTCGAACACATGTAATAAAAGACTCAAAGAGGCGATTGAGAGGCTTTAAAGGTTAAAGGCGGCTTTCTGGCCCGCTGCTTAAGCTCTGGCTATTACAGATCACTCTCACAGCAGTTACATTATGAGATCATTGAAAACTGGGTCACACGGTAACATTCTATCCGTGATGCCGTTCCACACCGCTTGTTTCTACATTTCAGGGCGGCGTGTTATTTTCAAGGGCGTAATCGCCCGGACACGCATCATACACGATAGACGTCTGGAGATGATGAAGGAAAAAATCTGTTTGCTATGCGGAGCCCATTACGTATTCAGACCTCAGTTGTAGTTAAGGCTGACAAAAGCATTTGTCCCTCTCTGTGTGCTAAGCATGCTTGAAAAACAATTAGCCCATGTAAAGAGCCAGTCTGCCATTTCTCACCCCATTAAATCCAGCCCAGTGGTTTAATTCATAGCACAGAGATGAGCCAGGACCCGTCCCATGCATGCCTATCAGAGCAACTGCTTTAAAAGATCAGAGCACTTTCACAAACCATCATCAGCATTGGAAGCCGAAGCGAGCGAGAGAGAGAGAGAGAGAGAGAGAGAGAGAGAGAGAGGTGATGAGGAATAAAGAAGAGAGATAGGAATAAAAAGAGAGAGAATCGCAGATTGAAGAAGCAGCGAGCTTGTGACACACGATTGTTATCACTTGGGATTTTAAATGCGCTTCGGTACTATATGAAAACCTACAACGTTTATTAAGGCAAAAAATGAGTTCCAAGACTTAAATATTCATTCCAAATACAACAAGTCTACGCCTGACATCTCTGGAAAAAGATTGCAGTATTTCCAACAAACTTCGTTGTAATATCAGGATTATGGCTTAAAGGAAAATTTCACAACTAGATACGAATTCTGACATCATTTACTTACTCTCGTCATGTCAAATATGTAAGACTTTCTTTATTGTGCCGAACACAAAAGAAGATATTTTAAAGAATGTTGGTAACAGGCTCCCATTTACTGCATTGGTTTTGTGTCCATTCCAAAGTGAGATAATACAACTACTGCTTCCTTAAAAATATCTACTTTTTGTTCTTTGTGTTCTCACTTGTATGGCTAGAAAGTCATTGACAGGGTGTGTAATCCCTTTAAAGAAATGAAAATTCAGTCATTTTTCCACACTCCCTTTTCTTTAAAACCTGTTCTGCATAACACACAGGATATTTTGAAGAATGTTGGTTACCGGCACCCTTTCACTTTTTTTGGTTTTGTGTCCATGTCATAGAAATGAATGACTGCCAATGGTGTTCGGTTCCCAACTTTTTTCTAAATATCTTCTGTGTTCTGAAGTGTGAAATGACAAGAGGGTGAGTAATCACTTTAGAGGAAAATCTGTTTTTATTTACTTATCATCACCATGTTACAAAACCCATAATTTTTATTGAAGCAAAAATAATTTTTAAAGAATACTTGAAAGCTTTCTCGGTACAATGTCATGAGGACAGGGCAAGATCATCTATAAAAAGTAGTCAAATTATGGTGTATTTTCCTAGAAAGCTTCAGAAGACTCATATAGCATATGAGTCAAAAGACCTACTATATTTTATTTTACAGGTCACTATGACTTGTCATTGTGTGTCAAAAAACAAAAGCAAGTTCTCTAAAATGTGTATTTTGGTGTTTTGTGAGAGAAAATAAGGGTTTGGAATTATGTGGGTCGACTAAACCTTTAAACTCAACTAAAGACGTCTGAAATCTTTTCCTCTAACAGGATCGGCTTCAATATCCAAGAAGCTTCTAATGGCCACTAGAGATTGAGAACTTGAGAGGTTGGGTGCGAGCCAAAGTGGGACCTAATCCACGGCTTTTACCAGCATGATGAGCCGGTCGATTTCCCCCTGAACAGACTGGCAGGAGGATGGAATGAAACTGGAAGCTCACAGTGTTTTGCACCTAAAGACTTGGCCGCTTCAGTTTTCACCATGAAAATCCTTTCAGGAGAGCAGGAGTTGTTGCAACCACGATATGATATTTTGCAAGAGTAAATGAGTTCGTCATCAGACAGGTAACGTCATTGGACATCATTGAGCTCCACGTCCTGAAGCTGAGGTGTCAGGCTGCATTGAAAACTGGCTGATGCACTCTTTCCTGTGGTGACACTCATTAATTTAAGAAATTAATTTGAGCAGAGGAAATGAGGTCAAGAGAAAATGGAAACGGGTCTGCGAAAAGGATAAAGTAAGATAGACGTAACGCAGCGAGGCTGCCTGAATACTACAGCGAGCTGGATGCTTGCTTTGCAAACTTGACCACAAGGCTGATTTATCCTGCCCAGCTTGGTCGAGCTGCCATGAGAGAGAGACGGAGAGAACAGGCCTCTGGCTTTACCAAAGCCGGACCATAATCTCCAGCAAATTGAGTCTCCTGCTGCCTGCTGGGAGACCTGGCCAGAGGAGACAGCTCTGGATCAAAGTTGGCAGTCGACACCGGACTTTGATGCA
This sequence comes from Triplophysa yarkandensis, assembly GCA_033220385.1. NCBI lineage: Eukaryota > Metazoa > Chordata > Actinopteri > Cypriniformes > Nemacheilidae > Triplophysa > Triplophysa yarkandensis. Next base: position 68,330 of record JAWHQN010000194.1, on the reverse strand, counting down.
TCAGCGATCGAGCGGGAGGGTCCAAATAGGTCCGTCTTTTTGAGTGCAGGGGACAGGATTGTGAGTCGCCAACTTCTGACAAACAATCAAAACTCAATTTGTATTATCCAGATCACGAATGAGATGTTTTTAATATCATAATTGTTTTGTTCCTAGAAAGCAATGTGATTAAACAGTGAGCCCCAATGAAAATGTCTGAGAAAAATATCCTTTTTTCAGATTCGGCTCCTGGGGAAAAACTAAACGCTGTTATCTCTGTCTGTTTTAGAGTTTCAAAAGAGATAGAAAAAATGTCTCAAGTAGTCCTAAAAGAGTTTTTAAAAGACTCCAATGAAATGTCTTGAGTGATTCAGATATCAGGATGAAATCAAATTTGATCAAAATCTATATTTCAGACTTTCTGGCTATTTGCAGTGTGCATATTAGATTTAACAGTTTGTTTGCCTTGTTGTACCGTGTCGGTCTTCTGTCATCATTTTCTCACTCTCCTTTTGATTTTATATGATTTTCAAATGATTTCATATGAAGATATTTTGAAAAATGTGGGCTACGGAACAATGGCAGAACCCATTCCCTTGCTTTGGTCTCATGACATACAATATAAGTGAAGGACTACCGTGAGTTTTCGATTACCAGCATTCTTGAAAAACTTCTGCAGAAAAAAGTCAAACAGTTTTATGTGATCTTCAGAATCATCCTAATTTATGCATGCAGAACATGATTCACAAGTAAAACAATTTCTCTAAAACAAGTTTGCCCTGAAAGTAGTTTATAAGAGTAAAGTTTGGATCATAATTGACCGTTCTAGGAAAAACACATTCAGGAGACACATCTTCCCAGCATCCAAAAACACAGAAGAGGTGATCCACAGGATTAAAAAGCCTCGCGTTACACTTTCTTTATTGTTCCTCTGGTGAGAAACCCATCATTTTCTAACTCGCCGTCTAATCTGACAAATCTGCATGAATCAGATCCTCATGGATCCTAATGCCTATAGTGGATGATGTGCCTATAGTGTAAACCAGTGATGGCCATGCGGTCCTGTCTGTGGCCCCGTGCTGAAGAAAGCTGTGCAGGGCTAGATAGTGTAAACAGTCCCAGCGAGAGAGCAGCAGCCTTTGATTCGGGGTTTAAGCCCCCCTGAGGGTCTCTGCACGTCCTGAGCCGATTCGCCTGCGCTCGGCCCCACGGCTAGGCACCGAGAGAGGCTTCCAAACTCAACTGTTAGGCTGCCTGCCTGGATCCTGCCACACTATCTTTCTGTCTGTCTGTCAGAGAGTAACACCGTCTCACCACACGCTGTCTCTTCATCACTCGCTGCCATCTCTCCCGCTCTCACTCAACTCTCTATCTCTCTTCATCTATCTAGCCGGATCAGAAAGGATATGATGCGGAATGCTGCGTTTCTGTTTACACTGGAATAAAAAATGTCATTTTTGCACATCAAATATATTCGTTCTGCTGTGAGTTGAACATATGTTATCTTTAAAGTAAATATGATAGCAAATTTTTCTATCACTTCCTAAATGTGTGTTCCTGGTGGGTTGTGCAAGCACCGCTTAGAACCCAAAACATTTACTGCGAGTTTTTGTAAAAACAATTTACTCTTAAAAATAGAGTTAAGTATATATTACTGTTTAACTTTTGTGTATATGTAAGTTAAAAATAAGTCAATCTGATTAACCTCAAATATTTCTGCAAGAATTCATCAAAATATTAGGTTTACATAACAAATATATATTTGTTAAATGAATACTTTTTGTCAATAAAAAAACAAAAAAAAACAAAGACCCAATTAAATTATTAAACATTATTAATGAAATAAATATTTGACAAATTATAAAATATTTTATTAGTTGAATAATTAAAAAATAAATATACAGCATTAAATATACCATTTTGATTATTTTAAGAATGTTGGTCCAAAAAGAAAAGTCTTTATACAATTGCCTATATTTATAATAAAATAATAAAAACTGATTGTTTAAAAAAATACTTCTGATCATCATTTCTGTCCGACCAGAGTCTACGCACAGTTGCACCGACTTTCTCAATTTCTGATCATCAATTCACATTTTCATCTTAAAGACATTTCCGAAACACGTCAGATTTTAAAAGACGATCGATATTTATTCAGTTTCATGTTGACTTTACCTGTCTACATACAGTAATAAAGGCCATGTTTAACTGAAATGCTGTGCGCTGCTGTAAAAGAATTAGCCCAAGGCACTGCCATGGCAAATGGGACTGATGCTTTTTGATCACTGGCGATTCAGTGAAGTCCTATCTTGTCTCTTTGGCAGGATAACGCTTTAAAAGTGATGACACAAAGCATCCAACACCCCTGTCAGATGTGCCGTCACCGGATACCTGATGGATATATCCCCATCGCTTCTTAATGAGACGTTTTAGTGAGGAAATTAAAACAGGCCGAGTCATTTCGTCTGAAATAGACAAGTTTCGGGAAGCCATGTTTGCTGTTGCATCACACACTCTGCTTCCTTGTGATAAACCAATCTCTCAAATTACCCAGCACAGGCGCAGACACTTAACCGAGCTGCAGACACAGCACTGTAGAACCGATAAGTACTCTTTGTCCAAATGACACTCGTCCCTCTCATTACATGCTGCGAGACACAGTCTCCTCTCCGAATTGTTTCTTTCCTGTCGGCCTACACCCCTTGACTTGCTCTTTCTCTCTCTTTCTCTGTCTGGGCTAGAGAGGGTGGAGCTTTTGAACTCTCTAGCATGTGTTAACATTCCTAATAAAACTACTAACATTATTAATCATCAAGTTGTATGAATTTGAAGGATAGACGAGACTAAAGCATCAGCTTTATCTAGCGAATTCAATCCAAATAATTTATTAAAAACCTTGTTGAGCCTTCATGTTGGATTAACACTTTCCAATAAGATTTCATTTGTTATAAGTATAGCTTTCCCACAAGTGAAAGTAGATATTTTGAAGAATGATAACTAATATATGAAATATACGTTTTTCAGCTAGCAACACTTTTCAAAATATCTTCTTCTGTGTTCTGTGTAAAAGAGAAAGTTTTTAAAATAACAAGAGTGAGTGAAGAATGACAGAATTTCATTTCTGGGTTAACTGTAACTTTGACATGAACTATTTATAAAAATACTTCTACACTATTTGATAATCTTTGTTTTTTTATGATTCGTGTCATTTTTATTTAGTTCATCTAAAAATAATAATGTCATTATTAACCCACTCTTTTGTTATTTTAACCTATAAGCCTTTCTTTCTTCCACGGAACACAAACGAAGATAGTTTGAATAATGTTGGTGAAAGAAAACACTTGCAATTATTTTGTGTCTATAAAATGAATGTCAACAATTGTTTTTTGCAACCAACATGGTTCAAAATGTTTTATTTTGTGTTCTGTAGAAAAAAGTAACTTATACAGGCTTGAAATGACAAGAGCATGAAAGAAATCTTGTTATTTTAGGGTGAACAGTTCCTTTGTTAATATAACATTTATTTAAAAATGATTTAAGTTAAACCTACAATGAGCTAACATGACTAAATAATAAACGGCTGTATTATGTAATCTCAACAGATTGGTAAATACCAAAAACCTAAATCTTCAGAAATAAAAAATGTAAAACAAAAATTCTTGTCTGACTTGAAATGTTTTGATTTATAGTCACCCCGTTACATATCAGGGGTCGTTTAACCGTAATGAAAGTGTTTATCCTATCGATGGTTTTTGCATGTTGTGCTCGGTAAGCTTTCACAGCACTGGGAATTCAGAGGCGAATCAGCTCACCCAGGACAGCGCCACCGAATCGACTCATTAATGAAATATATTGATCATCAAATTCAGTGCTACTACTAGCTGACTCCACGGGGAGGGTTGTCTGTTTCAATCACCATATTAATGTAACGGTTGAAGGCCAATGTTTGTCTCTCAACGTTTGAGACTGTGTTCTTATAACAATATTATGAATAATATGATGCCCATAACATGCACTGATATTTGCCCAGATGGACTTAAAGCAGGGTAAAAGCAACGAGTCCCTTTAGAGCAACTATGGGTTAAGTGTTTTGCTCAAGTACACAAAGGCGTTAGGATAGAAGCAGGTTCTTAACAGTTCTTCAGTTAATGGATCAACTCTAAATGAGATCAAACCTGCTGCCTTAGCGTTAAAAGCTTGCCGACTTTAAGGTAATTGCACAACAAAGAGACATTATGCTAGCTGAAGCCAAAAAATGGGTTTGAATATGGGTCACGTAGCCATTTATAAGAGTTACAAGGTGGCTTGTATGTTTGTAAGTTGAAAATGAAGATTGAAAAGTAATATTTTTCAACATTCAAGAATAATACAAAAATCATTAACATAAAATGAAACAAATGGAACTGGGATGATGTAATAACAAAAATAATAAAATAAAACATTTTATATACTTCTTCAGTGTAGTCATCCTTTTGACCAATAGTGTATGGATTAGAAACCAATGGCAGTGAATAGATGCCAGTTACCAAAAGTCTTCAAAATATCTTCTGTTGTAAAAAAGTTATTCAAATGTAATATTTTAATGATTTTAACATAATAAATATATGCCACTTTATAGTTTGTGTGATTAACATCTATTTATTTGGAGCTTAAAAACAAAATGTACGTATTTATTATTTTAAAGGTGTGTGGTTAATATCGTAGTAGATAAAATGACTTAAACAAGCGCTAGTACTGGTAAGAGATTAAAAATGAATATGTTACGTTGTGATATACTTGCGAAATATATGAACACCAGCTCCAAACAATGTGACAATCCGCTTGTCAAACAAAAGCAAAATAAAATACAAGTAATAAAGATCAGTGTGTGTTATTTGTACAATTTATAAATGTTCATGAGGTAATGCTCGCCTCTTATTGGATTGACTCTTTCATCACTTTGCGAAGAGTGAAAGAATCTTCTCATTCACTGAAACATAAGTAAAAGATGGAGTGATATATGAAAATCTCTATTTTTATGGTAAAACGTTATCGTGATGAATGTTCGCACCCAAAGTTCGTGCCGAATATTCGCCGGCAGTAGGAATCGTCCTTAAGAAAGTGGTACTTCACAGCAACTACTCCACAGTAATTGTTTGGCTTCATTTAAATGCAAGTTTGCATCTTTTTTGTTGCTGTTTTTTGCAACGAAACCATTTCGATCGTTTGCATGAACGTCTCCTAGTTGAAGACTGAAGGAGAATGAATGACAGCATTTCCCTCCGAGTTTGTTTGCAAGGATGATCTTAGCCCGAGGCAGGTAGCATTAATTAAAAAGTGCGCTTGCAAAAGCTTAGGAGGGGGGTTGAATGCGAGTCTGAATGCATGGGAGGAGATGTGAAGAGATTTCAGGCTCATGTGAGCTCCTGCAGAAAGACAGAACTGATGAGTGATTCAGAACTGCATCGTTTTAGAGAAGTTACTGAAGACTTACATAAGTCTTGTCTATCTAAGCAGAAACTTGCTGCGCTCTGAAGTCAAACAGGGTTAAAGGGTATTAATGTGTATCTCCACACGCTCACGTATGTTCTCCACGCACACGGTCATGAGCACTGGAGGACCAGGAGAGAGTTCAACTGAGTTTCTGCAAAACACAACTATACAAATACAAATCCAGCCTGCAGCCTGGTCTCATTTCGACCGACGTGACCTTATTATGGCGAATCCCAGAAGTATCATTCAGCGCTGAGTGTTACCCATCAGATACTCATATAATATGGCCAAAAGAATTAAAGATTTTATCTGACATTTGCCATCTACACATTCTTCACAAGACTGAGGATCAATACTCCTTAAAGGGACAGTTTGAGCTCTGTCATCGTTTGCTGATCTTGTGCCGTGCAACTTTCATCAGTGATGCACGAAAAGGTGATTCATGCAAGAACATCCGGGGAAACGTTTTAGAATTCAGAAATTCTGCAAACAAAATCCCCATAATGAAAAAGACATATAAAAGCCAAGTTGGCAAAAAATAGCAGTAGGCTACGGACCGATTTTATAACACTTTTATGATGCTCCATTGTAATTTTGGTGTGTGACAGCCCCATTCCTCATTTACTTGAAACGCTCCATATGTAACTAGTGCCCAGGATATTAAATCCACCTTTAGTGTTCTTCTGCAAAGAAAGCCATTAACAACAATCGGGACACCAAACAACACACACAAATGTCTAAAAGCTCTCTTTAAACTCTCAATTTTCTCCCCGGTCAGCGATTGGTTCACAATCAAATGCGAGCTTTTCGATATCTGACTTTATTTTTAGCCGGATCCATATGTAGCGTGGGTGTAGAGCGGTTTACCGGGCCGTGGCGAGTCTTGGTGTTTATAAATAGCTGGAGCGGGTATTATTCCCACATCATCAATCACATTCATGCGCGGAGAACAAAAGCGAGAGACTTATGGGTGCCGTTCGGCTGTAGTCCGGCCTCCCCTGGCTTACGGTACGCGGTCTGAAGGGACAAGAGGGGAAGTCTGGAAATTGAACGACAAGCGTTGATGAAGATAATGGAGGGATTAAAGACAAAATGGTGTTGGGAAGCTGAAGTATAGTACCGAGAGAACGACATGTCTTAAGGATCTTCTTGAAGCATCTCTCATGCTTTACGGGTTTTGACAGAACTGATGACAAAAATACTAACACATCCAATATTATTTGTATTTTATTGAACTGAACATGTTAAGCTCACACACACACTAAATTCCTTTCTATTCCAGTACATTCACATTTACAAATACACATCTCGCCTATTCCTGCTTTATACATTCATATCTCTCACACACACACACACACACACACACACACACACACGTACACAAATCTATTCAGCTGAAATGTGACATTGACGCAGACACACACATTTGTCTTTTTTTCTCTCCTGTCAGCTTCTTTCCTAAGCACACACACACAAACTCAGTGGAATCTTTTCATCTTGTAACCATGGCAGTTGGTAGAATACAGTAGGAATCCAGCCGATAACAAAGTGCTTACATAACTATTGCATTGCCAAGCCCAACTCCTACCTTGCACACCTCTTTGCCTTTCTGGCTTTCTTTTCTCTGCCTCTCACTTATGTTCGCCTTCATCTCTTTCTTTTTCTACATCCCTTTGGAAATCCACTGGACGCGTTTGACATTTCAACGAATTGCATCGAGCCTATCATGTGATGTCAGAGGAAAACTCAGCTCTTCTGTTCATTGCATGTACACTTCTCTTTCTCATTCTCTCTCTCTCTTGAGTCTTTTATGACCCATTAACAGTATCCGTTTCTCAATCAAAAGCAGCAAGTGAGTCTATTCAGAGGGTGAAATGGTCGATGGTTAATACTTTTCTTGCAATAATGGTGGTTGGGTTTGTGTGCCAATTACTTTCACTCAAAGCCACATTTGTACTTTTCCAACTGAGCGGTTCAATTCCCCCAATGATAAATACTGATAAAAAGTACAACGTGTGCAAAACCCTGGCTCCCAAACTGTTCACACAATGAGTCTTACCTCCTTCAGCTCATGCGCCACATCTTTCAGCTCCTTGAGAATGCCTTCCAACTGCTCGATCACCATCTTCATGTGGCTGCGGATCTGTTCTCTCTGACTGGGGGTCTCAGAGGGTTCCCGGGCCGGAGCTCCGCTCTGGGACATCCTTCACAGGCTGCTCACGGGCCGGGTTGCGGAGCGCTGAGGGCAGGGGCAGGCCGAGCCACGATCCATGTCTGGGGCCGCCGGGAGCCGCAGTGCTACTGATCCGATCTGGGGCTCGGGCCGCGCAGGGAGGGTTCAACATCTTAAAAACGACCGGGCAGCCGAGAGACCTCGCTGGGTCTGGGGTCAATCCTCCTCTTGCTGTGTGCCTCGAGGCATCTCGGGGATGTGGTGGAAAGGGAAGGTGCTGGAATCATTGAAGGACGGTTAGGCTGCTAGATCCAAGACACACACCAAACTCCGGGGAAAATAAACAAATTGGGTACGTTGCGGGGGCTCATTTCATTGTTTCTGTGAGCAGGATGTGTATGTGTGGGTTAATGTGTGTCCTTAGGGGTATTATGAGACTGAAAGCTGTTGTCTATGCAGCAGAACTCTCTTCCATGTATACATGACTGAGAGGATTGCATTTATTTGGGCATGGTGCCATGGAGAGACAGATCCTCATGCTGTTAGACGGTCTGAACTATTGTAAGATCCAATCCAGGTGGGAAAAGAAACTCCAGATATTGTGTTACATTTTATAAGAATTAAGAACAAATTGCGTCTCTTTTCAAATGTGATATGTTTTTCTAAAATAAAAGTCAACACCAAAATGTGTACATCCCAGCTTGCCTCTTTCCTGCACTGGATCTGGAAGAGAATGAGAGGGGTTAGAATCCAAAATGGCACAAAACCTCATTTGTCCTTCTGTTTTCTGTTCTGCGTGTAATCCTCCTTTCTCATTCATTTTTTACTATCTGCAAGATTAAAACAATATACTGATGCATAGAAATTCCAGCTATACAACTCAAATTGCAATCATACTTACAATGAAAGTGTCGTTATATTCCTTTCGTAGAATGAAGTCACATCCCCAAACTGAAGGCTTCACTGCTGGTCATTTCTTTCCGATGTCTAGTGCGATTGTTAAAATGAGAAGCATCTCCGTCTAGTTCCCTTTGAAGATGTGTGAAATCCACTTTGTAATAGCTGTGCGTTCTTCAAAAGTCACAAGGGAGTACATTCCACGTCTCTTGCGCCATGAGAAAAGGGAAGAAAAGAGCAGAACTTGACCCTCAAAACCGTCTCTGCCAATAAGTGGCACTAGAAAATATCACCCTACACCTGGGAAGACATGAGGAAGATCTTTTCTCTACTGTAAAACAGTTTGCTCTCTTTTTCCGACTTGCTATCTTTCTCAAGCACACATCTTTATATTCTCATTACCCAGTTTTCCACAGTTTACACCACAAAATCAATTTATACGGCAAAAAACCAAAACAAATGAATGGGCTCACCAAATTTAATTGCACCAGCCTCAGTGGAGCACTTTATAACGCAGAGCTCTCTCTCTCTAACCTCTCTCCTGGTCAGTGTGCACGTTTGCTTTTCCTCTCTTCCCAACAGAGCTGAAGGGAATACAGTTTACGGCTCGGCTGAGCTTGGATCATCCTGTGAGCTCGGTTGCCACGTCACTCACATTCATCCAGAAACATCAACTCACACACTCATCTCTCTCGCACTTTCCCACACACAAACCCACTGCTTCTACTCTTTCATCCCTATCCCTGTCCGTTCATCCACGCTCGCCCACAGCTGTCCTTCAAAGACAAAGTGAAGCAGCAGAGGAGATGTTAGGGAGGAGATTGGCCCCTATTTCCCTCTCCGAGCCCCCAGCCGAGCAGGCAGCCTTTCCTTCCACAGTCCTGGAACTCCTGGGATGCTCTTGTTGCTGCGGCGACCGCCGGCTGATGATGCTCCGTCTCTGCTGTGGATGAGACACCTTCCGTCGCCCCTGACGACAGACTCTGTCTGAGAGAGGGATGCTGCCTGGGATTCGAGACCCTGTGAATACATGCACTCACTGATCCTCTCTCTCTCTCTCTCTCTCTCTCTCTCTCTCTCTCTCCCTCGTCCTCCTCTCTCTCCTGTATGCACACTGGCAGATGGAGGGAGGAAGAGGCAGGAGTTTATGGACAGGCTTTGGCTTCTAGTGGAGACGGCTCTCTCTCTGGCTGCTTCTGAGGAGGGAGGAGGGACCACCAGGTTTAAAGAGACAGCAGCAAACTGGAGATTCTCAGTATATTCACAAGAATATTTATTCTCCCTTCTCATTTATCGTTCGCTTTGATTTCACTTTGTAAGTAAATCTCAAGCACCCTGCTGGGAAGGGTTAGTTTTATGTTGTTTTCCCAGGGCTTCGGGAACAAATTGAGAAAATGATGCGGCGTAAAATATTCCCTGTTGTATCTTCATCCTTGATCAATAAAACATTTTCCCCTTAATAAATTCAGCACATTATTACAATGTGCACTTTTGGCTTCAAGCGATTGAACGTGCACAGTGCTGACTGCATTTCTTTTCTCTCTCGATAGGAAATTTCTGCAATCAATTCATGACAAATGACATTTGCATTTCTGTGTTGATGGATTCTGTGTTAAATTCATCCCTGTTTAATGAATAAATGCATTTGTGTATGTCTTTTAATAATTTTTATTCTTACTTGCATTATTAAAAGTCCATCACATCCCCACCTTCACATCATATCAAACATGCATGAGCTCAGATCTCAAAAGAAGATATTTTGAAAAACGTTTGTACTTTATAAGAAAAACCTTTTCCCTTTTACATCTATAGTTAGGAAGAAAACCAAATCAAGAAACGGACATGTCTTATCTATTATTGGTTTCTTTTTAAAGTGATTTCTTTTTAAAATACAAATTCTGTCATCATTTAACGGGCACGCATTCACCTACATCGGTTTGGTTTCCACTGCAAGGGTGAAAGGGTGCCACTGCAATTTGGTCATCAACTTTTTTCGAAATATCCTTTTATGTTTTATGTAAAAAAAAAATGAAAGCCAATTTAAGTTTGTTGTGTCGCATATTCCAGTCCGAGTGCCTTCGTTAAAATTAAAACATTAAAAAAAACATGGTTAAATGGTAAAACAATGCCACTTTTCTGTATGAGTGCTATCTGAATATGTTCCTTTTTATATGAACATTATCAACATTGAGACTTAATATATAGATGAATTGAAAATATGTTAATAATTGTGATGAATTAAAAGTTCTTGATAGGTTAACCATATTTAGAGTGTTTTTTCACATCTGTCTAACCATACATATCAAAATCTGAACCAAAGCCTGGACATTTTTAATTTTATAGCATTTCTTATGTTCTGTGTTGATCATTGATCCACTGCTTTAAACTTTAATGCACGTGTGAATTCTCGCTAACCAGAAGAAAAGTGTTCTGAGATGTGTGAAATACATGTAGAATGATAAGGTTGTGTGTGAATGTTAGAGAGGGTCAGGGTGAATGTGTGTGGGTCTCTGCGTGTAGGTGGAGGCTGATGTGGCATTCTTATAAATCTATGTAGAACAGTGTAGGCTTACTAGAACGCTCTTAGTGCTGAACGGCAAAAATCCTCCTGTGACGTCCTTCCTACGTCCCGGTTTGACCGCGTGCCTCCTTTAAAAGTCACAGATCATTACAAATGCTCTTTAAAACCATTTACAGCCCATCTTAATACTGTTTGCCGTAATTTGGTATCTAATGAACTCTGGTCCCAGAGTTTACTATGATATATTTTTAATTATTGAGGAATCATTGGACCACATGACCGGATGTTTGACTGCCATCGCCGTCGTCCAATAACCGCCCTCTCGGTGTGATATATCTTCAACGCTAAGGTCATTCTGACTGCTGGTTTTTACTAGCGGCGCTGGAGAGGGGCCAAGGAAATATCAGCCCCACTTAATATTTCTGTCCTGGATTTATTGTACCTGGCCCGATTATGGAGAAGTTTTATAGAACGCAGTATTTTTCTAGCAGGTTGGCACGCTTGTGCTATCACAGGTGTACCTCCAAAGGAAATCACTCGGGTAATGTGGTACTACAGCGAGAGAGCGAGGGATAAAGAGAGCGAAGAAGAAAGAGGCAGACAACCGGCGCGTGGGGATTTATTTGAACAATTCTGTTTACACAGCAATGAGAAATAATACCCCTCCTATTTGATACTTAAGGATGTCTTCATTTGACCGGGTAAGGGTTAGGTCAGGGTTGGACGTGGACACCAAACTTAAATTTTTTTCTTATAAAAAATACATGATCCATTAATGTGTTTTCAAAGACGATGACGTAGATCACATTCTTTCTTCTGCAGATCACAAAAGAAAATATTTTGAAGAATGTCGGTTACAAAAACCATTAGTCCTCAAAAAACTAATTCAAGTCAATCGGGGTCATTAGTTTGAATTTACAAACTATTTATTTTTTGAGTCAAAAGGAAAGAGAGGTTTGACATGAGCCAAGGAAATATAAAAAAATATTTGTAAAAAATATTTTACTTTGATTTTTATTTGAATCAGGACAATACAATAAATATGAAACCAGTCGAAACTAGTCTCAAGTCCCTAGAAAGGCTTTTCTTAAAAGCAGAATCTAAAATAATTGTAAAACATTACTTGTCCTGTTTAAAGGTTAATACAAACATCACAGTGAACTATCCCTGTTACTCTGCAATAAATTAAAAAACGATAATAATAAAAATAAAAATGTAATGTAGTTTTAATACATACGTGGGACATTTAAACCAAACCACTAATTAAAAATCTCTTGATCATTTTCCTTGCAAATTCTCCTCCCCACAAGGTGACACTGTAGTGCACTTCAGTCCCTGCCATCTAACACAACTGCAACATAGTGACCAGAGGGTCTCATGTGTGTCTGTGTGTCTGTGTGTCTGTGTGTCTGTGTGTCTGTGTGTCTGTGTGTCTGTGTGTGTGTGTGTGTGTGTGTGTGTGTGTGTGTGTGTGTGTGTGTGTGTCTGTGTGTCTGTGTGTCTGTGTGTCTGTGTGTCTGTGTGTGTGTGTGTGTGTGTGTCTGTGTGTCTGTGTGTCTATGTGTCTGTGTGTGTGTGTGTGTGTGTGTGTGTGTGTGTGTGTGTGTGTGTGTGTGTGTGTGTGTGTGTGTGTGTGTGTGTGTGTGTGTGTGTGTGTGTGTGTGTGTGTGTGTGTGTGTGTGTGTGTGTGTGTGTGTGTGTGTGTGTGTGTGTGTGTGTGTGTGTGTCTTTATATGAAGTTAACACTGTACAAAAAATATTTCATGTAGTTTAGTATTTCAAAATATCAAAAATAAAGTCATATCAACTTTATAAAAAACATTAAATAGAAAATATTAACACAATTGAGTAAAAATCCAACATTTCACTATTTAAAAGATGTCTCTTTGTGATGTATGCGTAATATTTTTGGTGAATTCTACTAGAGTTATCAATATTTACAGATTTTTTTAATTTTAAATTAAATATACACAATATTGACCAATATTTTTATTTAATTTAAAATATTGTGAATGTAAAAAAAATATATTTTCAGAAAATATGCACATTGCCTTGCTCTAAAGAACTTACAGAATATCATATACTTGTAAGAAGGGCATGGATATTATTAATAATGATTAATAAATATTAATAAATATTAATAAATATGATTTTTATTAGACTGATGCAATTTGTTATACTGCTTTGCTCTAATAAAGCAAAGAGTTGAAAAACAATGTTGATCTGAATTAATTGTTGAATTTAGAAGATGTAGCACACAAACATCTCGTTTCACTGTTTAAGATGTGAATCTCATATTTAAACCCCTGTGTATGCCCTTCAAATGTTTGTGAGTGAGGATTTTCCTTTGATAGATCACAGCCCAGCTATTCCGTGTTTGTTTTCAGGACAGTTAAAAATGGACGTGATGATGTGATGCGTCACCCTTAAGTTCTTTATACAAAAGCAGTCATATGGCAACTGTGTCAGCAGGTTATTCACTAACACCGCAGACAGATCAAGTGAGATATAAAGCTCTAGAATATCTTTTACCTCCTCTCTACATTTTTCTTCAACTACCACGATGTCCTTCACACGCTGTGTCTGTATCTCTTTGATCTCTCTCTCTCTTTCAAATCTTCCCATTGTCCTTAACTCATCCTTGCATGCTCAACATCCCTAAACCCAGCATCCCTGAGCTCGGGCATGTTTGGTGTTTGCCAAGGGCTGTGTGTGCTTCCGTGGAATGCAAATCCCCGATCACATTCGGTTTCCCCACCGGAGCACTAATGAGCAAATGCCTCTCATTGGTTATTACAAATGGGGATCATCGCATTTCCTTGCCAAGTCTCTTCTCACGGCCTTAACCATTTAAGTTGGCGCACCTTTCAAGATATTCAACTTTAATAAAGTTGTGTAATGCTTAAGAAATCGGGCTGCATTTAAAATGTCATTCTACGGCACAGAAATGATGCATACGGTTTAATCTCGAGATTGACGCGTACGGCGTTTGACTGAGAAGTGGAGATTACTCGTGTTGCCCGCTGCTGTGAGACTGTGACAGCTCTTTTGATTCACTTGCAGCTCCCGCAAACATAATCAAGGGCGAGATGTCACTCAATAGCATCGCTATGGAGACCAGTGCACATACAGTGGCGTTCACGCACATTCACCTTAGATGTCTCAGTTTGCTGAGCTTGACTTTATTGAGTAAAGAACAAATACCTCGTGGGAAGGCAATAGACAATAGACAATGTGGGTTTACCCCAAAAAAATATTTCTCATCATTTACTCAACCTTTTGTTTTTTCAAACCTGTATTAGTATCTCTCTTCTGCACAATCTCGGAAGATATTCTGAAGAATGTTGTTAACTGGCAGCAATTCACTTGCATTGGTTTTGTCTTCTTTTGGGTTCCGTATCTATGATGAAATAATTGTATGGTTGGGTGAACTGTCACTTTATAGCTTGGGGGATTTCTATTTATTTTTATTCTATTATAAGGATTAGTGGGTACTGGTTAGTAATGTCGTCCCCGTCTCATTATTTAACGTGAATAATAATATTATCTGTTAATGAAGCACAAAAAATGCATGTAAGTCTGAAGAATGTTGTTTACTGGCAGCAATTCACTTGCATTGGTTTGGTCTTCTTTTGGGTTCCGTATCTAGGATGAAATAATTGTATGGTTGGGTGAACTGTGAACTGAACTTTATAGCTTGGGCAATTTCAATTTAGTTTTATTCTATTAAGGATTAGTGGGTAATGGTTAATAATGTCGTCCCCCTCTCATTATTTAACGTGAATAATAATATTATCTGTTAATGAAGCACAAAAAATGCATGTAAGTCAACATACACAGACATAAAAAGGGAAGAACAGTAATATTACAGCAGCAAGAATCTAAGAAAAAAACAACTGAAAACATGGTTGTTGGAAGTACTTAAAATGAACACAGATCAATTAATAATGTGGAACAGTTATAAATGATAATTTTAAGAAAAATGATGTTGAATCATTTATTGTTATTTAGAATTAATTGAATCGTGTGGAACGGATGTACAGGGTTTTATTAAGTAATTCCGACAATTTTATCAGCAGCAAAATAACTTTTTGTGAAAGTTAAATTGTTGATTTTGTTTTATAATATCATGAAAAATTGCATTTGATCTCTATAATCTTATTTTATTATTGTAATTTTTAACATATTTCAAATATACATTAAAATATGTACAACAAAGCAATAATATGTATTTTCGACAGTTTTCCACAGTCCTAAAGATACTGCAGCGAGGTCGTGGAGAGGGTAAAAGAAGGAATACAAACTAAATGATGAATGTTTTCACACAAAAGCACATTTTCTAACATCATTAACTGGTCAATACAAAACAACAAAAATACTTATTTTTCATATTTAGCTCGGAGCGCGACCACACATAAAAGTAATCATCGTCTGCAATACCAGCATTTTAAAAGCAAATCGGATCCCAAACAATACAGGCTAGAGAAAATCGTTCCTTGTTAATCTTAAAATGTTCACACATAGTATAATGCCAGCTCATGATGGTTATTCTGCAGTATTGGCCCCTAGGATATTCTCTGTAATGCTGGCCGGGCAGCAGGCTGAAGGAAGGCCAAGTGATCCCACTTATCACATGAGCAAAGTGGCTCTGTAGGCGGCCACAGTCACAGACCCATCAGACCCTTCTCAAAGCCTGTCATCATTGCTACAGACTGGCATCTGTTAGCTTGGAGTCAGTCAGCTATGCCTTTAGCCCTAAGCAAAGGTACAGAAACTCAGAAAAACACATACGCACGGACAAATCCTTTCTCTTAAGAAAGCATAACACGCCTGCCTTAAACTGGGCACTCTGTTTAGGGTGCGAAACCAAGGTTAGGCTAGGGTTAGGGTTAGGGTTAGGTTAGGTTAGGTTAGGTTAGGTTAGGTTAGGGTTAGGGTTAGGGTTAGGGTTAGGGTTAGGGTTAGGGTTAGGTTAGGTTAGGGTTAGGGTTTGGTTTGGGGTTAGAGGTTAGGGTTAGGGTTAGGTTAGGTTAGGTTAGGGTTAGGTTAGGGTTAGGGGTTAGCGTTAGGGTTAGAAAAGAGGTTTTACGTGAAACAGTTTATACAAAAAAACAAGTACATTTGGAGTACTCTAAAGTTATAAAACATACCGTTTACATTGGTAGTATATTCTGATATACTAATTAAATCGGAAATCTGATTAACTAAAATGTTTATATTGATATTCACCAAAAATATTAGGTTTTATTACAAGAATATATTTGTTAAATAAATACTTGAATAATAAATAATAAATTCTTCATTGCATAAACTTAAACAAATATTTGTACATTTTGGTAAAATAAACCGTTTGATTTTTAAACAATCATTTAAATATAAAGTATTTTATGAAGTTAATATAACTATGTCTAATATAGATGATTTATCTTGTAAACAATCATCAAGTAAACACTAACACCATTTTTATGCAAACATTTTTGATTTATAGAATCTTCTGGAGTAGACACACTGTCCCATCTGGTGTTCCAATATTATGATTCATATCTTTGAATTTGATTAAATAAAAAACCAAAGAACTCTCATCCCCGCACACCTAGCACTGCACAATGTTACCTTTTTTAAACTTTATTATATATTACTTTATTTATCAAGGTTAAACTCGAAACTAGACATTTAGGGTGAGGATTCTCTAGGCCACGACTGAAATAAGCCAACTCCTGTATCTCTGTGATGTTCTGATGATGAGATATAGATCTCTGCAAACAGTTGCTAACATCATGTATTTGGTTGCTATGGATGTGGCTTAGTTACTTCGTCCTGATCCTGAGATACTGATTGGTTGCCTGAGTAAAATAAGCCTGACTCCTTCTCTCTAGTGAATATATCCCATCTGGGACATTTTTACAATGACATTCTAAGAGATTCCCTTTCCCAATATAAGTCAATGGGGAATTGGGGAGGCTCTAACACCCCAGGGGTACATCTTCCACCCCATTGTGAGGTATGTTTTTACGGAGTATGCCAGCCTCTCTGAATGTGTTGCTC
The DNA here is from genome assembly GCA_033220385.1 of Triplophysa yarkandensis. NCBI lineage: Eukaryota > Metazoa > Chordata > Actinopteri > Cypriniformes > Nemacheilidae > Triplophysa > Triplophysa yarkandensis. The sequence continues at coordinate 51,243 of JAWHQN010000194.1, read as the reverse complement.
CATATAATTCTACACAATCCTTTGAGCGGTGACTTTTCAAAGTTACCCTTAATAAATCTATGGGAAATTCCACGTGGCTCTTATTGATTTTAATTTCGGATAATTTTTTACAAGTTCCGAATCCAAAGCCTGAACAAGGAAACTGAAGCAGCGCAAGCAGCTTTATGTTTAAAGTGTATTTGGAGATAAACAATTACATTTTATTGCTTGGAAAATCTTGTTATGAGCTGTAAAAGACAGCAAATGATTATCATTTCAGAGTAGCAGATATGCAATATTCTAGCTGACTACACAAATGTGCATGTTAGCTTTCAAGTCAAGGATGCAACAACATAGACAACACGCTTCTTCATAATCTAGAGATCACAATGAGTTGTAAACACATAATTGTTGCATGAATTAAAGTGTTTATTGTAATTTCACACGCTCAAAATAAAACCTGTTAGCTCACCTTCTCGAAAATGATGAAAAGAGTGGAACTGCATTTACAGTAAGAAAAGTAATGAATTAAAAAAAAATTCTTGTTTTTTAGTTGCAGTCCCTTTTCAAATATTTTAGCTTATCCAGTAGTTACATTATTTTTTAACAAGTAAAGGTGTAGCATGGATAAAACCAACATTACATTCTATATCATGATGAATGTGCATCAGTGTTTCAATGTTTCCAGCGGGTTTTAAAAAGCCATTTGACTAGTTTTGTTATACTGATCTGGCAACCCTGCCTGAACTTAAAGTGGTATAAAAATTATTGATGAATTAAAACCATATATTGCTTTATGTATGTCACTTTATGTATTAATATATATATATATATATATATATTTTTTTTTTGTCCTTTCTATTTTTTTGTAAAATTACACATAAAAAAGCTTGTTAAAATAGAGTATAGTTATTTTGATTGTATTTAAATGTACTGTATACGTTAGTGAATGAACACTAATATTTTTATCAAGTTATGAAATCCTATTTCACACCTCAATATTAACGATAAAATGATTCAAAGACACTGCATTATCTAAGAATGCTACAAGAACTACATTATACCATGGTAAATACTAAAGTACACATATGTACTAAACATTACTGTTCTTTTCGATCAAAGTAAAGCAGCTGTGTAAATTTTTTTTGTAAAGCAGCATAAAAATTTCCCCTGGCACATAAATATGGTAATCGTGTAATGCCGTGATCTATCCCAAAGCACTTCAACACACGGAACAGCAATGATCCCAGCTGTCTGAAATACGCCAATATGAATTCAAGCAAACGTTCATCCTCTCTTCATGATTTAAGCTGATTTCACAGTACACACTGCCGCCCCTCCTGCTTGACCTCTGCAGAGCTCCAGGTGTGCTCTGAACCCAGGAGGCATCTCCTGTTCGCCCGCCTGAAAACTAAAGAGGGATTTTCTTACTGAGCGTCACCCCATGAGTCGCGAGTGTGTTGTCCCATTCCAGTCGGCAGAGCGGGTGACAGAAACGCTCTCCAATTCGTCGTGGCTTTTCGAGTGAACCTGCCACATCGGTGCCATCCTACAGATGAAGAAACGTGACGGGTAAAGGGATCGAGAGGAACCTTCGCTCAGATTTATCTTTGCACGCAACTCGGTCGACTTTCTTTACTTCACCTGTCAACTTCTCACAATCACACTTTCTCGGTTTATTTTTTGGATGTACAGTACCAGTACATCAAACCTCAACATCTAGCTGTCTCCTGCTCTTCAGACCCATTGACAACAACACACGAAGACGTCACCTTCCTCTGCGATGCTATTTAAAGGCGAAAAGCACAATCGTTTTCGATTTCTCAATTGTGAGGGGAAAAGTTGTGCAGACAAAGAGATAGAATCGCTCGACTCTTTGGAAGCCTGGAGATACCTAATCGTAGCTCGGGATGTCCATTAAAGACATGTCATCCTTGGCTCTGCCTCTCTCTGGTTCTCTGGTGCGGGGGGTGTCACCGCGGTCTTTTCTAACTCGCTCTGACACGAGAGAGCATTAGGCCCGGAGCTGTTGATGGAGTGCTTGATTGGACCTGTCACCTTTTATTGTGGCGGTGCATCTGAGCCACGGCGGAGTCGAGCCGTCACCGGCCTCCGCGCTTTCCCTGCCGCCCTGCACGACCTCACGCCGTGTGTGCCCTTTCACCTTTGACCTAAGCCTGGCACAAGTGATCTCTGAGTCTCACGCTTGATGCGGATGACAATCAATCTACAGCGGTGTGGACTTCAGGGGCCGTTTTCAAGCACGTGCATGGCACATTTGCTGAATGTGCTGTTGTGAACATCAAGAAGTGTGGGTGTACGCAGGGGTCAGTGTTTGTCTGGTTAGCACGGGCCGTAGTTCATCCGAAAAGGAAAAACTGTCATCATTTAATCATCCCTTGCCATTTCCAACCTCTATGACTGTTTCTTAGAACTCGAAAGAAGATATTTTGCAAATGTTGTTTAACAAACAACTGCGGTACCCATTCACTTCTATATGGATGCAAAACCAATTAAATGCCAACTTCTATATGGATGCAAAACCAATTAAATGCCAACTTCTATATGGATGCAAAACCAATTAAATGCCAACTTCTATATGGATGCAAAACCAATGTTAAGCTACAGACATTCTTTAAAATATCTTCTCTGGCCTTCTGTTAAACAAACTTATACAGGTCTGATATTACATGAGGGTAGGTAAATGAAAAATATAGAAAGAGTCTTAACCTTTCAGCCAGTAGTGTACAATTTGTAGATGTTATGGTCATCCGTCCCTATGAGTCACCATTGCAGTCAAATAATTTTCTGGTTTTCATGAGCAAAAGCGTATCTGCCCCAGCCAGTCAACTATCACTGAAACATTAACCGACAGCTTTTCTTCAAGAATTACGGAGATGTACATCAGTGCCACAGAAGAAAAAAAAAGAATGATCAGAGAGAGGATAATAACCAGTTTGATTTCCAGCACTTGTCAAAGCTGATAAAGTGCAGGAATGCTAATGATTTATACAGGTGAGTCATATCGGTGTAAAGCCAGCCGCTGCTTCAGAATGGCGTGTTGGTTAATGGAAGTGATGTCTTTGTTAGCTTGAATTTCGCTCTCATACCTCTCAGCACAAAATAAATTGAGCTGTCCTTTTAGCTCTGGGTCAACTAGCCGTCCATCACATTCTCTCCCTTGCTTTCTCGCTCGTCTCCTTTCTATGATCCCGTCCTCCACAGTGTCTGTGTCCTTTTCATTTTAGCCTTATTATATGGCTAACGCCGGGCCCTAACGGAGTAGCTTTGCCATTATATGAAAATATGACCCCATCTTGCCAGGGGTCAGTGGCAATAAACAGGAGACACGGAGGTGGAGCCACACCGCTGGAGATTCTAATCTTCCGTCTGCACTTTGGACGGCGGCCGCGGGGCTAAGGGTCACAATCCACTTTCTCTGCCGTCCGCCCTCTTCCTCCTGAAGTAATGGGTCCCGTCTCTTTCTTCACCAGTTCTTATCTTTTCTGTATCTCTTTCTCTTTTTCTCCGACCCTTCCTCCCTTTCACTTCTTTAGCTGAATTTATTGATGTTGACCTTTTGCTGAAATTAATCTTGCCAATCCCAAGGCAGATAGGGCAAAGTTTATACCAATTAGAGATAACTTCACCAATCAGCAGCGCGAGGACGAGCGATTCTGCCCTGTCATGGGGCATTGGAATAATTTGTTGGAAGTCACGGACGGACTGTAGAGGAGGTGAAGCAGAGCTCAAGGAGTGGACGGAGTGAAACAACAATGAGGTGTGAACGCAGCCCAGATGTCACCAAAAATGGCCTTTTCTCCACATGAAACCTTTGATTTATAGTTTCATTTTAAAAACATTCTGATAAAATTAATCATTTAATTGAATTGTTAATTGTCTTTTATTTTATTTTTTTACTGTTCATCAGAAATATCACTGTAAAACAGATAAAATCTCTGCTAAATGTTTCAAGTTTTCCTGTAAATATGCTGTTTTTAAATTATTTTACTTTTGTACCATTTTAAAAAATGTCACTAACAAATATTGTAGATAAAATTGCAGTTAAAATAAATAGAAAAATCAGTTTTCCAAAAAAAAATTTATTAACACACCATGAAAATTTGGAGTCTATTTTTGTAATTTAATCATTTATATTGCATTTAAAAAAATATTTTAAAACACATCCTAAACATTTTTTTTTGTGTGAAACAATTTCACACAAGAGATAGCAAAGAATAGCAAAGAAAAATGAGTTACAGCAATATTTGTTCTACCAGAATACCCAAAATTGTAATTTTATTTTAAAAACATATATTTTTAACTACATGATTTCATACGAATTATATATGTATACTATATTATATCATAAATAGTTTTTTTATATGTTGCATTACAAAAGAAATCTTTTACTAAACGTTTTATTTCGTGATATTTACTACGACACCTAATAATTTTTCAGAACAGTACAATTCTGTAAATGAGAGTATTTTTAACATGTAAAGTTTGGTTCTTTATCAAACATTTTATGTTGCTTTATTCACAATATCTGAGTGCCAGTGTTTATACCAGAGCTAGTTCCAAACACTTTAATGATTAAACTGATCATTCACACAGTGTAAAACTGTGGAAAACATGCTTTTTTTAAACCATGGTTGAGTTAAAAACCAAAAGAAGCGTTCTCGCTGCCTCACTGCCCAGCATTTAGGAAATGAAGGTTACTCAGTAAGCAGCTGTTTCAGATATTTAAACATCAGAACTAATGATCTGAAACAAAAATCAGTTTACCGTAACCAAGCACGTATTAAGTGAAAACTGTGTAGAAATACAAATATAAGTTTCAATCAAATATTATGAATCTACTTCAATCATAAATAATGCCTATCAACATAAAAATACAGAAATGAATAGAGATATTTGGAGCCCGCAGCTATATTCTAAATCAAAAGGGTTGATCTCTGGAAAGCGGGCCCAGGTTTAAACCAGCACATGCTGTGAATTCCATAATGGGGGCACCTAATGTACATTAGGATTTCTGTGACATCTAATGGATCACGCATGATTATACCCTTAAGAGATAGAAACTAACAGGGCGTGATTAAATCTCCATTCAAATGTGCTTTAGTGAAGCATGTGATTATGAAGTTGTCACCCAGGGCTTTCACGGATTACTTAAACGCAGACCACCACAGCGGTGTCTGTGAAATAAAATGTTGTGTTAATACAGCTCGTGTGTACGATTCATTTTTGCCTCATGAGTAAAAGCAGTGCCATTCAATGCATGCTGTATGCATGTGTTTGTGCATGAGCTGGAACGTATTATTTGTATTATTTGTAAATTGTATTATTTTAATGAAGTCTTTGTAAACACAATTATGTTTTTTATTTGCATTGGTTTGGACAGGAAGTATTTAGGGTTAAAGCAAAATAAATAAAGCACAAATGATGGGCATCTAAGGAATATGATGGGTGTTTTACCACCCTCATGCTGCTACAGAGCATGATTGAGAACATTTCTGTCCGAACGTTTATAGACATATGGCACCTGTATTTATATCATATTTTTTGTATTTGTATAAAAATGATTTGTAATTAGTTATTATTCATCCTTTTTCACTTGGTTTTGCAATATCAAATCTAGAAAGTATTCAAATGAGCTCGTCAACTTCAAACACACGGTTTTAATAATTAAAAAAGTGCTGTTTTATCCATTTGATTGAAAAACAGGAATTTTATTCATCTGATGTCCCATAAGAACAAAGATGATATGTTTTAAATTGCATAGACCGCAGGACGCTATGATCTTTAAAATAAAGACTCTTCACAATGTTCTAGATGAGCATACAAAAAAAATCTCTGTTTGACAATATGTTTGTTCTGAAGTAAAATAGGTTCTTCAGATTAGAAAAAGGTAAGAGTGAGATGGTTCTTGGACTGATTTTGTCTTAAAAAAATAAAAATTGTTCCAAAATCTCATCCCTGTCTAGAAGGTGTAATATGATGCAATTTTAAATTTTCTTGTTATCTTGATGAATGTGACAAATATATGTTTTATCTAAAGGCTCACCCAGATTCGGCAGAAAAGCATCAATATATATCAATATATATATATATATATATATATATATATATGAAGTAAACTTTCGATGTCAGTGTAAGGTCTGGAACCGGATGCTATAAATATTGTAACAGATGTAATATTTCCAATACAAACACACCTTAAAAAGCTTGGACTTGTAAGCAGAAGGTTGTGGGTTTGAATCCCAGTGTCAGCAGATATTTAACGAAATGTTTTTGAGTAAGACATCTTACCCTTGTTTACTCTGCATTGATAATTGGCAACTGCGTAATACCTCTGCCAAACGAAGAAGTTTAAATATAAATATAATAAAATCTTTAAAAATAATTATATATGCTTTTTTCAGTGCAAAATATATCAATTAGTTAAAAATACAACAGTTTATTTCTTTCAAATGTTCAAATATTTTTGTAAGTTTGTGTAATGAAAGAAAAGTATTTAAATAACAAATATGTATGTGTAAAATACCCTAATATTGACTTTTAATCAAATTCAAGTAAAACAATAAATGTTTTTGAGTGAAATTGCACGATTCGACCAATCACAACGCTCTGCTTGACTGACCAATCAGAGAACACCATGCTTTTCAGCGCGATGAGTTTTTTTCAAATCAGTACGTTTCAGAGATACGGCATAGAGGCATACGTGTAAAATAATGTATTTGTCCTTAAAACAGTGTGATGACATTGCATTTTATTACACCAGATACAAAAATGTTTTACCTAAGCAATGTGAGCTCTTAAGGCAGCTTTATTTAGTGTAGTCGCAACTTCTCATCAACACTAGTTGTGCTTTCCAACTTATTCCAACATAATTAAAAATGGAAGCGTGTGCTGCAACTTCTTTGTCACTAGAGTCTTTCCTAATCCATCACATGGAAACAACGTCAAAGAACACCACACGTTGGAAAACCTACAAATTATACCGTAAAATTCCTTCAAATAAACATTTAAAGAAAATTGGGAATTCAATACAAATGAGACGGAACAGAATAAAAGGGAAAAGATCAGAAACACGTTCTTTAGTACCTGAAAATATATCACGTATTTAAAACCTTGAAGTTTTCTCTCTCGTGCCATGAGATCTAAGCAAAGTGTTCTGAAAAACCCTTCAGAATATCATTGAGAGACTCAGTCTCACTGCTTACATTCAGCTCTTTTCTTAAGGTGAGCCTTAGATTTGTTTACAGGCGCCTTGTAAAGCATTGATCCATTTCACCAAGAGTGAATGCGCTAGGCTTATGGCATCCACTCAGTATGCCTCATACAGAGTATCTCCGGCCACCTATCGACAGCTTTTATACCCGGAGTCACCTTGGAGATTAATTCAACCTCTCACAGAGGAAAACCGGAATGCCATTATCTCTCCTGGGAATGGACATGTACTGTACGTCACAATCCCTCTATGCTTATGATTATTAGGATGGGGTATGCGAGGTGAGCTTTGAAAATCTAATTGTCCCCAATGGAATTGATAAAAGGCACAGAGGCATAACGTCAATCAAAAACAATCTCATAATCTCCTGAATATTTGTTTCATCCCACCTGTCATCCATTTGAATGCCCTGCACATTCTCTCTCTCTATCTATCTCTCTCTCTCGCTTGCTCTCTCTCTGCTTCTCTTACTTTCTTTACTTAATACCAAATGCCACTCATAGTCGAGGAATATAAGACTGATGTTTTATTTATTTGATTTTTTAACGAAACGTCACTAGATCACCACTGTTAAACAATAGATAATCATCTCGAGAATTCTCCTCATCTTTCAGGCCTGATCCTCCGTTCTGTGTTTTATCCTTTAGGCCGTTTTTTTTACAGTATGGTGATGCTGATACACGCTGGAACACATTAAATCAACTAATGTTAATAAACACATCAGCAAAACCAACCTCCACCTTCCATTGGTCGGAGAAACACATCATTTCACCCCTGCCTTGATTCTTCAGTCCAATCCCAGGACAGCCATGATATATTAATTACACATATATGTTGTACATCAAATATATTGTCGCTGTCCTTCTGAAACCTTATTTATTCCGAGCTCCATATTTAATTTATTTAGCCATGAATGTATTATTTACGTCATCCTTGCTGTTTGGGTTTTTTGAAAATATCAAACCAGTTATACTATAAAAAATTAGGGATGCTCCAATTGACCAGATCAGTTTTAGAACACAATGACATTTTATGACTCCATTGGTTTTCACTAAACTTGGGTCTTGCAGTCATCGCTGCTGCGTTAAGCATAAACCCTTATGTAAAAGTATGTTAAAATTATGACTGTATAATGAAGTTTTTTTTAGAACAATAGTTAAATTACATTATTAATGCAAAATGTAACAAACATATACAACTATACCGGCTACCTAGTTTAACTTTATCTGGAAAAGGTTGCCGGGGATCAGAGAGCTAACATATTGGTTATGTAATCTTAAAGCATCAGAATTGGTATCAGCCGATCACAATGACAAAAATTTGTACTTGTATTGGTGGCAAAAATCCCGATCTTTGATTGTAAATCTTATTAAGAATATTTATTCATAAAGTAAAGTGTTTTATAAACTTAGAGCTTGAACTCTGTTCATTCTGTAAACATCTACCTTGGTTACACTTTCAATAGTAACATAACTTACAAATTTAAGTATTTTAGCCATATATATATATATATATATATATATATATATATATGGTAGTTGCATTAAACATCTTATGATCTTGATGTACACAAAAAAATATTTTTCATGGTTAAGCAAATATGACAAAAAGTATTTATTAAATAAAATCTTTTGAAAACACATCGAATTTTCAGGAGAAAATATTAAAATACTGGTTTAGGAACTCAACAATTAATTTCTCTAAAATTGTAGTTTTCAAGTTTAAGAAAAGAGTAACATGGCTTAAATAGTATTTCTTTTAAATTACACTTGTAATATACACCTTATAATATTTATAGTATTTTAGTTAACCAGCTTTACTTATTTTTTTTTACATGTACACAACATTTAAATATTATATTTACTTGTAAAATGTTACATTTATAATGTAAATTGTTTCATATAAAAACAGAGAAACAAATGTTTATCAAATATTTATCAAATGTTTTAGTATAAGTATATTAGGATATATAGTAATTTAAATGTTTTATCACATTTACTTTCACAACATACCAACATGAAATTAAACCATACTTGTAAACAATGCACATTTAATGTTATTAAACTTTTATTTAATAAAAATTGGTTATATTCAGTAGACTTTAAGAACCAATTGCAGTGTAACTACATAAGATGTAAACAGATTTTGCCGTATGCCTAGGCTTAAATAAATGTACTTTAAACAACAATTCTGGATAGTTATTTCACGTTCAGACGCCGAATGATTGAAAATTATAGAATCACCGATATTATTTGACTCAAGTTATGCAATCCTCAGTTTTACAGATTTACTTTTTAACTCTGACACCCCCACACATACAAGACATCTGTGACACAGAAAGTCAAAGAAACCCCTTTACTGACGTAAGAGACCCAAAGATCACAACCTTCAACAATCTTTGACTTTTCGCTTTTCCTCGTGCACCTCTACCTTTTCCTTCCCTGTCAAAACATGGCCCGAATTACCCGAAATTCACCCTACACACTAGTTTTCCTGAACCCAATTCCGCTCCCCAACTCCGTGACCTGAAAAATCCTCCACCGTGTTCTGCTGACATTTATTTTCAGCACATCCTTTGCTAACCCGCACCTCTGAACATCATCTTCCCCCTCTCTTTGAGAGACACGCGTCTCTGCTGACTTTGAAGGGGACGGCAGTAAGCCCACCGCTCTGTAGAATTATATATTATTTGTTCCTTCCATGCGTTATTAATGGTGATTCTCTGTGCCCTGCCTCTGCCGGATTAACTTGTCGGCAATGAACCATGCGACACAGTCAATGGCACACATCCATCCACGCGCGTTTGTGTAAACACAAGCGTGAGTGTGCAAGCATCAATCCAAGGTGAGTGGAGGTGACATGGTAGGAGAATGGGATTGAGCGGTGGAGATGAGCGTGTATAGGCGTTGACTCTTAGACTCTTTGGTCAAACAAACGAACTCTTTTTCTAACGTTTCGCAGGAAGTGAAAGAATGTGGATTGATGGTCTGAAACTGGTGGAAAGCCCTTCACCATGTGGATTTCGCAGCAAAAGGAACGACTCTTGCTTACAGGGATGGTAAATATTCATGCGTGTGCGCTAAACTTGTGCGTGTCTTCGAGGCTTACACAGAACAGATTGTAGCACAGTTTCTGTCACCCCGCTCATAAAACTCTAACCTCTTGCCAGTATAATTATCCTTCCGGTCCCTCTGGAGGGTGTACAAACTCCTCCCGTTGATGATCTGTCAAAGTTTTACTGTAACAAGCTTCCGGTTGCTGGCCATTCGCACCCTGCATTATTGATGTTATGGCCTCATTCAAGACAGAAAACAGTTCTTTCCAACTAAAAGAGAAAATACACGCATACAACAGATATGAAAGTCCAAGGGCGTACGGGCATTACTCCCGTAATACTGACTGAGAACCATGCCCGACCCGTATGATCTGGTACCTTTCATAGGGTTCCTTTAATGTCCGCGAAACATGCGTTCAGACTTTTTTTCCGTCCTGCATCTTTAGCGATGGCTTCCTTAGGGGTTTCTTTTCTTTATGCCCATATTCTGACTTCCTGTGCTCAGAATGATTGCATTCTCACTCGTGACGCTGACGAAATTCTGGACTCTTTCTGTACCTCCATCTCTCTCTCTCTTCACCTGAGTTCTCCTCACAGCTGGTGTTTACGCCGTACCGGGGACGGTTGAATGGACAAACAGCACTGAATGCTAATGTGCTCCTCGGTCTACAACACAACTAGTCTGTATTATCTGCGTTTCTGTGCATGTCTAGAGCATGTTTCTGAGCGCATTTGTTACCTTTGTGTGTGTTTGGCTGATGTTGAACGTGTTTTTCAAGTCTTGGATCGGTTTGAACTTTTTGAGATGATAATAGGTCCAGATTCAAAATGCCAGACTGACGTTTTGGACTCCTCTTATTAAAGTTATTCGGCTAAATGATGAGGGAAATAATGCATTATTGCTAGTCTAAATGTGAGTGAGGCATCACCGCCGCTACCACATAAACATGCCGCAGGGATTCTGTTCATAGTGATGCTGGGATACATCACCTGATGGGGAGAGGACCTAAAGGCCCAGTGCTATAGAAGTACACATTTTAAAGGGATTGTTCAGCCAAAAATTGAAATCCTTTCATGAATTCATTCTCAGATCGTTCTAAATTTGTATACTGTACATGGGTTTGAAATATTTGTAAGAATGTTACCAACTGAGATTTCTGGTGCACCATTGACTTCCAATGTAGAAAAGATTGAAAGGATAATTAACCGAGGCCCAGTGTGCTTCCTTAACCTCTACAGAATATCTCAGTTTTTGTTTTATTGAACATTTTCTTTTGAAACAAGTTCAAGTTGTCATAATATACTTTAAGACAGGATCCTTATATTTTTCATCGAATGTCCTTAATTCTATCCAATATATGTCCTTTTTCATTTTAGCTCATATTTCCTTTTCCAAAAGATGTTTTAAACATTAATATATCAAATATCAAAAGTTCACATTAGGGATATATTTGTTTTTGCTGCAAGTAAATCCATATTTATCTTGTTTTGTTCATAGTTTTCATAGCTCTCAAAATTTGCGAGACTCACAACCTCTCCATGTGGACATCTGTCAAATTTGTAATATGCTTTCAATCAAAACACAAGATGCATTTCCAACATATATGGCTGGAGGCCCATTCCTGTGGGTTGTAATATTTGTGAGGAGCATGTCAGATTGCTTGCCAAAATGCCTCCTTAAACTATCACCCATAGTACAAAATCAAATAGGAATAAAAACAATGAGGCCTGATTCTTTAAGAGCTGTGGAGCGGATGGATCTGTATGGATTATCGGGGAACATCTGCACCGGTCTTGGAAAGCGAATGACAGAGAACATTTCGCTATTAAGCAGACTCGCGTGTGCTGTCCATTGGCCAAATCCAGACTTTAACATCTACGTTCTCCTGAGACAACACAGAGGCGGTCCTATTTTGGTTATCAGTCAATTGATTTCATGCTCTGCACAAATAACTACCGTCTTCGAACAGTTTAATCCCCCTCGACCGAGAACTCCCCCCAGAAGTAATTAGATGGAACAACCCGACGATTTTGCAATTATCTCATCAGTTAAGTCTGGACGTGAGCATGTGTGTGCGCTGTCTGACGGTTGGGCGATGATTCACACCAGAGACTTTTCTCCAGTCCATGTGACTCTTTCTATCGGTGTCTTTCAATCCCTGTAATATAATCTGTCTAATCTCTTTCAAAAGGATGGGACTCCAACATGGGTTCTGTATTTGAAAATTTTGCCCGGTTTTGTTATTCCTCTCTGTTTCTCTCCTAGTCAGTCCTCAAGAGTCCTCAGCCTCAGTAATGTGTGGAATAAGATGACTGTTGTGGAAGCTTGGAAAGGTTTGGAGTAATTAGTTCATGGACTGGAGAAATTCACCAGGGACTTACAGGAAGTCAGCAGCACAAAGATTTCAGCGCAATGGTTTGCTTGAAAAACTCGTTTCAGTGCAAGAAGGAAATAAACTAGTTAAATGATGAACAGTAGTAAAAACGATTGTATCACTGTACTTCTAGTGATGGTTCACAAAAATGACAATTCAATATCGTTTACTCATCGGCTTGACATTATAGCAAGTGTGACTTTTTTCGAACAAAAGATATTTTGAAAAAAAAATGTAACTCCTATTGTATGCAAACCAATGCAAGTTCCAAACATTCTTCAATATATCTTCTGTCGTGTTCTGCGAATGAAAGACATTGGTTTGCAATGTCAAGAGGGTCATAGAACAACGCAGAACACAACAGTAGGTTGAAAAATGTAGTGACCAATCAGCAGCGGTATTCACGTCTTCTGTACGGGAAATATCTTTTCGTGTTCTGTGGAAGAAGGAACAGCGTACAAGTTTGAAATGTCAAGAGGGCGACGGAACCCAAATGTTTCAAAATTGCACCTGCATCGGTTAATAAAAGTGAATAGGTTTCATCGCTGTTTGATTACCAAATATCACTTTTTGTGTCGAAGGGACAAGGGTGAGCATATTGTCTCCATTTTTGTTTTTGGTGAACCGTAACTTTAACGTATTGGTTCAAATCATCACTAACTGTGACTTAATTTGGTCCACATTTATATAAGGCTGCACATACAGACATAGTTCCCATGATGTTTTATCTCTCACACAATAATCAAATCACACCTTTAATGCACGCTCTTTATGTCATTGTTTGTTCTTCGGCCCCACAAAAAAACCTCTCATGCATTACTGTTTACCTCCACATACTTCATATCCTGCAGATTAACAGTGATTAGTTGCCTCAGAGTCGGCCGATACTGTTTACTCCCCCCGTTATATTAAAAACTAGAAAGCATGAAATGAATGAGGAGACCAAGGGCAGATCAATCAGGACTGAATAAAACAGCTCCTGAAGCATGGGAGCCTTCAATGATTGAAAGCAGCAAAATAATTCATTACAGGACAGCAGCCTTGAGCTCTTTAGGGCAGGAAAATGAGCCTAGAGTGTTTCGCTCTTAAATAAGCCCAGTGATGGAAGCTGGATACAGAATAAAAGAATCGAGTCAGTCGTGGCTTTGATGTGGCAACACAATGAAATTCAGATGCATTGTTTTCACTTTTCAGATGTTTTCACATTTTCAAGTATTCTCTGTGAGTGGAGAAAATGTGCAATCGACGTGTTTTGCGATAATAGTTGCAAACAAACAAAAAACATTTTTAAAGACCGTTTTCAGTTTATTAGGTATTATTCAGGTATGTGCTTAGGTAAAAAAATATTATTTTTGTTTCGTCCTATGACATTTTATAATATGTATATTGAATATAATACAATGTTTCTATTGGCATTTTTTTTGTAGAAATTGAAGTAACAAGTCAAAATAACAGAGAAGATGCCCTGTATTTTTAAGACCTCCATCTCTGCAGATAAATCCTGTATATATATCCTTTATTTATTTAATTAAGCAATACAACAGTAATATTTGTACATAGTTAGAAAAATGTATATTAGTCTCCTATATCTGCAGCTAGCCAAAAATTTTGTACTGTGATTTTTCGTAAAACAATTTACACAAAACAATACACATTTTAAAGCTGAAATAATTACATATACTCTATATGTTTTGTGTATATGCAAATTATATATATATATATACATGTATATTAAGTATCTCAAATTTTTCTATTACAATTCACCAGAAAATTATGAGATGTATATTAGAATTGGTATTTGTTAAATAAATATTGATTGATTTCATTAAATCAATAAACTGTTGTGTTTTACTTTTTTATTTTCCACTGAAAAAAACTTTTAAGGATTTTAAAAGATTTTTGTAATACTAAGCCACAATCATTATTTTTAAAGTGTATATACTGTATAAATAAATATTAATATAAGAGGAACGAATGTGGGCCTTGAAGCAGCAAATACTAATAACTATAACTAATGTTTAATGGAAAAATATAAATAATGGAGATATTAAAAAAATGTTTGTACAGTATGCAATTCTTTAAAAATGTCTAAAGTAAATACTGATGTAGTATATACTTGGACTACAACAAAATCAGCAAATAATATTAAGGTGAAGGAAAGATGAAAACACGTTCCCTTGATTTGTTTCCTTAATACAGCATTTTATTTTTTTATTTCATCCGAAGACTTTCACAGTGTTTTAGGGTACTAGTGTATGCCCCCGATCTTTAAGTATTGAAATAGAAAAAGCAGAACATTTTACCTACATCTATTCCCATTAGATTCAGAGATAAATAATCCATGTTCCATCTGGTGGTTGGGAATAAACCCCATGTTCTTCCATGAATCAGCTTCAGGGAATACAACAGTCAGACCCACATCGCCATAGAAACAACCATTTGCTCATGTCTGTACCACATAAGCTGTAAAAACACTGTACATCAAAGTCACTTGCAGACTGCATTTTTTTTTTGATGACCAAACTTGTTGTGAATTTGCATTCTGAAGAATTCTGAAGCCTTCGGCCTTTGCATTTCAGAACGCTGCATTAAGCTCTTTTGATGCACGTATCAGCTCCCAGGGCTCAGTTTGATTACTTCCATGTACCTTTTGCCCAGAAACAATATGAATGTTCAATATAATTTAGCTTGCTGATATTTAAAAAATCCCTGACTGGTCTGTCAACAAAGCACACAGGAGTGTGAATGTGCATCTGAATAAAAGGTCTCAAAGCATTGAGCGCAAACTTAAAATTCTCCGGAGCGTGGCTAAGTCCTTATCTTGCAATTCTTATATTGCCAGATGAGGCTTTTTGAACCGGCCTGTACGTCCTGGAAAATAATACTTCCTTTAATTGTTTCCGGAGGCAAGATGTGACCCCGGTATGACCTTTTATGGGAAAGAAATGCCTCGGAGTTGCAAATTTAGGCAGCTGGCCTTTAATTCATTTTGTTTCTTCACCAGATAGAACTGATTAATATGTAAAGGCTGAAACATCAATAAAATAAGTGTGGATATTTGTATGCAATTACAGGAGGCCATTTTAACCATTAACTTGTGATAACATGATGATGGTTCATGATTAAATAAACAGTGAAACAAACAAATAGCGTTGAACGTTTCACATCATTAGACAAACTCATTGGAAATATGTGAGCCGTACACGCTGGTTTGATACCGGGAGACAGGACTGAACGCTGGTATTTATAGATATAACTGTAGGCTTGAAGGAAAATCTCAAACACGGTGAGAAATTAATCTAGTGTAAGTGAGAGGTCAGGGGTCTGCAGGTGGCCAGAATTACCTTGACACCAATTTGCTATTTTGTCTCTATTTTAATGACTGGGAGGAATAGTCCATCCCAAAATAAAGTTTCTGTTATCCTTTACTCAACCAACTTTTTCTTCTGCAAACCTTGAAAGAAGATATTGTAAACAATGTTGATAACCAATCACCCTAGTGGCCCATTGACATCATATAGACACGAAATGACCAAGACATTTATCAAAATATTCTTTGTGTTCTACAGGTTGTGAATAAGATGACTTAAAATGTTTGGGTAACCATGTCTTAAAAGTCTTTTTACATAATTTAACTTGATGAGACGAGTTTGACAAAAAAAAATTCATATATATATATTAATCTTAAAATAATTTCTAAAATACTCAAAAGGCCAGCCAACAACCAATAAATGCAAAAAAGCTTGAATATCGAATATGCAAACATAACAGTCACCTTTTAGTGTCTAAGAGTAAATGATTAGAAAAATATATTTTTTTATGATCCCTTTGTTGGGGAGGTCACATTTTTGCAGCTATATATATCAATAGGGTAAATAGGTATATAAAGAAGAAAGTAGTGGAGCCTTGAAGCCAACAATACTGATTAATAATAATTATATAAAACTTAGAATAAGAATTTTTGGTTGTTATCTTTCTACACAATATCTTATTTTATGTTCTGCAGAAAAAAAGACAAAAAAAAGTTTACATTAACTTTTAAACTTCAATATCCGTACTTATATTTAAAAAGAAATATATATATGTTATGTTAAAACCTCTATTGGAATAATATGAGTGGAGCCTTGAAGCAAAATATATAAATAACTAATAATAATGAAAAATAAAATCACAGAATTTTAGTTATAATTCATTTTTTGGTTACCAACTTTCTTCAAAATATCTACTTTTCTGTTCTTTAGAGGAAAGACAAGAGGATGAATTAAATGAGGACTATATTTACATTTTGGGGCTGAACTTTAGTAAACTGAGAAGCTATGTTTTTTTTTTGACCCAACAAACTGTTAGAGTGTTTATTTATTTGTCTGACCAACGACACCCTGATTTAAAGATACAAGCTTTGAATGTTATCAGCTTTACATTACAAAAATATCCCACTCCAAATTAAACTTGCGTTTTTAGGACTGAGAACATAAAGACAACATTATTGTGCAGCTGTAAACGCTGTTGTGTCATCAATGCAGACATCACCCATTTCTACCCAATCTAAGGAACTTATCCTCACAATGCACATCATACTTTTCCCCCGACTATAATTACAGACCACAGTCAGAAACGATGCGGCGAGACAAGCGAAGCGCTTCGATCCCCTCCACGCGTCTGTCAGCAGGCCTGCTTGAGCCTCATCCAAAGAGCTGTTTTTCATCCATAATAGAGAGTGAATCAAAGTGCTCTCCTCTCAAAACTCAGCACCCATTACACAATGTAACTCTGGCTGCAAAACCTTTTATCTCACTCCTTTACTCTTCTCTCCTCGTTTTTTCCCTCCGCTCTCGCTCTCTGTCCTATTCTCTCCACCTCTCCTTTACGTTTGATCTCTGTGATACTGATAATAAGAGCAAGGTTCTGGCAGGCGCTAAAAACAAACACGTACCGGAATATGGCCGCCGTAGCACGTCTTTCCTCAACGACGGGGTGAAGATGAATTACTAACGCCTGCCCGCGATTTCATCTCTGCCCTGAATGTGTTTACCTAAACAAAGAAAAAGCAAATCAGCAACTAATCTTTAGGCACAACAGAGTTATAAAACATAAAGAGGGGTTGAGAAATATTAAGCACATCAGGGGGTGATGCATATTCAAGTCATCAGCAAAGCATGTGTCATCTCCAGGGAATAAAACAACGGTGTGGGTAAAGTTGGCACAGCAGAATACACAACAGCTTTTATTGGCCAGGGCCCGTATAAAAGGCCGTTTGACCGAGATATCAAATAGCCAATCACAGCAAGACTGGAGTGCAACTCTTTTTTTTTTTTTGCAAAAAAAACACAGTTAAGAAATTTGCAAAAGTGTAATATAAGAATAAGCATAAAAGGTTTTGAAAAGTATACACACACATTTATAAAAAAGAAGTGAATTAAGAACATCATTCACATTACTTAAAAAAAAACGATAACGTGCACTTTATCAACAGCCGAACAAATGAGACGTTCACCATAAACATTTGAAGCATAGCTCTCCATAAGCAATTCTGGAGAACCGAGAAGACTGAATGGCCATCTGTGATATCAGCATCTGTTGTTTCATGTCTGCCCGCAAACGTGGCTGATATCTCCTTCTCAGATAGGAACTCCCCTTGATCTTTTACAATCCATAGGAGAGGACGCACAACAACAAAAAATCGGATGTGCAGGGAATCCTTATAAATGCTGAGACAGGGCCGACCAGGCTTGGAAAATAATACTCTTCCCATATCCCGTCGGCATACATGTTAAAATATCCCTTTTTTGTCTCGAGTAAGTGCCCCAAACAAAACCTCCTGGACATGTCTTAAAGAGTCTATGCTGTGAACTTCACATACTTGTGAGAATCCACTGCTTAGCTAATCTTGACTAGTGAGTTGAAGGGATGGAATTCCTCATTTCCTGATAAACGCTTTTTGATCAATATTAATAATATTCATGCGAATCTTGATGTTTAAATCAAGCATTTTTTATGAGTTATACGAAAGTGAGCATAATAATGTTGGCCGATGTCATTCCTGAAAATAAGTCTGCACTTTAATCAACGGATTGAAAAAAATGCAACTCATATCTTCTAGAAATCTTGTCAAATTCAACCAATCGGATGTCGACTTTGGTCCAAGGTCATGACGTCTGAGACTAGGAAACACCATAACGGAATGACTGATTAACATATTTGTGACGTGTACAAATCTTTTGATTGATGGCCATCCACTCACACTTGCAATAAGCGCCACCGACATCACATACTGCGGGGTTTGGATACAGACACAATGCCAATGCAAGCGGATGCCACAGTCTTTTGGCAACCGACAATCATCCAAATATCTGCTTTTATGTTAATGAGATTTCAGGTTTGAGATCATCTCTACGATTCGACACGTGATTGCAGGGCTCTACGCTTGTGTTGGTGTGCACGCGCGTGTTAAACCTCAAACAAATGCTAATCTGTGAATTCTGTCTCCAGCGGAGGTCTACACGGAGACACAGGAGATGGCAGAGAGCCTGGAACAGCCTCCGAAAGGCCCTGATTAAGAGCAAATCAGAAACCACTGTGATGCGTTTCCTGTTTGCTTTGAATGAACCTCACTAGCAGCGGCTGATTTCCTGTGCTTTTTTTCACGGGGTGAATAATGTTTGTTTCTGTCCCCCGACAGCATATCCATGTAAGCCATACATCTTTAATGTGGCAGGAGATAGATGACTCCAGGAAATATAAGAGAAGAGGCATGATCCTGTTGGCAGCACAATGCTGATGTAGAAGCCGGGGACACATTCAAGACACACTCATTTAAAACATCCAAACATACGTACGTGTTTAATTACAATGAAGGTAATTCATTTAGGACTTTCCTTTATGACAATGTTTCCTTTGTACATTACCCTAAATGCCAAGGGCATTGTACTGAGTTGCATACACGCTAAAAGTGTTTATACTTTTCCCCAATGCACATAAACGCATTTTAAAAAGCAATATGATGGCAGAAAACACACACCCTTGAGCACATTTCACTTTTTACAATATTTGTATGCAATGAGAAGTCCTTAATGTGCCTTTTGTAATACAGCCACAAAAACATGATAAACTATTACTTAAAATATACTACAAGTGTTTTACATTAGTACGTAACATAATACAATATTTTAATAATATTGTAATAGTTATTATACAGTTGAACATTTGTTCCAAACCCCAAATAAACTTTTTTTAGATTTATTTGCACAAATTGCAACAAAGGAATTTACTTGATATAACACCAAATATTTTATAGCAATATTCCATGAATAACTCCAGTAAAGTTACCTAAATCGTTTAAGCACAATGCATCATACTTTTTAGTTTAAAATAACACTTTATTTGAACATATATTCGTATTATCCAGTCCATGAAAAGCATGCATGGAATTGCTCTGACATCATTGGAAGATATCCGAAAAATGTTTTGTGCTAAAATGTTAAAATCAAATATGCTTAAATATTTTTTATAACAAACTCACATTTTGGATAGAAAACAAGAACATTGTTCTATAAAGTATAGTTTATATAATTCCTTAAAAAAGTTGCAAGGTTTACAAATCTTGTTATGGCTTAAAATTCAGGGTTATATTCATGTTAAAAAAAACAAATGCTAACAAACATGTGTTTTAGTTTCAGTAAGACTGCATATTAATCATTTTATTTTTATAAATATCACATCGTTGTCTTCTAAGTCTCTCACATTGATGTCTTGTGACTTCATGTCCTTCTGGAAACTGGACTAGAAATGACGACTAGACCTAAAAACCATTTTTAGTTAATATGTTTAAACAGATGAAAATGTCAGCTATCCTGTATGCTAAAATGAATATATTCCTGATATAAAAATAATAGTAACAAAAGCATAAGAATAAAACAAGCAATTGAGCGGAAACATCTGAGCATACCTCATTTGCTGTGTCTTTTCCTTTAAGACATCAACATTGGCTTGTAACATTTAATGTGACTGACATGTGAGCGAAATGTTTTAATGAACAAATCTGCTCATTTGCTTAAACTCAAAGTGACACGCTGGTCCTAAATTTACACATTAAATCAACCGTAAGAACATTGTCAAAACCCATTCACCCCCCCAAACCTCTTACAGCACAACGTCAGTAATTAGCTCAAATGATCATTCTCATGCCGTCTTTAAGGCATGAAGACTGCAGGTTTGATGGCTTTCAAAAACTTTTCCACACCTTGAAATTTTACGTTTGAAAAACTAATCAAGCGGCTTGGCACTGGTACCCAGTAACTTCTTAAATTAGCTGCTAATTAGAATACTTTCCCCTAAGATGCTGCATAAATTAAAGCAAGCTTCAATAAATGTTGCTCCAAAATGTTGTTTGTCGGCATCGCTGGCTGTCTTCTGGAGTCGTGGTTAGAAAGTTCACCTCTCCTTATGAATATGCAATAAATCAAAACCAACAGACTACCCATATTCCCAATAATATGCATGTATGTACTCTATTTTGGGTTCTTATTTTAAGAGTTTTATGTAATGTTAAGGGTTTTTATAAACCCTGGTGTCATATACATAAAGGCGATTTATTAGTTAATTTTTCAGAAACGTGTCAGGAATGTAATTCTGTTAGATATCAAGATCTAACAGAAATAAAAATGTCAAAATGAACAAAAGATTTATTTTTCAAATTCTTTAAAATATATTCTTGTTTCAATGGTGTCAAGCAAAACTAAGTTGTAAAATTCTTCTAAATATCTTATATATATATATTTTTTTTTATACATTTTTGTAACAAATTCAGCATCGCTCATGACAGGATTTCAATGTTAGGGTAACCTGTCCCTTTAAAGGTGAAATATCAAACACAAATTCTGGCAGTTTTTTTATTAATCTTGAGTACCTGTTGTGTAGAGTCATGTTGTTCATATCTCTGATAAGTCTTTGGTTTACTCATGTTTACAGAAGACAGATACAGCTTTCGTGACCAATCTTCTCACAGGGGCTTCTACTGAAATGTGTTGGTGATGGTGACAATCCACTGACGGTGATAGGGGGAATATTTGAAAGGTACCTTTCCAAAACCTTTGGCTGCATGTGGGGTGTGCATTGAGCACAGAAACACTGCGTCATGAGTCTAACTCTGTTTAATAAATGGACAAGGTTGATCATAACAACACAAAATGTTTAACAGTCTATAGAACTCATAGTGCATAAAACAGCATCATACTTCTTCTCTGACCTTTTGTCATTTCAAACCTGGAAACTTTTCTTTTCTTTTGCAGGACACAGAAGAAGATATTTGGAAGAATGTTGGTTACAGAAAACTGATGGTTTTGACATTGAATATTTTTTTAAATACCTTTTCTGTGTTCTACAGTAAAAAGTCATACAGGTTTAAAATGACTGTAGGGTAAAAATGTATAGCAGAATTATACATTTTTGGGTGAACTCTCCTGCAGTTGTGTTTGATTCATAAAAAAAGATGTAAGTGTTATCCAAGCTCTTCAGGCTACAGCAAAGATGAACAAATACCCTGTCCTAGTAAATAGTCAATCGGTCATATTTAGCACAGTTTAAGTCCAAGGAATAGTCCATATCAGGTTTAAATCATTGGTCATGAATCTATTTTTATCATAAATATATATATATATATATAATTTCATTGTGATTTTAAAATTAATCCCATCACCAATCTCTGAAAGACTAATAAAAAACTCAAAATATCAGGGCCTACAGGCCTTGAGACTTCATTGTTTTCTTAAACTGTCAAAGTGTTCTAAGCGCATAACCTTCAAACTTCAATCTAACCTTCAAGTTGTTGAAAACAGGAACGACTTTTGTCAAACTGAAATTCAAAGCTTGTCTTGACAAGCGTTTCTTTTTATTTATTCTGAAATTCTGTACAGTGATGCGAGTGCCGGGATATTACACACTTTCCCTTTAATTCCTCTTCCCAAAGTCTAAATGTTTGAAGTTACAGACAAACCTTCTACAACTCCAACACTTCAATTGCCATTGTTACACTATTAATGATTGTATAATGATGCGTTTTCACACAATATAATTATATTTAACACTACATAACACGGTCGCGCATTTGTTTCCCATGTGTGACATCTAATGTTGCACATATGCCTGTTTACTTTAAAAAAAACTAGGTGTCATACATTAATGTAAATGTAAAATGTTGCTCACAAGCTCCTTCACATCCTTAAAGAATCCTGTGTCCTATCGTGATATTTCAAGCACATTTGTCAAAATGTATGTATTGGAAGAAAACAAGACTTCTCAAAGTAAGCAGATTAAAGACTTAAGGTCTGTCCCAAATGTAGGCTCTCATATCCCCAGCGCATGGACTTATGGACGTCATCAGATGTCTAGACTGGAGGAGGACCGCTTGGGGCTTATTACGTCTTACGGGACAGGAGCAGTCATTGTAACATAAGTGTTACGTGGTACTCTGTGAACTGTGGCCATTATGACACTGATGGATCTTCAATGGGAGAAACGCGGATGAATATAAAGCGGAACATAATTCTGTCTCTTTGTTAGGGATGAAAGAGCTACATTTGGTCGTAGCATGATTATCTGGATATCAGAAGTAATGTAAGATCAAAGAATGTCTGCTGGTTTGACTGAAGGGTCTGGGACTTAATGTACTTATAAAGGCAGATCTGCATACTCTAGCTGCTTTAAGGGAACACTGTCGATACTGTTTTGCTTCTGAAGGCGGCTGTTTCTCCGTTGCTTAATGTCTGAGAGTCTCGATTGGTATTGGCAAATGCTTTCAGAACACACACAGACAAGTCTTACGACTGCTGAGATTTGTCCCACAATGGCACAATCATCAATATTTAACAACGTCATTTAAAGGATATGATGTATTCAAAGATATTTAAAGAAGCAGATTGAAAATAAAGTTCATAGTGATGTGAGTATCCTGATAACCAATTACATTACCGATAATTTGTCGTTTTAACTCAAACTTATATTAAAAATAACAACCAATAACAGGTCCCATATGGTCGAGAACTAATACTAATACTATTGATGTACATTTTTAATTGAAAAACATGTTTCTGCCTTAAAATGGTTTGAAAGTAATTCTGCACCTCGGCTTTATTAAATGGACAGTTCACCCAGAAAAATCTCTCGTTATTTACTCACCCTAAAATTGTTCCAACCTTTAGCAATTTATTTTGCTGAAAATGTGTGAAAGTTTGAGATCTCGACTCACATTTACTGCCAGATTAGGGAAAACAAATAGTTTGGGAGTGAATGGTGAGCATAATCTGATATTACATCATCTTTGCATTTCTATTACGCAAGCTCCTTGAAATGAATTAAATTAATACTATAAACAAAAAAAACGTGTTTATTTGTCAAAGGGCAAATGCTTTATACCCTTATTTGAAAAAAATTGTATACTGCATTATTCAAACAATTCATTCACGGAACCTTTGAAATAAAACCCATGAGCTTTTCTGCCAACACATGACTTTATAATGGAGGTACTGTATTTTTAGCCCGGGCACTATATTTCAACTAAAACTGACCTCTTTAATTAATCTGCTGTCATGTTAATATGTGTATAATGTCATGTGTAGTAAACACATTCAACAGCATTTGCAGCGCATTAAAAAACGAATGGCAGATTTGTTTGGATAGCACATTAATAGAGGAAGCAACATGTGCTGGTGTTTAATGACTGTGTTCATCATGTGGGCACAAACACATGGCCGCTCAATGAGTGTGATCTCACATTTGTGCATCTTTCCTTTAGAATCAGCTTCATAATCTCTGCTCTTTAGCCTATCGAATGACAACTCTCATGTTGTATGCAACAGGTTCGGCCGAGCAATATTTTGACAGAAAATCTAATGCGATTAATAATCTTGCCAGTTCGAGTTTGTGTAATGTTGACATTGTTGCGGGATTAGTCATACCAGTGGCATTACATAAATGGGAAAGTTGTCAAACTCCTCGCCATTTCATCTCATTATTTGTGCTCGAGATTGGGTACACAAACTTGGCTATGTTTATTCATATTTAAATCTTGTTTGCAAGCAATTCTGACAGGTTTTGTATGTAAATGTTTTCCCAAGTAAAGCAAACAAAACCATAATTAAAAACGTCATTTATGTCTAGTGGAGCGTAATATAATTAAGATTTAGCTACACAGATTATTTTATGCACGGTATGGTTTTAAAAGCTTCCTACTGACGCAAGCAAGACAATGCAAATCTGGGTTTATTTTGTTTTTAGTCCTGAAAGATTGTGTGAAAGAAGTGAAAGATTGTAAAATAAAATATCCACGGTTACAAATTCATTTTCGGACACTTGTAACATGATATTTAATTCAGTTTTATTCAAAAAATGTTCAGATAAATTGGCATGGCCTGATTTTAAAAGAGATGGATCAAATTTAAACACATTTTAAAATCTGTTTCAAACTCTAGAATGCAAACAAATGGAAATGACTGGAGACTTTGCTTGGAGGTGAGACATCCAAGAAACTTGTCCAGTAAAACTCAATGTTGGTCTAGGAAACAGACAATTCTAATTATGTTAGACGTTTTGTTATTTTGTGAAATCCAGACCAAGTCTTATAATAAAATCATGATTTTTGAGTATTAAAGCATTAGAACCTTCACATAATTTAAACACTATATTTCTATAATTACAAAGCTTTATAAATGCACTCATTTTTCTTAAAATTGTTTCACATACTCTCACATACATGTAGTACTCCAAAGGATGGATGGTTAGCGGTGAAATGAACTGTTCTGGCTACAATTTGTTGCAAACCAAGATTATATTCTCACAGATTGTTCTTTAATTTATAAAGAATAGAATTAATGCAGAAAAGAGTGAACCACAAAAAATGCCGGGCCACATTAAATGGATGGCTCAAAGCATCAATGGCCTGTTCTAATTTATATGTATGTATAAATATTACCCTTAGGTCTCAGGTTATATGGAAAAAATAAAATATTGCAGAGTAAGAGAAGCACAAATGCTACACAAAGGTCAAAAAAATCTAAACGACACAAACAACAATTTAAAGATAGTAGCGTTGTACAAACACAGAAATTGCCATTAGACATCATTTAGAGGCAGGAAGCATCAAAAACTAGGACAATTTGTCTAGACAGGAGAGCTATTTTCCAAACTATTTTAAGTCGATACTTTGCTTGATGGCACTATCTGCTGACCTGTTCTATTGCCTGGGTTTGCTTTCTCTCTAATCATTGAAAAAGCTGTCAGAAAAGAAGACCCCTTCCTTTGTATGGACTGGATATAAAAAAGTGCTAAAACACAACCCAGATTCTCAAGAGTTCAAAAACAGCTGCTGTAAACAACTTTACTTTTGATTAGAACCTTCCTTTCGGCTGACAAAGTAACAATTTCTTGGAAAACGGGTCCGTGTATTGTTCGCACAGACCAATGGGTGTTAAAACCACTGAAATGTTGCAATTGCACCCCTCCTCTGTGAACAAGAACTCTTGTTTGGTAGTCTGCGATGCAAGTCCCAGAAGGGAAACATTTCCACAACACTTCATTTTGTTCTCAGGGCATCTATGGGATGGGCAGAAATGTCTGATTCTGTTAAATTCTGTAAACAGAGATGGACTACAGCAAGACTTGTTCATGTGTAATGAGACTATAAAGCTACAGCATTTAACACTGGGTTAATGTTGGTTTAACCCAAGGTTAAAGCATCTGATTCTTGGGAGAAGCCAGATTTCATCCTTGTATTTTAACACTTTTTTAATCACGAGTTATGACAAAGATCAGGTTCAGCCCAAATTGCGGAGTCAAAATGATGACACAATGTAAAGCTAGATCCAGGACAGATTTCTTTATAAAAACTAAAAAGTCGTAAAGCAAATTTAGTGCTTAATTCATTAAATGTGCATATGGTTTTATAGTCGCCGAGTTATTTTCATGTGTTAGATTTCTTTGTTTAAGGAGATAATTAAAATGGTGACGAATGTGTACTGGAATGATAAAACCACTTTTTAGTACAGGAAAATAATGCAATTAATGCAGATTTGCTTTCTTAAATAGAAATCCTTTAAACCGGTTCCATGTTTTTTCATGCAGCTCTTTTTAATCAAGTTATGCACCTTAGTGCATATGCAAATAAGACTTTTTAAGAAAAAGTTCAACTAAAAACTGTGTTTTATGTAATTTATTTTTCTCATTTATTTCCAAACTTTCTTTTGTCAAAATATTTTTGTGTTCTGCAAAAGAATGTTTATAACCAAAGTACACCAGCCCCATTGAATTACATTGTATGAAAATTAAACCACTATGACATTACTGAAAAATTCTTCTTTTGTGTTTAAACAGGTTTTGAATGACAACAGAATAAATATATCCTTTTTTTTGTTGAACTATCCCTTAAACCCAAAATGATATTTTGTGTACAATCTCCAGTATAAGGCCTATAAGGGTGTGTCAGGATTTGGATGGGTGCTGAGAATTTATAGCGGTCCGAGTAATATATCTGCCATGTCTGTAATTATAACACTATTACCTTACAGCTTGAGGATTGCTGTCTTCTATATATTCCTAAAATGAAAAATGCCCTAAACACAATTTACATTTTGATGGAGACAGGCCATCTAGATGCACCATTTTTAGTTTTAGCTGTCGAGAAAGAGCCTTTAAACAGCATACAGCAGCCGTTCAAAGTCTGACGTGGTGACGGATTCAACCATGAATGTATTTTTCATTTTCACATATTGTTTATTAAATGTAGCAGTTGTCAGCGGAAATGAAGGGTGAATTGTCTTACATAGCGCTCTCACGAAACTCTTCGTGAAAGCATTTTAGAAGCAAAATTGCTGCAGAATGTGTGAATACATCTTCTTAAGAACACCCTTGAGAGCTTTTGTTTTTCTTTAAAAACACTTTTGTTTTAGACCTTCTTTCTCTGTTTTCATCACACTGTCAATGATATACTGACCCATATACTAATCCCCGCGCCAAATCCGATGTTTTTTCCCACAAATTTGCTCGGCAAACACAATGTCCGCTCCTATTTATGTGTACTCATGTCCTTTCCTTTTATTAAAAATAGATCAACATTGATTTTCGGCCTCAAAACGGCTTTTAGAAAAATCAACGTGACTCAATATATACGAAGCTGTTCCATTATGCATACAGAGAACCAAATGAATAATGTAGACTGCTTTTCTCTCTGTGTGTTTTTGATCTAATAGAAACCCTTCAGTCAACAATAAAGAGAGGAAATACAAATCACTGTGTCCTCTGCCCATCAGCATCTTGCGGGCTGGCCTCTTAAAACAAGCCGTGCACTGTTAATACATCTCCATCAGACAGATAACACAATGTCAACTCTTCTGATTCATGCACCACTGTTGTGCGCAGGTGTATGGAGTGTAACGTACAACGCAGGACTGGGATCAGCATGCCACCCTTCCGTTCTGCATAAGAGGGACGGTTATCTGTGGTTTGTTGTCAAAAGTCGAAGTGGGAGTAGTTACCGGCTGTAAATTAGGAGTACGGCGATGCTCAGACCAGGTCTCAGATCTGGGTTAAGATTTGTTAATATCAGAATGCTTCATATGATAAATAAAAACATGTTATGGCCTTTTTAAGTAAGAGAGAGAAGGGACAATCTGATGCATATTATTCATATGCTTTAATGTTTAAACTCCACAGTAAGATCCGGTTAGTTTATAGTCTGGAAACAGTCTTGAAGTGTGGCACAACGCCTCGTTTGCGTCCCTTGAGTGTTGGTGTGTTAGTGAAGTTAGCCTGCAATTTAAAGACACTCTTTAGATAGCTCTCGCCACCCTTGTGACAATCCAGTTAAGAAAACAAGGCACACCGTTATTGTGACACAAATTGGCTGAAAGTGTGCTGGCAGATTTCCAACCGTGACTCAAGGTGAAGGCACAAACGCATCGCTTAAGAGGACAGATCAATGTTGACATGCATGTGCACGGGATCATGGAGGTTGAGGTGCACATTTTGACATTGAGGGTGTTTGTGTCTTATATATTTGTACTTGTGTGTTTGATAAAAAGTGATAGTGTGAAAACCGAAAATTATGGAGTGAACAAAACTATAGGATCGAAATACAACTTAGGCGAGCATCAATACTGATTTCTTGCATGAAGG
Source organism: Triplophysa yarkandensis (assembly GCA_033220385.1). Lineage (NCBI taxonomy): Eukaryota > Metazoa > Chordata > Actinopteri > Cypriniformes > Nemacheilidae > Triplophysa > Triplophysa yarkandensis. The sequence goes on along the minus strand of JAWHQN010000194.1, from coordinate 22,439 downwards.
ACAATGTCCCAGACCAGACTTCATACACGCTGTGAATTTTCTCCTTTTACATAAAGGGTTTGCAGGGGAACAAGAACCTAACAGATCTTACTTTTATTGACATAGAAATATTACTTTACCATAAAATATTCCCAGCTATTACATTATATAAACAAACTACCATGCAAATGTCACATGTTCTTTAAAAGTAAAGAATAATACACATACAGTACTGCTCAAACGTTTTTTGGACACATATTTGAAATATTTCTCATAATTTAAAAATGATTTAATTAAAATGTTTTTAAATAGATAGCTTTGGTTAAATATTGAAGAAACAACAGTCAATAAAGTGCAGAATCTTATTCAGAATCTTCAATGAGACTCCTTTAAAATCTTAAAAAGCATCTAATAAAAACCCTATAAATTGACAAGAACACATTCCTGTAAATGTTCCAAACTTCCCTCTGTTTTATTTAATAATTTCAACAAGGTTAATCTGTATTATAAAATATGGAAAAAATGCATACACAATAACAGTCCCAAAACTTTTGATTGGTAGTTGTGATTTGATTGGCTTTGAAATCGCTACTTATCATTATTGTTATTATTATTATCATATTATGCAGTTAATTTATTTGAGGGTGCAACTTTTGAAGTGCGTCTTTAAGAAATAACCCAACAAAGACTTTATCTATTAACCTTTGATTATAAAGGTGTCAACTAAAAGGTTCCCAGCGTAACAAACCCACATAGCTGATCTCTTTGACGAAATGTTCTTTCAAACTTCACTTCAGATAGTGATCAGTTTACCATTCAGCGTTATCTTTCTAAAACCAAGATGATCTCCAAGCCTCCTTTGGTGGCTTTAGATGGTTCTGCTCCACTAGCAGACCCCAGTCAAACATATTTGTCCATGTGTAAAATTAGATTAGGCACAAATGCCACACTTAATTTATCCGTGAAAGCTATGTATATAATCTATAATTTAACCAGCTTTTTAATTTCATTTTATATTATTTTATGATTCATTTTTATCAGGCCTTAGATTAACAGTGAGCCTTGAAGCAGAAATTCGAGTTCTCAGCACTTCAGTGTTTTTTTCCCAGAAAGTACGTGACTTAGAGTGCTGATTACAGAGCACTAAATGCCAGAGGACGTGCGGAGAACACACATTAAACCATTATTCTTATCGGCTCACAGAGTCCATAACATCTTTATTTACTTTCCTCTTTAAACATGTTTTCGATGTACACCAACGTATAAATCTTGATTTAAGCTTTGTCGTCAAGGTACCAAGATTAAAGAATTGATCCGATGGAGAATCTGCTATTACACTGTATATCTCCGGCCAAACCGCGGATGCAAGAACACATGTAGGACATCCAGAAATAATTTGTTTACACCTCAAGCATGGGATCAGAAGTGGTCAGGTGAGATAAAAATAACCCGTGTCAAACCTTGTATTTAGATTTCAGAGCTTTCTTATATCTGACTGTTTATCTATTTTTCTTTAAAATATTTCTTAATAGCACATGCAGAGTTTATGTGAATACCTTCAGAATTTCGTTGGAACGTAATGGGATGAAGAGTTATTCTGCCATCTTGCTCTTGCAGGAATCCGGTCTCAGGTGACATCTTTAATTCTTCCAGTGCCGCCAACCTGAAGTCAACGCTTTGCGCTGTGAAACAAAATCATTCCACCGAAGACAACGATACAACATCAGAAACACAAAATGGAAAAACCATGCGCTTGTGTGATGGCCTTGGCATGGCCTACACGATTCTTATACATTCATCTCTGCAGTTGATCAAATAAAAGAACATTGCTATATTGGTTTAGTCATCAATCTTAAGTTGTCGTTGTACCAAGTCAGTGCACGGCTTAGTTATTTGGCTCAAGTTTAGAACATTATAACCAGTTAAAATTCTTCTTTGGCCATAATGTGATTTTGTACAAAGTCAATTAAATTAAAAGGACTTGAAATGGTAATACCTGGTGGGTTGTTGGAATGGATACTTCTAGTGACAAAGAGATTCAAACAGGAAGTTGTTCTTTTTTATGGGATTTCTAAAGGAAATCAGACCGTACCAACCTTGATGTAGAAGAGGGGGGCATAGGAAAAATGTGACGTCTTGATCAGTGTGATTTTTGTTTAAAAGAATCTTTTTTTTCGTCATTACCAAAAATGTATCCATGGCTCTTAATTAACTCGAATGTATTGTTCATTCCAGAATTGTCGTTGTAAAATGTGTACGGGTTTGTTTCCTCTGTCAGATGGAGAATAATAATCAATATCGTGTTAATACTATACATTTGACAATATTGTAAAAAAATGCCAAAATGGTTAAAAATATTCTCTTTAATCCTCACTTCTCATTTATTTGATCTTAAATAATCAATTTATAGGTAACTTTTTTAGAATTTAGAGATAATATCAAAAGGAAATTGTGATAATATCAATTTCCTCTTGTGAATCTCCTGTGATGTGGTCAACATGGAATTAAATACTAGAGTAAAAGTCATGATTCACCTTCAAATAAAAACTGTAAATTACACCCTCTCTTCAAACCAGTATGGCATTCTTCTGCAGAACACAAATTAAGATATTTTGAAGAGAGCAAGCCACTTGTGGACCAATGGTTTTCTTCACCCAGCATTCTTCAAAATGTTCAGTTCTGGGGAAAAAGGCCTACAGGTTTACAATGACGACAGAGAGTGTATCACTTTATCACAGTACAAAGCTTTTGGGAGTACATTTGCACATGGACGACAGATATGTCTCAGGAGGGGACTGGTTATATAAACGGGGTCCATGCCGAGACTGTTTCCTACTTCTTCTTGCTCAGAGTTTTGGCCCATCTTTTTGTCGCCAGAATAACCCGTGTGCCGTGATAAGCCTGTGGCATTACCAATGCAAACTGTATAAAGCATTTAAGTGATTTATAGCATCTAAACCGCAAGGAGGGTAATACATTTTGACACAAGCACTTTATCAAGTCTGTATCAATATTATTTGGAAAGAGAGTGAATGGAAAAGAGGCAGACTGTATTTGTGTCTTTTGTTTTCTCTGTGGAGTTGTAATGCATTGCATGATTAATGTGCGTGTGTTCCCGTTCAACTTGGGGGATAGTTTGTGCGTCTGTGTGTGTGTTTGGAAGCGCAAGCAAGCATGTGAGTAAGAGTTTAATGTATGTGTGTGAGTATGCACGTGTCAGAGAAGTTTCCAACACCTTCTCTTTAACGTAAACCTCTGCCGGGCCGAGCTTGCCGTGATCTCGGACCAAAGAAACAAGCTGGTGTGGTGTCAGCGTATCGCTGGTGTTAAACTAATAGTATCAGTTAATTGATTGGCAGAGACTGACTCCTCCGGTAAAAGGCTGAACGATGAGCCTGCAGAATTAATGAGCAGTATTGTCAGTCTCAGCGCCCGGCTCGTACGCTTGCTAATGAAAGAAACGAAATTTAAAAGCCGTGGAACAAGATGGACCAAATCTGTGATAAATAGCGAGAGAAAGATCAATAAAGAGAGATGTGTGAGATTTGAGAGAACATTGGCCATGTTCAGTTTTATTGTCAGGCTCTTTTGATGAAATCAGAAAGCGGGATTTCAAACATCTATTCATTAATGTCTAGATGTGCTCGGGGGATGAGGCAGAAATTAGCTCAATCTTGACATTGTTCAGCCCTTTGATCGTATATTGATACATCTCTTGGTATTTGCATGTATTGAGAAATCGGATAAAAGGGATTTTTTATACAAAGGACTAACATTTAAGGCCAAACATGTAGTAGTGCATTAGACACAATGTTTAATGTAAATAATAAAGTACATTAGTTTTAAGAGCCAAGGCTTTAGACTTACATTTTTGCATTGGTTCGCTAAAAATTTTTCACTTTGTTTTACAAACTACATACAATTTGGTCAATATAAAGTTCTTTATTCTGCAGGAACGTAAAATAACTGAAACAGTGTTGGTGCTTAAAGTGCATCATTGAGCTTAAATTTCATTTTTTAATCTTTTTAATTATAGGAATACAGAATATGGGCAATTCCAGCTTCGTCGTGAAATTCGACGCTATGACACAATAAGTCAACAAACTAATCTTTGTCCATCAAATTAGTCAAACAACTTTCCCTCTGATTTTTTTCCTGAATAAAATTAAATGAAAGAGTTTTAAATGTAAGGTAGTCATGATATACAAATGAGCCACTCTATAGATCAACCTGATGATCCACAGGGTCGAATGAGCTGTTGTTATCGGTTTCAGGTTTAAGACATCATTGACACATGATGTCTGCGTGAAAGCATATATATGAAACCAAAGAAAATTGAACAAACCACAAAAACTTCAAGATTAGTTCAATGAATGACATTAATGATAAAACAAGCCAGTGAAATTCGTGAAAAAGAAAATTAAACATGTAAAGTCACTTATCTTTTAACGTTTAAGTAAACGTACTCAAATAATACACTGTAATGTCTAAATCCATTGAAATCACACTGTTAATTGTAAAATAAATGTATCATTTAATTTTAATTAACTTTATTATTTCCCTGTGAAATATGACATGTGAAACTCTATTACTGTTATTACCTTCTAGTGAAGATCAAAAAACTAATTAAAAAGTGCCTAGACTTCATATTAACCCGACGACTTGATCAAGATTTAGATGAAAATATTATAACCTTTCTGTTCATCCAGACTCACAAAATGTAATCTAAACCCATGGCAGCTTGTTTTTATCTCTCACTTTCATTGGGTTTCATAGTGCGTGTCTGTGTGTGCAGTCAATGAGATATAATGGCCTGAGAAATTTAGGTCATTAGATCACTTTGTCTCATTTTTCTTCCTCTTAAACCATCTCATCCATCACTGGACGGAGGCAAGCCCGAAGCTTCAAACACTTCTGTGTAATTAGCATGTAGATAAGAAATCTAGAAAACAGGTAATGCGTCATTTTAAACACTCTCAGAGACAGAGTTGGAGATGGACAACCGTCTTTGGCAGTCTTACAGGTTTGGCCTACACAAATAAACAACATTGGCTTTTCTTCATCTCTTGTAACAGCCTTGAATAACACCCGGGACCATATGGTGAGTGACGTCAATATCAGAAAGGATGACTTCCATAGCATCAGAAGGTCTTATCACTATTAACGTGACATTTAATAAACAAGTCCAATCGAGGTGCGAGTTCATCCGTCAAATCTTAATTAAGTGATGGCTGTTTTTGAGCGTGAAGAACAGCATATGGTTCTCGCCTAGACCACAAAACCGATCCGAGCAATATCAGGAGAACAGGTAAAACCTTTACATGAAAATACACACATGCATGATGCAGATTGGCTATGACAACCCCATGAAAAATCAATCATAGCTTTATTGGTTTTGTTTAAAGTTAAATCATAGTAATCACAGATTTGTTTTGCTTACTTGATTACTTAATATTATGCACAATTTTAACTTTTAAGTTGCACTAACAGTCTAAGCAATGGGCTAAATGAGTTCCCATTGTGTTTTGCATGGGAGTTAATAAATGATAAATGTAGGAAGTTCTAGAGATGCTGGAGGGAAGATTTGTAACAAAAGTGAGATGATTTAGGTTTGTTCAACCAGTGTACAGCGTATGACTAAAATCCGTGTAAAAAAACAAGTTATTTAATAACGTACAAGATATTTTAAGGGGGTGCTTGAACATTTTAATTGGGAGGAAAAGGTTATCTCTCCGAATAAAGTTTGTTTAATAAACTTAATTTGTTAAAAGTTGTCAAACTATGAAACTATTGATACAGAATATTGCGTTGAGTATTGTTGGGACTAAACAACATTTTTTAGAGTGCAGTTTGACCGTTGTGTTTGTAGAAAATGTATAATGGTAGTAAATCATCTAAACATGGCTACTACACTTTTCCTGTAGTAAAAATGATGGTTAGACCTTACGAGTATGTGTAACATCATAAATCAAATTTCACTTTTGAAAGTAAGGTCCCAAAAGTGGAAATTCTTTGACTATAACATCATCAATTTACACATTCAATAAGATATTTTAAAGAAGTTCGATGACAACCAAAAAAAGTTTAAGTCTCCCTATGGACAAAAAGACCACAGACATTTGCACAAGAATTAATTAAACCCACCACATAACGAGTTAAGTGTAACATCAAAACAAGGGGTCGATATTTAAAAAATAATTGTTACGCAAGATATTATAAGATGTTGTTATTTTAACATACATATTTAGTATGCACCTTAAATTATATATATTTATTTATGTTCAATAAATATAGAGACTAAACCTCTTGGAACTTTACTTGATTAGCCCTGGTTTAAACTGATGAAGGTTTCTAAATCGATGAATTTATAAAGATGATTTTTCAAAAACCTGATATTGTCGTAGGCATTTAATATCCTTTGAGGAGATGCACAAAAACACACCGGGAACGATTTTTCACATTTAGCGAGCATCTGCTCTCCTCTTTTTAGGTGAAAATGAGCATTATTCACCGGCCAGGTCACTGTAAACGAAACCCCCAGTGGCTGGTGAAAAATACCTGAAGCCTGTCTTCACAGCTGAAATGCTATTTAGGTCCAGCTCTGTGCCATGGCTGTCCTGTGTGGTAGTCTTAACTAAAACAAATGGTCCTTTATTTCCGGCGTTCGTGTGCTAGCTCAGCTAGCCAAGCTGTAGGGCGGCAAACAAGACAGGCCAAAACCGCAGACAAAGATATATTTCCTGCAAAGACAGCAAAATCCCAATATATTCAACAAACAAAAGTATCAGAGGAAATCTGTTGTGTGAAGCGCCATTGGCACAGTCTGGCCTGCAGAGATTTGATCTCTGTGTTGCCTCTATTAGGAAGTAAAGAATCGTTTAGTTTTAATGATTGTCATGTAACCAGAAGGTCTGCTCAATATTACTGACATCGATGTGGTGAGAGTGAAACTTAAGTCTGCTTTTAAATTGGCCAGATGGTTTCTCATGGCTACTTGCTGAAAACCATATAAGGCCATTAGACCAGCTTAGGCCGCCTTAAGCTTATGTGTGACATAGAAACATCATTAATTGACCTTTTGCAATAATTAAAGTCTTATATGAATTGTATAAATATGCTCAAATTATGTAAGCAATTGATGTGATAAACTTAATCCAAGTAATAAAATTAACAAAATATGCACCAGTGTGCTAGTGGTATTGGACAATTTCATGCAAAATATTATAAATCTGCTCTTTGCCACTAGGCAGTTTTTTTTTTTTAGTTAAGACTGACCTTAAAGTGCCCAAAACCCTCTCAAACCAGATGAGCCCATCTCAAACCATTAAGGTGTGATCAATGTAGAGTCAAGTTTGAGAAAATCAAATATATTTTGCAATAATAAAGTTCTTCACCAATCTGTCTCAACACCAATACACGGGCAGAAACATAGATAATATGGACATGATGCCACTGAAAGGAGATTCAATAGGAAGGGTCTGACTTTAACACTGTTAGAAACCTTTGTGGTAATCCAAGTAAATAACTGAACAAAATGTGCACCATTGTACTTGTGGCTTTGGTTATTTGAATACAAGAATTTGCGGACCTTGTTATGGTAAGGATGTTATCTAAATGTGCTCTTCAACAAGCCAGTTGGTTTTAAAACTCAAAATTGCCCAAACCATCTCAAACCAGAAAAGATCAGCAGACTATTTTAAGGATGTCTTAAGTCTAAATGCAATATTCACAGAGTAAATTTATGAACAGTATTTGTGACACTAAACATGGTTTAAAAAACGTATCAAAATATATGGTGTGTTCAGCTGAAACATTCCCGAACAGAGGTAATCCTGCTCAACCCAACCCCCTCCCCTTCTTTCCCAATCCCATCCTGTAAGTGTTATTAATCATTCTCTTCTCGTCTAACAGTAGGATATCAGTGGCTTGTGAACTTGAGAAAATCAACATGCACTTGGGCAGATTTTATCAAGGTCATGCATTGGCTCAGGAGGAGCAAGACGATAAGCCATCTTCTATAAGTTAATTAGCTTTTTATCGCGCAACGCAATTACCAAATTGTCAAGCCATTGGTTTAGAGGGGCGCAGAAAGTGTTTTGAAAGGAATACAATAACGGCGAGGTCGAGAGCAGAAGCAAGGGGAATGTCCATTCTGCCGGGATGACACCATAGCTGTAATTCAGGAAGCTTTACTCTACCTCCATTGGTGAGCGGTGGCCTCATGTAAACTACACAGTACGGAGACTTAGCTCTAACTGCCATACTGATAAGGAAGATTAATGGGGTTGTCGCACCGCCTGGCATACGTTCAGGGCTCGAGCAATCCAAATGTGACTGCTATCGCAGCCATCTGTATCCCAGAAAAGCAGCGAAGTGGATGAAACGAAAGGACAAGCAGTCTACCGAAATCACGAGACCGAACTGTACTCGCATAGAACATCTCAACAAAGTATCATACGGTATTGGTCGTCGGCTGTTGTATAGCCAACACGCCAATCAAAGAAAATAGTAAGGTGGCAAAAGAGCAAAGGGGAAAGCGACGAGGAATGCGGAAAATGATTGGACTTGCGTTTTTTCTCCGATATATTTGCATGGAAATTACATCTCTTGCCATTGGTCTGATGTGAGTCTGTTCCATTATAAGTCTTGTAATCGAAGTTCTTACACGCTGTCATTTTCTCAATACTTTTGCTTTCTGTATATCTCACAAACCTCTAAAAAGCAAAATAAATGCTAAACAGCAAAAGGTGATGGATAGAAACAAAACATTCTTAAAATAAAACAGCATAACATTCAAACCTGTCCTGTTGAGGTTAGTATTTGTCTATATGATACAAGAGACAGACAGAACATTTGGAAGTGCAGGAAACCGTGTTTGCTATAGTCAGACTTTTTATGCCGTGTGATGTTCCTATCCCTTTTAACCATTTCATAAAGACCCTGAAAGGACATCCAAGGAAATCTAGTGTAGCACAATACTTGGGAAAGCCTTATTTTGTTTCAATCCAAGTTTATACCACGACTACTAACTTGTTTCAGTTATGGCATTGTTATAATTAAAGTTAAAAAAAAAACACAGAGAGAAAGTCACCATCAAGAATTTGGGCGCATTCTTTGTTTCAATGGATGGGAACAGCACCAGTTCCTGGTAAAGCTGCTGTGGGCACCTGCTACCTGGCAACCACAATCTTTATGTTTGTCTACCAGATTCAACGATGCTGAATTATGTTCTTCAGAAACCAAGCTTTGATTCAAAAAAATATATCCCTTAGAATAAACAAGTCTGTTTTAAAGCATCCTTTATGTAACAAGTGTACGTTCACTTCAGTTATGTTTAATAAGAATTACAATCTCAGACCTTCTGATTTTCTTTTGCTATATTATGTCTACTTATATCTTTTACATCTTGTACATTTTTCAAACAGTTTTCCCAAACAGTTTTTTTTTTCATGTGGTTACCCGCACTTTTTTTAACCAGTAAATTTTACTTGATGACATGGTCAAGAACAGAATAAACAGGAGGAAAAGTCTTAAGGCGTCACTGGGGATTCCGTTTATAATGTGAGACACAGTCACTAAGATGTCCACTTACATCAATGGGTGCAGAACACAAATCAAGCAGATTACATACTTACACTTCAGCTAATGTTTACTGTTATTTAATATTATTGAATATGTTAATAGGATTATCCTACAAAGCACTGAAATTCTAGGACCATCTACAGTGCCCAGTGTGTCTAAAAATGCCTTAGGGTATCATTGGCCTTGTTCCTGGGACCACCTCAGTTAAGACTTTACAAATTGGACAGGATGTCCAAAATTTGCTTTATGATCCACAATAATATTTACCATTTACATATTTTCTGCATTTACGAAAGAAATTTCACCCGTTATACAAAGTCACAGTAAGCACCAAAGCTTGCCTCCAACCTCTACTGAGTTGATCACCGTCTCTCTGCCCTTCGTGTCCAATGGGAGGTCACTATAAAACCTCATGAATAACTATAAGACTACGCCACAGTTTCGAGCAGCGAGCGTGATATGAAGGGCACAGCGGTGGAACGATCCGGGCCAGAGCTAAAGACAGCAGCCCGAGGACCCGCGTCAAAATGAGACTCTCCCTGCCGCTAATCTGCATGGCATTTATCAACTGGATCGCCCTAATGGGGATGTCAGCAGAGAGAGGGAACACGGGAAAGGGAGAAAGGAGGCCAATGGCAGCGCTTTCGCCTTCTGAAAGGCATCGTGACAGAGACGAAAAGCTGTGTAAAGATTAGTGATGTCTCCAAATGAGACCTCCGGCTACTTTAGTGGGGAGAAAATTGAAGTTCTTTCCTCTTTGTGCCGCTAATCATATTATAGCGATGACCAGGTAAGGCAGGCTGATGGGTCAAAGCCGAACTTGATTTGGGATCAGGATTGTCCACTTAGTCCAACAAACTCAGACACAACAGAACAATGTATGGCGGATTAAACTAAAAAGATATTCTGCGGGAAAACCGTAGGACAATTTTCTAACCTGACACATTTTGGTAACATATCTTTTGAAGAAGTCATATTACAAGGTCTTCAAGACAAATGATTCCCATCAAAGGTCAAAAGCAAAGACCGACCTTTGAACCAACGGTTAGCCTGTTATCATGCTTACAACTCCTTTGTTCTAGTTACGGTGATGTCAAATGACCCTACCCACCTCTTCCATCATGTTGACCTCACACAGACATTTGTCTCCTCTCTGTTTGTGCTTCTCGAAAACCGAGGGAACTGTTGCCACCTTGGCCTTTAATATCTCTCACAAATCCGCTGTGATAAAGGACGGCGGTCGCCGGCTTCTCATTGCCGTGGAGAGGACGGACGGGACGAGCGAAAGATGAAGCACAAATGTGCTGAGTCACTTAAATGAAAAACTCGGGTCACTTTGTCTTCGTGAATATCAACTGCAGTTTTTTTGAGAAGCAATAAAGCTCAGTACATTCTGCAGTTTTAAAAATAATTATTTTTCATTACTACGACTGTTTTTTGACAACCACTAAGCGATTGCCAAAAATTCTTTCAGGGATAGTTTACCCCAAAATTAAAAATCTATCATAAGATGCAAGAAAAATATTCCTTTAAAGGAGCTTACTTGCAAAAACAAGACTTTACTTTTTAAGAATCTCCGAATGGTTCATATCTTTTGTCACAGATATAAAAGGGTAAGTTCATCTAAAAAACACAACTTTGTCATTATTTACTCACCCACTTGTTATTTCAGATCTTCGTGACTCTCTTCTGCAGAACCGGAGATATTTTTAAAGAATGTTAAAAACCAAAAACTGTGCATCCAAAATTAGAATTCTGTAATTTTAAGCATTGTCATTTCAAATCTTAATGAGTTTCTTCTGAAAAATACAAAAAAAAGATATTTTAAGAATGTTGGTAACCAAAAACTGTTGGTCCCCATTCACTTCCATTGCATGAACACAAAACCAATGCAAGTGAAATATCCCTTAAAGGATCTTACTAGCAATAGACCAAGACTTTTTAAACAATTTCCAAAGTATTAAAGTCATTTGCAACAGATATTAACGAGAAAGATCACCCAACAATGATGATTGGGTCATTATTTACTCACCCACTTCTTATTTCAAATCTATGTGACTTTCTTCTGCAGAGCCCAAGATATTTCAAAGAATGATACAAACCAAAAATTGTACATCCAAACATTAGAACTCTATGAGCCCACCCTCTTATTTAAATCATCAAAACAAAAACTAGAATTCTATCATTATTTACTAAGCCTTTAATAATTTTAAATATATGTGTAATTCTTTAGCAGAACACAAAAATATTTTTGCTGTGCCCATTTTCTTCTATTGTATGGACAAAAACCAATGGAAGTCAATGTGTTATGACTTGTTTGGTGTTAGAACATTTTTCATTTTTCAAACATCTTATTTTGTGTTATGCAGAAGAAAGTCACATAGTTTTTAAATGACAAAAGGGTGACTAAAAGACATAATTAAAGTAATATTACTATAATTTTTCCTCCGTTGTGAAATAAACTCAGGTGTGGGTTTACACCCCAGCATGATACTTCTCAAAGAGTCTTCTTTAAAACAAATAACATTCTTAATGACCGCTGTTTAAAACACCAATGAAATAAACCTATTCTGTTTCCTTTCTCTTCAGTAGCCGAGCACCATGTGGCTCAATGGTCCCTTAGTGGAACTTCATCTCAGCGACATCTTTATCTCGGGCAGAAATTGAGGATTAGTGTGAACTCCTCTTGCACAGCAGTTCTCCTTCGACGTTCCTCTGTGGATTTCAATTATGTAAGGCCTATCTCCTCTCGCACAGCTCAAAGGACCATGCTGTCTCTGAAGTCAACCTCAAACTACCATCTCATTATATTCACACCTCCTGAAACACGCTCCTTTTATCTTCTTTGAGGTGTTGCTCAAATCAGAAGGGAGGAAATGGGTCAGACAAGAGGAGAGAGATGCAAACATCTCTAAGCATTCTGCTGCATGAACGTGTAAAGTATAGTGGAGGGCGTTGTTGAATGTTTATATTCCTTAAGCTATCTCTTTTGTGGAGCATGAAATAAATTATTTTGAGGAATGTTGCAGTGGTTCTGTGTCCATCCAATGAAAGACAACGGAGTGTTGCTCGGTTACCAACATTCTTCAAAATATCTTCTTTTGTATTCCGTTAAACAAAATCATGTAGGTTTGAAAGGATGTGAGTGACATTTCCTCCAGTTTCTGCATTTCCTGTTCTATTTAGTTGGGCACAACATTTCTCGCTTTCTCGACAGCCTTAAGAAGTTTCATGTCTCTTCAGATATCAGGCAATTTAAGAGAACAACACTGTGGATAAAAAGCACCTACAAGGAGCAACTGAGCATCAGATCTCATGTCTAAATTCACTCAGACGCACACGCAAACACCCTTACGAATGGATTCAAGTGGGAACATCCTGTGAGGATATGATGGGTCTTTAGATGACACGCTCCTCTGAGCGACCTTGTTTATTCCCCGTGTTTCATGCGCTGTGTTTGGCTCCGTGTGAGTTTTCATTAATGTCAGTCAGCCGGGCTGCGAAACAGAAGCAAATCACTGTCTCAGGTCTGTCAATCCGGCGTCCTCATCTTCCTGACGCCTCGCTGGAGCTCTCTCTCTCTTTTACTACTTGCTCTCTCGCCCTCCTCAGTCACCTTACAGGGACCTCCAGACATCGTCTACTTTCCGTTGAACTGACCTAGCCGTATATCTTTAAAGTGCCGTGAGTACCAAGCTTTAGGATGGGACAGCCACATCGATCGAGGGAGGAATGAGGTTCGCAATCTGAATTCCGTGTAAGAGATAAAGGCCAGAGCTGAGTGAGATTGACCGATGTACACACCAAGAGCACAATGTAAGGAAGTAAATGATAGAGATTGTATTCGCTAAATGACAAAATGTAAATGTAAATGTAATGCATTGTTCGGGTGCTGGCATGCTGGCGTGCCTTGAATGGACATAGAACAGTGCAAATCAATGGGGGCCAAGGGTTTTTTGCGTCCGACTTTCTTCCAAATATCTTATTTTGTGTTCAGCAGAAGAAAGAGAATCATACAGGTTTCACTATAAATTTAAGGGAAGGTAATGATGACAGAATTTTAGATTTTATGTGAACATTTTGAAAGGCCTGTTAGAGAGCTGGACTTGAAAGCAGAAGGTTGTTGGTTTTAATCCCAATGCCAGCAGACAATGACTGGACTGTCCTTGATTAAGACATCTTACTGTTTACTTTGCAGTGATATTTGTCTACTGCACAATACTTGTGGCGCTGTGGATAAAAGCGTCTGCCAAATGAATAAATGTAAATGTAAACTCCCTCTCGATGACTCTGGTTGCAACCACGCAGGAACATCTTCAAACTCATAAATCACCTTAGACAAATGTTCTTTGGATAAACAACTTAAGATGAGCTAAAGATCCCATGGGTGGCACAGGCGTGACTGAACGGTCGGGATGCACGCCCGTGAAGCCGGGCAGCTGCGAGACTGCGATCCAAATCAAAGAAAGACGACGGGAGAAGAAAGTGGTGTGGACGACCGGCTCCGACTCTCATCGAGTCTCGAAACGGCAACAGCTGCTTGCTAAATCATCTGTAAAAAGAAGCAATGCCGCCCAAACTCTCTTTAAATACCACACCTTGATACCTCTCATATTTAATTGTTGGGAGAACAGCTGGTGGCTTGTTTTAATTAAAGGACAAGCAGGTTTCATTGGTTCGTGGTGCATTCAAGTGCAAGGTCCTCCATCTTCAGAACTGCCACAGGAAGAGATTACCGCTCTTCCACCCAGTCGAATGCGACCACATTTAGGATGGATAATGACCCATTACTGTCTTAGATCTTTATGTTATTGTCTTACACAGCACTGTTGGCTTTTAGACAAGGCAAGCTAAATTTTCATTGTTTAGACAAAACTCAAACATGGCTGTTGCAATAGAAGGGAACTAAACTGTGAACATATACAATGGATTGTTATTTTGTCACGTTGGCATGTGTTTAAAAGTAACAATGGACATTGAGGTTGATATGTTGGGAAAACCTAGCTATAACGTTGTTTGTGTCTATGGGTTATTTAAATATGCTTCAAGACAAACCATGTGCAAATGCATTATTTTAAACCATTAGTGAGCTCCATAAAGCTAAAGTTTACTAAAGACTGATCCGGGTTAATGATGTCATAAACCTGTAACCAATCACATCAAGTCTTTTGAGCCCGTGGATCAGCAGTTCAAGCCGTAGACATGCAAGGATGACCCGGAGATTTAGGGTATAGATCAATTCACTATTGTGTAAGCACTCGGGTTTACTCACAGTTTTTGTGTGTTTGGGTGGAGGTGGAGCTCATTCGCATATTCATATTTCTGCATATTCTTTAAATAACTTAAATGTAGTTAGCTTTTTGAGACTGCTTAAACATTTTAAACATTTATAATGATCAAGATTAATATTTTGTTTCAATTACACACTAAAGATTAACATAAAAAACATAAAATGAATGTAAAGTGACAGCATTAATGCATGCTGGAATCCAGATTTCTTTGCATTTCAGTTCTAATACCACTTTTTGCTGTAATGAATGCATTTGTAGGGATTTATACTGCTTGCTTTATTTGTATATCTTTGTACAGTAAATGGAGAAATATTTGATGGGGATTTAGATACAGCCAACTAAAACTATTCAAGGGTATTCCTCTGCCTGGTATGCAGAAAAACTGTACCACCCAGCAGACACAATGCCACAGATTCAAGGTTAATTTGAGTGAAGGGCAGTTGTTCTTCTACAGTTTGACAAATATTTTGTGAACATATGATAAAATGTGTTTATGCCTGCAAATCCTACAGTAACTCATATTATTTCTTTATAAGTCATGATTGTGCAGTTTCTTCTACTGGGAATCATGTACAGATCTCATAATGTAATGAGCCGACAGGGGGTTTCAAACTAAAAGTCAGATTTTCTAATTGGACAGATAAGTTTAAATATTTCAAGAATATACTATAGATACTTTAGATTTACTATAGATCCACAGTTTGTGGCTACTTGTAGTTTGATAACAATTTACATAAATGCTTACTCTAACATGTTGGATTTTGTTGTAGGTTGTATTATTGTATTGTTTGTAAGTTGGAATACACTTCGTAATTGTTTTAACTACAAATATAAGAAAGTGATATTGTAAAAACAATTCAGATAATCAAAACTGTAAATTAATTCAACCAGTGGTATATACTGTACAGCAGGGGTGATTTTAGAGCAACCAAATATTAAGACACATTCAACTGTCTGAATGCACATTCTGCGTCTAAAAACATATAGAAAACACGAGTCGTGCCACTTGATTTTAAAGTAACACTCCGGCTGGAATGCCGTCTGCCATTGCTAAGCCACTAGGAGCCGTGCGTTCCATAACTATGAAAAATATCTGCAAAATATAGACTTATTTTCAGCATTTATACATTCTATGTTATTTTCAGCATTTATGTTACTTCTTCTTTTAAAGAGACCTTTGTTTAGTAATTAAGCTATTAGCAATTGTATGGTTTGTGTCCTCAACTATACATAAATGCCATTAACATCGAACTGAATGCATTATTGGTTATAGCATGTAGTTTGTTACCTGGCATTGATCTTCATGCCTAAAATGTACAATTCTCTTATTCCCGACTGTATTCTGATTGGTCATTTGGTCTAGCCTACTGTCATTGATCAACTCGTTTCTCAGTTACTGCATCAGCACCAGTGATGAGACCACATCCTGTAACTTCAGTTATTTCTGTAACAAGACGACACATCACGGAAGTAACTGGATGACTACAATCCTGGCATCTTCTGTAGTCCAATACATCTGATTTCTGTTAAAGACGAGAACTTGCTTTTTTTATTGGGATTTGTAACTTCACAGGTACTAACACGCACAAACATAAAAAGGTACTGTAAATGAGGTTAAGAATCCAAGAGGCATTTTAAAATAGTGTACTTCTGAAAAAAACACAAAAATGTCTCTGGCTCATTATTGATTCGTAGGGGGTATACTTCAGCTCCCTTATCCCATCCTTAGCACCCCCCACACTACATTGGCACAGTTGTATTTTTAAGTTTAATTTACTTGACCTCGAGTAACAGCCAGGTGTTGTAACCGCCCTCAGTCTTACGTTAGGCTCTCCAAAATCCCCAGTATAAAAAAATGCTGCGCATTAAATCTGAAGCCAATGGGCAAAACCACCTAAAACTTTCTTCTATTCACTTAGTCCACTCAAAGAGGACAAGAGTCTTTATATGTAAGATTTGAGAAATATTTGATGTCTCTCACTGTTTGACTTTCTGCCCCCCAGCCCGCTCTTGCTCTGTACATGGCCTGCTGACTCTGTCCGGTTGGGCTTCTTCTCTCTGCCTAATCCCTGTGCCCTGCAGTGCAGAAAGGGGCTATGGGTGAACACGGCCTGTCGCGGATCGCTATTAGTACATGGCACAAGCTTGCTGGAAAAAAATCAAGTCATTTAAGAAAGATTACTTTTTTAAGCTTCTGTGCTTTTCCATTATTTTCTTCCCACATCTGATGGCTAGAGTCCATCTTCCTCTCCATCCTTCCATTTCCGTGTTGCTATCCTCTTTTCCGAACCCATAGCCCTCGCCATCTGAGATAAGTTCTATTGTTTCGGGCACATTTCTGCTCCTCTTATGTACGATATTCTATGCATTATGACCACAATGACCTAATCTTACTAAACCTTCTCCTCGCTCAGAAACATGCCAGCTGGCCTAAACAAAACGCTTTACAAATGGCTTTCATGGCAATCATCTGCAAGATCTCCATGTCATGATTTGTAATATTTGAGTCCTTCAGAAGTTCGAAATGAGATAATTTTCCATTCCATAACAGCTTATCTGATATTTGTGTTTATCAATGATTATTAAATAGGTCAGTGATCAAAGTCTGTTCGCTCTATCACAGCTGAGACTCGTGCATTTCTGCCTGAGCGTGGCACTTTTGGAGATAAAAGATGCGGTGGGGGTTGATAAGGAAGTACGGCGTTATTTCTTGCGGATAAGGGAAACAGAATACTGCATTCTTATATAAGTGAGAAACACCATTAACAGAAGCGTGCCCACCTTTGGTCTTTCTCTAGGTTATAATGTAGTCCATCTCTGCCATCTACTGTTCTGGATAGGCAGCTGGAACTCCGGAAAATGCCCTCAAACCCCAAACCTATCCTTAAAAGATCCTCTGTTAATATTATAATAGTCATTCTTTAACTCAGTCGTAGATGCAGTCCTGTCAGCATCAGCGCTCACAAATTTCCCCCGCTTTAATATTACAGCAGATAAAAACCCAAAACCATATTAACAGGAAGCCATACATTACAAGAATCACACATAAAATCACTGACCATCTGTTTTCTTTGGCAAATGGCTTTCCGCACCGAGGACAAAATGTGATCCATTTGAAAGGCATGAGTAAATTGAAAAACGACAGTTGCTTTGCTTTAATTGTAACCACTCAAGTGACTCTCACTTTGGTGAGTTAAGTGTCTTGATATTTGGAGCACGCTCGCTGACTGTGGTGCACATCGAAGTGAAGGTTTCATGAAGCAAAGACATCCTCCTAATCTTTAATAATGTCTCTGAATGGACAAAGCCCTGGATTATAAATGATGGTAACAATGTTTGGGTTATGTAAACATTTATGACTCAACGCCAATGTTTAAATTTCCCTAATACCAATGATAACTGTGCATGAAATACTTATCTTGAAAAATGGCTAATGCATATAGCAAGAATAATAAATATATAGTTAAGAGAGTAAATCAATAAAGAGCAAACAGCTGAAAGACGTGTCCAGTTCTGAAGACTCATTTTGAAGAAATGCTGTAACTAAATTAGTTCAAAAGTAGTTATGTTTCCATTATATTTATTAAAATTGCAAACAGAAAAAAAAACATTGGAAGCTCTTTGAAAAGATATTTCATATATAATTTTTTATATAAATTCTCATTCCATTAATATATGTTTTTTTGCGCTCAGATTAAGTAATATGATAATAGGACATTTGACATAACCGCCAATGGTCATTGCGGAGTATGAAATTCACATGATCATGTTAGAGTATTTTAGAGCAGAGCATTTGAAAAGATAAGTAATCTATAATATCTTATAGCATAACATTGCTATTAGAAAAGTGTGGATATTTATAAGAAACAGATGGTTAATAAAAAAATATAGTAAAATATTTCTATTCCTTTACTGTACCTGCCACCTCACCTGAATGCAAATGAGGTTTTCCACAAATACTTATGGCGTAAAAATACTCTAGAAGAATGTAAACTGTCATTACATGATATAGTTTTATCAATGTTTAGTAAATATTGGTTATAGTTTGTCATAGTCCCTGCAAATCCTTGGCTCAAAACTGCAAAAACACAACTGGATATGCAGCCAAAAAGTAAGTGAACATTGGTTCATCATTTTAGTATATTCCAGGTTATATTGCAACCTAAAGCAAGTACAATGATTTACATATCAGTCAGTTAGTCTTAGTATTAGCTGTAACGTGGACGAGTCAAACCAACACCAAAACCAATTGAACCCCAAACCTTCTTTCACCTCTGACCTTTATCCTGACCCGCAGCTCATTGCATGTTCAGCTGAAGAGTCATTATTGACAAGAAGTTGTTGTGTGAGCATTAAGGGTTGAGCTAGAAGGCATGGCTGTACCCAAGGGAAAGCTGAAGAGATGCTGAAGGGAAGAGCCATGGCTGATGTACGCACTGGCTGGTGCATTCAGGCCTCCCCCGAGTGCAGTCGAGCCTTGCTTTGTGCTTTATGATGTGTGTCTGGACAGTCCCTTTTCCCTGCATTCAACAGGCTGCCAATTAATCAACTTCGACCCACTGAGAGTCACTCATGCCTACAGTCTTACCCTCCAGAGACATGACACCTCTCTCTCTCTCTCTCTCTCTCTCTCTCTCTCTCTCTCTCTCTCTCTCTCTCTCTCTCTCTCTCTCTCTCGCTCGCTCTCTTGCAAACATGATTAATCTCCAGACAGTTCCAATTTTTCACCAGTGGACACTCAGTCTCCCAAACATATGTATTACCTTAGGTGTGCATTATCAGGACCCTGCTGATTAATTGGAGCAACAAATGTTACAAATTGAAGTCTAAAGAGGGAACATATAACTCAGTGCCTCCAGCAGCCTTTTATTCTGACAGAGATGTAAAGCAGCCGCAGAGCAACCTCTTCTAATTATAAGTAAAATCCAGGGCATATGATATAATGAGGAATCAAATGATTCTTAATCACCAAACCGTTAAGACAAACTTGTGAGAAAATATATTGAGATATTGGTAACTGTCATTACTGTAAATGAGGAGGAAGCGCAGTGCCCAATGTTACCACTGAAGAGGAAGTCCAACGTTCCATTAGAAAAGACATCATCATTTTATAAAGGTGACAAATCTCTCAGCCAGGCCTCCACACACACGCTTGTGAGGTGTGTGTCAACCTGTTCATTGAGCTCTACAAGGGATAGTTCACCCAAAAATGACACTAAAAGCAAATGAACATTGTTCGTAATATCTACTTTTGTGTTCTGTAGACACGTTGTCACATTGTCACGTTAATGGTTGAGTTTTTGCTCATTGACCCTAAAGATGCCAGCGTTGTAGAAAATAGTTAAAATCATGCAAAAGTATTTTTCAAACAGAGCAAACTAAAATACTGAAAATTCAGCCAATGGAAATGTGGGAATTTTGCAAAAATTACATTTCAGGCACATAGCATTGTTTGAAGGAGAAATATCTGCTGTTTCATGCATTATAAGTGCGTAAGACATTTAAACATGTTGAGTTGTCTTGTTCAACGTGATCCACTTATTAAAAACCAAGTAAGACGCATGCCATAGTATTTCTGTGCTCACTAAATTCCCCCCATACAGCCAAAGGTTTTGGAAAAAGTTTCTTTAAAATATTTAACCTATCATCACCATGAGGTTACGAACTATTTTTTTACACGTTCTCACGTCAAATCCTTCCAACGCACCGATCACAGAGCTGAAAAGAAAACGAGCATCAGCGTGTACATTTCAGAAGAAAGCGGTATAAAGCTGTATTTGTCTACTGTAAATATGAGTAAACAAAAGTCTTTCTGATACATGAACAACACCCAATCAAAGGGACTCAAGATTAACATAAGAGTGACATCAACTATGTGAAACTTCTCCTTTAAAGAAAATGCCATTATTTAACAATCTTTTTGATGACATTGTATTCTTTTTGCACACATCTGTAATTGCAAACCTTCGACTTGTCTTCGTAAAGAAAACCTGGATGCCTGGAGAAAAGAGAAAATTGAGTTTCCTCATGACCTTCCTTTGCAATCATCTACATGAAAAACATCCATAAACATTCAAACCCTGTTATACAACAGTTCTTTCTGGTTCTCACACACACATTCACACCTCATTATTTCTCTATCTTTACTGTATTTATTTAGGCAACGGGTTGGTATGAGTAATGGAGGCTTGGTTTACTGTTTAACTGTGGAAGAGAGTAGTCCCCGAGCTCCTTTAAGAATTGAAGGGTTTCAAAGACACTCCGATGTTTTATCTACACACTCGTTCCATTGAACTGTTGCATAAATGCAATATGGCACTCTTAGTCGAACGATGGCGTTCTATATCAGCGGCTGTGATCATCTCCGGTTCAAGGCCACACCAAATCACCGCCATACTGATATAGAGCACAATCACCCTCCTACTCAAACCATATTGCATTATTATAAAGCTTCTTATTTTCATCTTGCCTCTTGACACTTAAAAAGTCGCTCTTTAACAGCCTGAGGTATGTATCAGAAATATGCTCCTCTTTCTCACCCCTGGCCTAAAGATGGATTACATTCATTTCCCAGTCACTCGCCCTGCCCTCCTTTGCCTTAGGGCTTTACACCGCCAGTCAGATTTAAATCAGCACCTGATTGCTTGACTTCTTACATTAAGGATGCACTACTGTATCAGTCTTCATAAAATATTAACACAAACCGCGTTCGTGTTTCACCAGCAACAAAAACAGACCGTTACCTTATCTCAAAGTGAATGTCCAAGAAATCTGATGAACGTGTTTGAAGTCTTCTATGCTGTGATGGTGATGTGAATATTGTAGAGTTATGACCTTGTGTTGCATATAAAATGTGCCTTTATCGTCAAACCATGCAATGCTTCGGACAAATGTACATTTAAAATGCAAGCAGAGCTTTAATGTTAATAGCAAGACATTCTACTGCAATGAGATAATATGTAAGAAGGCTGCATCCGCAACCTACAAAATACCAACCCTATGCAACTGTACCAACTAGCTCTGTAAACAATTCCGTTCAGGTCGGAGACAAATGTTTCGTCGCTGAGCCGAGCGCGGTCGGTTTTATCTCAGCCCAGCCACTGGGTGGATAAGATCAGCGCTTGGGCCTCGGCGGCCTCGGGTTTGGGTTCTGCAGGACTAAATAAGACTCTGGATGACAGAGCTGCACCTCGGTGTAATGAGTAAACACATCACAGCGGTCAGTGATTTATAAAGCAGCCCGTAGTGACATTTTTGCAGCGTGCTTCATCCTTGATCTCTCTTTTACTTCACCTCTCTTATACCTCTCTCTCCTTCATTTTCTCCAGTACAGACGAGTGTGGAATTCTGAGTGCTCTACTTCAGCAGTGAATAAAGGACACTGCCCGTGTGTGTGTGTTTGTGTGTGTGTGTGTGTGTGTGTGTGTGTGTGTGTGTGTGTGTGTGTGTGTGTGTGTGTGTGTGTGTGTGTGTGTGTGTGTGTGTGTGTGTTATAAGGTGTTGGCACCCTGTGTGTTGCGGGAGGGTTTGAGAATGAAGTGTGTGAATAGTGATGTGCATTAGACAGTAATAAAGATCACAAAATAA
>JAWHQN010000193.1:105000-173295 GCA_033220385.1 Triplophysa yarkandensis | reverse complement strand
ATCTACCCCACCCCTGCCACCCCATCCTCTGCCACCCCATCCCCTGCCACACCCAACAATCCTCTGCCACCCCATCCCCTGCCACACCCAACAATCCCCTGCCACGCCCAACAATCCTCTGCCACGCCCAACAATCCTCTGCCACGCCCAACAATCCTCTGCCACGCCCAACAATCCTCTGCCACCCCATCCCCTGCCACACCCAACAATCCCCTGCCACGCCCAACAATCCTCTGCCACGCCCAACAATCCTCTGCCACGCCCAACAATCCTCTGCCACGCCCAACAATCCTCTGCCACCCCATCCCCTGCCACACCCAACAATCCCCTGCCACACCCACAATCCTCTGCCACGCCCAACAATCCTCTGCCACCCCCAACAATCCTCTGCCACACCCAACAATCCTCTGCCACACCCAACAATCCTCTGCCACACCCAACAATCCTCTGCCACACCCAACAATCCTCTGCCACACCAAACAATCCTCTGCCACACCCAACAATCCTCTGCCACACCAAACAATCCTCTGCCACACCAAACAATCCTCTACCACACTCAACAATCCTCTGCCACCCCCAACAATCCTCTGCCACCCCCAACAATCCTCTGACACCTCCAACAAACCTCTGCCACACCCAACAATCCCTGCCACCCCTTCCGCTGCCACACCCAACAATCCTCTGCCACACCCAACAATCATCTGCCACACCCAACAATCCTCTGCCACACCCAACAATCCTCTGCCACACCCAACAATCCTCTACCACACCCAACAATCCCTGCCAACCCTTCCGCTGCCACACCCAACAATCCTCTGCCACACCCAACAATCCTCTGCCACACCCAACAATCCTCTGCCACCCCCAACAATCCTCTGCCGCACCCAACAATCCCCTGCTACACCCAACAATCCTCTGCCACACCCAACAATCCTCTGCCACCCCCAACAATCATCTGCCACACCCAACAATCCTCTGCCACACCCAACAATCCTCTGCCACCCCCAACAATCCTCTGCTACACCCAACAATCCTCTGCCACACCCAACAATCCTCTGCCACCCCCAACAATCCTCTGCTACACCCAACAATCCTCTGCCACACCCAACAATCCTCTACCACACCAAACAATCCCCTGCTACCCCTTCCGCTGCCACACCCAACAATCCTCTGCCACACCCAACAATCCTCTACCACACCCAACAATCCTCTGCCACACCAAACAATCCTCTGCCGCGCCCAACAATCCTCTGCCACACCCAACAATCCCCTGCCACACCTAACAAACCTCTGCCACACCCAACAATCCTCTGCCACACCCAACAAACCTCTGCCACACCCAACAATCCTCTGCCACCTCCAACAATCCCCTGCCACACCCAACAAACCTCTGCCACCCCTTCCGCTGCCACACCCAACAATCCTCTGCCACACCCAACAATCCTCTGCCACACCCAACAATCCTCTACCACACCCAAAAATCCCCTGCCACACCCAACAATCCTCTGCCACACCCAACAATCCTCTACCACACCCAACAATCCCCTGCCACCCCTTCCGCTGCCACACCCAACAATCCTCTGCCACACCCAACAATCCTCTGCCACCCCCAACAATCATCTGCCACACCCAACAATCCTCTGCCACACCCAACAATCCTCTACCACACCCAACAATCCCCTGCCACCCCTTCCGCTGCCACACCCAACAATCCTCTGCCACACCCAACAATCCCCTGCCACACCCAACAAACCTCTGCCACACCCAACAATCCTCTGCCACCTCCAACAATCCCCTGCCACACCCAACAATCCCCTGCCACACCCAACAATCATCTGCCACACCCAACAATCCCCTGCCACACCCAACAATCCTCTGCCACACCAAACAATCCCCTGCCACACCCAACAATCCTCTGCCACACCCAACAATCCTCTGCCACACCCAACAATCCTCTGCCACCCACAACAATCCTCTGCCACACCCAACAATCCCCTGCCACACCCAACAATCCTCTACCACACCCAACAATCCTCTACCACACCCAACAATCCCCTGCCACCCCTTCCACTGCCACACCCAACAATCCTCTGCCACACCCAACAATCCTCTACCACACCCAACAATCCCCTGCCACCCCTTCCGCTCCCACACCCAACAATCCTCTGCCACACCCAAAAATCCTCTGCCACACCCAACAATCATCTGCCACACCCAACAATCCTCTGCCACACCTAACAATCCTCTACCACACCCAACAATCCCCTGCCACCCCTTCCGCTGCCACACCCAACAATCCTCTGCCACACCCAACAATCCTCTGCCACACCAAACAATCCTCTGCCACACCCAACAATCCTCTGCCACACCCAACAATCCTCTGCCACACCCAACAATCCTCTGCTACACCCAACAATCCTCTACCACACCCAACAATCCTCTGCCACACCAAACAATCCTCTGCCGCACCCAACAATCCTCTGCTACACCCAACAATCCTCTACCACACCCAACAATCCTCTGCTACACCCACCAATCCTCTACCACACCCAACAATCCTCTGCCACACCAAACAATCCTCTGCCACACCCAACAATCCTCTGCCACACCCAACAATCCTCTGCCACACCCAACAATCCTCTGCCACACCCAACAATCCTCTGCTACACCCAACAATCCTCTGCCACACCCAACAATCCTCTGCCACACCAAACAATCCTCTGCCGCACCCAACAATCCTCTGCTACACCCAACAATCCTCTGCCACACCCAACAATCCTCTGCCACACCAAACAATCCTCTGCCGCACCCAACAATCCTCTGCCGCACCCAACAATCCTCTGCTACACCCAACAATCCTCTGCCACACCCAACAATCCTCTGCCACACCAAACAATCCTCTGCCGCACCCAACAATCCTCTGCCGCACCCAACAATCCTCTGCCACACCCAACAATCCTCTGCCACACCAAACAATCCTCTGCCGCACCCAACAATCCTCTGCCGCACCCAACAATCCTCTGCCGCACCCAACAATCCCCTGCCACACCCAACAAACCTCTGCCACACCCAACAATCCTCTGCCACACCCAACAAACCTCTGCCACACCCAACAATCCTCTGCCACCCCCAACAATCCCCTGCCACACCCAACAATCCCCTGCCACACCCAACAAACCTCTGCCACACCCAATAAACCTCTGCCACACCCAACAAACCTCTGCCACACCCAACAATCTTCTGCCACCCCCAACAATCCTCTGCCACACTCAACAATCCTCTGCCACACCCAACAATCCTCTGCGACACCCAAAAATCCTCTGCCACACCCAACAATCCTCTGCCACACCCAACAATCCTCTGCTACACCCAACAATCCTCTGCCGCACCCAACAATCCTCTGCCGCACCCAACAATCCTCTGCCACACCCAACAATCCTCTGCCACCCCCAACAATCCTCTGCCACACCCAACAATCATCTGCCACCCCATCCCCTGCCACACCCAACAATCCCCTGCCACACCCAACAATCCTCTGCCACACCCAACAATCCCCTGCCACCCCTTACAATCCTCTGCCACACCCAACAACCCTCTGCCACACCCAACAACCCTCTGCCGCAACCAACAATCCTCTGCCGCACCCAACAATCCTCTGCCACACCCAACAATCCTCTGCCACACCCAACAATCCTCTGCCAGGTACCTTGGAGCAGGTACCTTGCTCAAGGGCATGTAAGAAGTTACCTTTCGGCCCTGGAAATAGAACCCGCAACCTTTTGATCACAAGATCAACTCACTTACCATTAGACCACGACTGACCCCTAAAATGTATGGTGACCTCTTTACCCATCCAGAGTGCTCACACAGCAGTGAACACACACACACCAAACATGAACACACACCCAGGCATAGGGCAGCTTATAATGCTGCGGCGTCCAAGGAGTAGTTGGGGGTTTGGTGCCTTGCTCAAGGACACCTAAATAATGGTATTGCTAGCCCTAAACTTCAACACACAACCCTCAGAGTCAAACTCTCTAACCACTAGCCCATGAGTTCCCTATAACTCCTAGTCTTGTCTCCAGTGTGTTTCTATGTGTGTTCCTTCAGCTGTGGTGTCCAAGTTCCCAGGTTGGTGTGTGTCTCCTCGTTTCACCTTCATCTCCATTGTCATCTAAAAAGAATCCAGGTCACTTCAAGTTCTGCAAAGCTTCATCATCAAGAACTGTTACATCACCTACCTTCCTGCATCCTGTCAATAAACTATTTTATCACACTTTACCATCTGCGTCCCGTACCCTTCCATGACAGGCACACGCCCTTTTCTATTTCTGCAACAGATGAAGAGGACCCCGGAAAGATTAACCACCATTTCGGAACGCAAGCACTAATGGCGAAGAGTGGAGTGAACTGGTATATACCCTTATGCTTTACCTTTGGGTACACAGCTATACATATAGAAAAAGTTATCTGAAACCTATTGAGTTCCCGCATTCAAAGAAACAAGTAAAGTCGGTTTTACTTTCAGGTCAACTTTATTTATATAGGGTTTTTACAGTTTTCATTGTTGCACAGAAGCTGTACATATAAAACATGTAACATAACATTTGTTCAAAAAATGTTATCAATGTACATATGAGATACTAGTAGCATTAAAATAATTAATAATAACTGCAGATAAAGCTGATGTCAGCAGTCTCCTGAAGGGCAGTAAAAGGGCAGAGGAGATGTACCCAACGGTGGCGGAGTAAAAAACTCCAAAGGGACAACTAGGTTGCACTCCAGGGAAATAATTATAATTGTGAAGCATTGAATATTATCCTAAATATTATTGTGGTAGTTACAAATCAGTTTGTGTTTTGTGTTCGGGACATTTTACATATGAGAATGCTTTAACCCCTAAGGTGGTTTCTGTGTATTATCAGAAGTCAGGAGTTTTGGAATACTAGAGAGCAGGACAGGTTGTAGTGTGATAATAGTCTGTTAAGTATGTCTGGGATAAACCATTAAAATGTATGTAAGTAATTAGCAGAACTTTTTTGTCTTTACGATACATCATGGGTAGCCACTGTAGACATTTTAAAATAGGGGTTTATGTGATCATATTCTCTATATTTTATAAGCACCCTGACAGCTGCATTTCGAACTAATTGGAGACTATTTAGTGATGATGAAGGACAACCACTGAGTAATGAGTTACAGTAGTCCAGTCTGGAGGTCAGAATTGCATGAACTTATATTCACACATAACCAAAACACAAAATATTTTGTATGTTTGGTTATATTTCTGGATGGAGGAAGGCAGATTTTGTAACATTTATAATATGATTTTCAAAAAAGGTTACTGTCTTATATAACATCTTGGTCTTTAATTGTATAAGCAGGGGTGATAGTGCAGCCTTCTATTTGCAAATTGTAGTCTGAAATTTTACACGTTTTTGGTCCAATAGGTTATATTTTGGTTTTATCAGAGTTAAAAAAGTAAAAAATGTATACGTCCTCTACATTTTTATGTCTTGCATGCACTCTGACAGTTAAGATAGTAGAAAGTTTCATCTGGTCTAGAGTAAATATATAACTGGGTATCATTTGTACAAGAGTGGAAAGTGATTCTGTTTTCTTACAATATTACCCAGGGGCAGCATGTATAAAGAGAAGCGTGTAGGCCCTAAAACTGTGTGAGAGAGATTTCTAACCATTTTGGGCAGTGTTCATTTTGTTGATGAAGACTATGGCGAAAAATATTCGTCGACAAACATTTTTACAGACGAAACCTAAATAAAAACTATATAAAAAGTCAGTAGATATGATGACGAAGACGATGACTAAACTTAACTGACACTTTAATAAACGTATAAAAACGAGAGGAAACGGTGGGACGAATGGAGAAGTGATCCAATAAGAACTACCCTTTTGTTGGGAAATCCAATCACAGCGAATCTTTTGAGGGCAGGTTGATCCTGGCAAAGCCATTTTCGAAAGTCGCAGTTCTCAAGTTATGGGGATGTTTGTTATACATTATATTTAATTATACATTATACTTGGTTACGCAGTCTTGGTTACAAAGCTTTGGTTAATTTAAGTTGACTTTTCTCGTTAGCAACATGCAAACATTTTGTGCACGCGGTCCGAGGGCAGCAGTATGCCTCATAAACAGACAGAAATGTTGGAGCTTGGGTTTTATTTACTTGAACTTTAAAGACTATTTCATTGGTATTGTGTGTCAGATGCAGAAGAAGGTGTATTCTTACAAAGAATACATCTTTTGTTCTTCATTTAAGAATTCCACTTATTTTTCTGTTCAAAATCTGGTTGATTTTAGAGAGAAGATTAGATTAGATTCAAACTTTATTGTCAACGCACATGTAATGTACAAAGCAACGAAATGCAGTTTGCATCTAACCAGAAGTGCAATAAGCAGTAAGTACAGAATATATGTGCAATATGTACAATAATTATATAGAATAGATAGAAGTATGGACATAATTTACAGAATAAAAATACAAAGCAGATATACAGACAGGTAAACTTTGAACATACTATACAGATGGATTATGGAAAAGTATATGTACACTATAGACAGTGGCAATGCAGTGTGTTTGAGCAGTTATTTAACTTCTCTTGAGGTACATGAACATTTACAGTAGTGATTTTTATTTTTCATATTTAGAAACCTTGTGCAGTGGCCTTAAAACCAGTTTATTTTATTTTTGAGAATTGCACTTTATATTTTGTTATGCTTTGGATTTTGCAAGGACTGTATGAGACAGAAAGTTCATCGGTTATCTATTTCGATATTGCTATACTTTATCTTGAAAGAATGTCATATGCATTTCATATAATTCAGGGAAAGTGCATATCTTTATATTGTATACAATCATGTATATTGTTCAGAGAGAGCAGGTCTTATGGTTATTTTGTGAAAAATACTCATATTTTTGAAAATAAAATAAATGTTTTTATTACAACAATAAGTTGTGTGACTGTATTTTCTATATGCTTCCATATATTGTAATATACATACAATTTCGTGAATTATGGAGAAAAATCTGCTAATGTTTGGTCTACTTAAACTAGACTAAAGCTTAACTAAGACTAAAACTCTTATGATAACTAGTCAACTAAACTAGACTAAGACAAAAATATTTCAGATGAATAAAATAGGACTGAAACTAAATGACTAAATGAAATTCTGATTTAATCTTAGTCGTTGTCTTTGGGATGATACATTCCCAAAGACAAAACGACTAAGACTAAATCAGAATTTGCTGTCAAAATTAACACTGTTTTTGGGTCAGCACCCCTAGAGGTTGATCATTCGCAGAGCCAAGGGATCTGGCAATCATATATATCTGCATCACCGAAAAGGGTGGGGAGTTGCTTAACCTGTGATGGTCTTATAGACAACGGAGAGAGTTTTGAAATCGATGCGGGTGGCTATAGGGAGTCAGTGTAAATTGAAGAAGAGAAGTGTGACGTGTGCAGGTAGAGTCGCAGGTCTTTACTCTCTTTGGTCTTACTCATGCAGGTAGAGCCGCTGGTCATTACTCTCTTTGGTCTAACTCATGCAGGTAGAGCCGCAGGTCTTTACTCTCTTTGGTCTTACTCATGCAGGTAGAGCCGCTGGTCATTACTCTCTTTGGTCTAACTCATGCAGGTAGAGCCGCTGGTCATTACTCTCTTTGGTCTTACTCAAGCAGGTACAGCCGCTGGTCATTACTCTCTTTGGTCTAACTCATGCAGGTAGAGCCGCAGGTCTTTACTCTCTTTGGTCTTACTCATGCAGGTAGAGTTGCAGGTCTTTACTCTCTTTGGTCTTACTCATGCAGGTAGAGTTGCTAGTCTTTACTCTCTTTGGTCTAACTCATGCAGGTAGACCCGCTGGTCTTTACTCTCTTTGGTCTAACTCATGCAGGTAGACCCGCTGGTCTTTACTCTCTTTAGTCTTGCTCATGCAGGTAGAGTCACAGGTCTTTACTCTCTTTGGTCTAACTCGTGCAGGTAGAGTCGCTAGTCTTTACTCTCTTTGGTCTAACTCATGCAGGTAGAGTCGATAGTCTTTACTCTCTTTGGTCTAACTCGTGCAGGTAGAGTCGCTGGTCTTTACTCTCTTTGGTCTAACTCATGCAGGTAGAGTCGCTAGTCTTTACTCTCTTTGGTCTAACTCGTGCAGGTAGAGGTGCTGGTCTTTACTCTCTTTGGTCTAACTCATGCAGGTAGAGTCGCTGGTCTTTACTCTCTTTGGTCTAACTCGTGCAGGTAGAGTCGCTGGTCTTTACTTTCTTTGGTCTAACTCGTGCAGGTAGAGTCGCTGGTCTTTACTCTCTTTGGTCTAACTCGTCCAGGTAGAGTCGCTGGTCTTTAATCTCTCTTTGGTCTAACTTGTGCAGGTAGAGTCGATAGTCATTACTCTCTTTGGTCTTATTCATGCAGGTAGAGTCGCTGATCTTTACTCTCTTTGGTCTTACTCATGCAGGTTGAGTCGATGGTCTTTACTCTCTTTGGTCTAACTCATGCAGGTAGATTCGCTGGTCTTTACTCTCTTTGGTCTTACTCATGCAGGTAGAGTCGCTGGTCTTTACTCTCTTTGGTCTTACTCATGCAGGTAGAGTCGCTTGTCTTTACTCTCTTTGGTCTAACTCATGCAGATAGAGTCCCTGATCTTTACTCTCTTTGGTCTTACTCATGCAGGTAGAGTCGCTGGTCTCTACTCTCTTTGGTCTAACTCATGCAGGTAGAGTCGCTAGTCTTTACTCTCTTTGGTCTTACTCATGCAGGTAGAGTCGCTGGTCTTTACTCTCTTTGGTCTTACTTGTGCAGGTAGAGCCGCTGGTCTTTACTCTCTTTGGTCTAACTTGTGCATGTAGAGCTGCTAGTCTTTACTCTCTTTGGTCTAACTCAAGCAGGTAGAGTCGCAGGTCTTTACTCTCTTCGGTCTTACTCGTGCAGGTAGAGTCGCTGGTCTTTACTCTCTTTGGTCTTACTCATGCAGGTAGAGTCGCTTGTCTTTACTCTCTTTGGTCTAACTCATGCAGATAGAGTCGCTGATCTTTACTCTCTTTGGTCTTACTCATGCAGGTAGAGTCGCTGGTCTCTACTCTCTTTGGTCTAACTCATGCAGGTAGAGTCGCTAGTCTTTACTCTCTTTGGTCTTACTTGTGCAGGTAGAGCCGCTGGTCTTTACTCTCTTTGGTCTAACTTGTGCAGGTAGAGCCGCTAGTCTTTACTCTCTTTGGTCTAACTCAAGCAGGTAGAGTCGCAGGTCTTTACTCTCTTCGGTCTTACTCGTGCAGGTAGAATCGCTGGTCTTTAATCTCTTTGGTCTAACTCGTGCAGGTAGAGTCGCAGGTCTTTACTCTCTTCGGTCTTACTCGTGCAGGTAGAGTCGCTGGTCTTTACTCTCTTTGGTCTAACTCAAGCAGGTAGAGTCGCTGGTCTTTACTCTCTTTGGTCTTACTCATGCAGGTAGAGTCGCTGGTCTTTACTCTCTTTGGTCTAACTCAAGCAGGTAGAGTCGCTGGTCTTTACTCTCTTTGGTCTTAGTCGCGCAGGTAGAGTCTTTGGTCTTTGTGCTCTTCGGTCTTAGTTGCGCAGGTAAAGTCCCTGGTCTTTACAATCTTTTAGATCGCAGCTGCAGTTTTAATCACACTTAAATACTGTCTGATCACATGTCTCAATACAGCAGGACACACCTTTAACTCCCTCAAATACACAAACGAAACGAAACTAGCGTGTGAGTTAACGAGAACTATAAGCCTATACCACGTGACCTGCTGGTAGTTAACAAACAAAGCAGGATGCTGAGTAAAGCTTAATAAGGCTAGAATCAAAATACACTTACTTGGTTCTGTTCACTCCTGATGCTTAAAGGCTTAGTACAGAGCATATCCAGCCATTGCAAACTGCAGCCACGTACAATTCATGTGACAAGTACCCTCTGGTGGTCATTTAGATCATAAGAATTTTTCTTGTTACTGTATTTTAGAAACTAAACATAGATCCTCATCTGTTGATAGAAAATCTTCAGTATATCTGTCTGCTGAATACCTCTTCCTGAATTTATGCATCATCGCAGTTCTGATTGACTGACTACTGGCTTTCATGCCCCTCCATTAACAATTCCACGAACACCCATTTCAGATATATATGATAAAAGTTTAAAGTATGTTGAATGCACCGTTAGTCCACTGAGCTTCTTTTTTATCTTCACCGAAACTAACATTTCTCCTCATGCCCTAATATATATTCAAGTGCTTACATGAACTTTTCTCCTTGTTCTTTTTATATTGTCTTCTAATGGTCATATGGTTCAATTTTAGTGATTTCCAAAACCATATGCGAACAAATGAGGAAAATCAATAAACAATGTGAAGTAAAGAGTTTGTGTGTTAGTAACACTGACCCTGGAGTGTGACAGCTCTTTCTGTACCCTATACCATCGTTCCCTAGCTGAAGAACAGGGCCGTATTGCCTCCGTGGCGTGCTGGGCTTTCCCAGAAGCAGTGTGGATGGATCCATGTTCTCCAGTGAGACCTCAACCTGACGGATCCAGACGCGGACTGTGATGGCAAACTGCCTAAAACATCTGCTTCAGGCTGGGGCGACTTGTCACAGACGGTTAAGGCGATGCCCACTCACACTTCATTATGCCCGTATCACAGGTCAGCGAGCGACAAGTCAGGTCACTGCGCTCTGCTGGGCTGAACCACCCCAGGGCACCGACCGTCCTCATATATACATATAATCCCCCCTCACTGTAAGACCATCAGATTCTCCTGTACTGAAACAATATGTTAAACATTTACAAAAGCCAAAGGATAAAACACTTATTACACAAGTTGGCCACATGTGTTTATTTGTTCTCTTCACCTTGAAAAATTCTAAGTGTCAACTCAAAATTTGCAGTGATTGGTTACATCTTCATTTATCAAAATCACAACAAGAACCAAAAATTTAAGTGTATTTATTATATTGACGATACCATGATATTACAACAGTGACCATGGTAAAGTATTACTTGTGACAACTGAGGGTTCAATAAAGTTATGGATTACCCTGAAATGAAAATCATGTCTCATTGTCTTTTGATGTTTTCATAAACTTTTATTTTGTAATATATTTGCAAAATTCTTTTGGGTCTTCTTTTCCATTTCCTGTTTTCTCTTTTACTTTATAAAGTCGTTTGGACTTTTATGATGAATGTATGTGCTCACAGCTATCGGACGTTTGTGTTATTGTCATTTTATGTCATTTTTATTCAAATCCAAATGTACAGTGTATTGAAAACGGTTGAATTTTATTGAATATTAACTTTATTAAATAAAAAAACGGTTTAATGGTAAATCTGTTTAATGACAGATATTTCCATAGAAAAAGTACTGTGGTCTGTGTTTATTTGATGGCATGAGGATAAGTTACCATTATTTTCTATCGTTTTGATCATTCTATTGTTTTCTCCCTTTCACATCTTGACACATTACAACAGAAAATGTAAAGAAGACATTCTGACCCGAGAACAGTGTTCGCACTGAAGGTGTGCATTCACACATTGCACATTGTGCAAATTATTCCGGCTCGTGGTGTCACATCTGGAGTAAAATGTCTGAATTCGAGAATTTGTGTCACGATGCGAGTTTGCGATTTAACATGAGCTGCTAATGAGTCGTGTTATTGTGAAATTGCATCATGGATAAATAAGTAATACAGCAGCAAACAGCGGTTGATTTCAGACTTATATGAAATACTGGACCTGTAGTTTGAAACAATAGTTTGTGGACAAACAATAGTTAACTATGAAGTTTTCCAAGCTTAAGAAGTAAGCTTAATAAGGCTGAAAAACCCAAATAGCACAGGTACGTCTGTAAGATTTCTGCGAAAGATCTTGAGATCTAAAAAACCTCTGCTGTTTAAAACCATCTGCGAAAGAGTTTAGAAAGAGATTCTAAATCATAAACATCTTACAGACATCTTCTAGAGGTCTATATGACATCACCGCAGTTTTGTGTTTCATCTCTCCTCTCTGTCCTGTCATATCTTCTTCTTTCTGTTCTCGTCACTGTTTGGCCTTAGAAAGGACTGTTATAGCGCTCAGAGGCTCTGGAGGTATTTCAGAACATTCAAGGAAATCAATCCAACATGAGACTGAAAGAAAACACGGGAATGTCATTGAGCAATAAGTCGCTCTTTCTCTTATGTCAAACACTGAGCTCACAGCTAAAGCCCTGGGTGCGTTTGGCCTCTCCGTCTGTGACACACACACACACACACACATAGGATTAGTATAATGAACAAAAACACAATATGGCTAAGATATATGTTTTTTTTTCATGACAAAACTTTTTTAATAAAAAAGTTTTTGAAATGCTGGACTTCTTTTAAAAGAGACGTTAAGAAGCTTCTTGAACAAAAAAGAAAACATTTCTGTAAATACTAGTCAAAATGTGACTCCAATGAATATGAACATATATGACTTGTTTTATTTTATTATGTAACATAAATTCTATAGTTCACTTTGTTTTATTTCATAATATTGATACGATTATTATTATTCTAAAATCTTGGAGAATATTAATGTATAAGTGAGTAAGTGTCCCAAAGCTTTTGACTGATTATGTACCACTCAAAACTGCAAATCTTTATAATTCTAACCTATATGACTTTCTTTCTTTTGCAGAACACGAAAGAAGATATTTTGAAAAATGTATGCAACCTATTATTTCTGTTGTTTGGACACAAAACCAATGAGTGAGCAAATTGTGGGCATTCTAGACATTAAACTAAATCTAAAGACTGAAGAAGAGAATATGAATATATGATTATATATGAATACATATCTGACTTCTCAACTCTTGCATCGTTCATATAAAAAATCGGATATGATTGCAATAACGAACCTCTTAAAGCGATGAACACGATTGCCTGAACTTCTGCAACACAACTATACAAAGTCCCTCTGACTCTTTCCAGCCACCCAAAACCAGTGAGCATATCATGTATTGTTTAGAGGAGGATCATATTATGCAAATGTTGCCTACTGTTGCTCTAAGAGGACACACACAATCAATACGGCCAACATGCGCCGCTAGGTTCCAGCCTCCTGATTTGATTATGGGACCCTTAGGCCGTGCAATGGCGAGGAAGAACATGAACACACTCGAGAAAGCGATCACAACCGTGTGTGCACGTTTCATGTTGTCTCTCAGGCGGAGTGTTTATGGATTTCACACTCGGCTTGCACGAATGCTCCACAAACTGTAAACAACACAATTTGAGGATTTGCCTTCTGTGCCGGGGCTTTGGCGGCACTAAGTGCCAATTATACCTCCCGCGATATAATTTGTGTCGCATTAGGAAAATGACATGGCAAAGTAATTTGATAAAAACTTAACATCATGATGTGGCGTAATGTTGCCCGTGGATGCACGAACTGAAGGTCAAGCAAAGTGTGAAGATTAACATGTTTATACATGAAAAAAAGATGATGCAGTTGCTACAGAAATATCCTCCCATGTGAGATCCGAAGGTTCAAGCATTACACATAAACATGTCTGTATGAAGCTAGACTCTTCTACGACTCATTTTGTCCAGGACACAAGTGCACAGCTCTGTAAAGTGTGTAATGCAAACCTGTGGTGTGTGAAGTTCCTCCTCTTATAAGTGTGATCGAATGAGTCCAACTGAACCAAAAACTGTTGTGAACAGATGAACGCTCATCGACAGAATAATGAAACTGAATAAAAGTGAAGTGGCGCATGTTTTTTAAAGTTCACCCTAAAATAAAAGCTCTGTCATCATTTATACATCCTCTTGTCATTTCAAACCTCTTTCTTTCACAGAAAACAAAGGAAGATATTTCGAAGAAAGTTGATAGCTGAACTGCCGTGGTACTCATTCACTTTTTCACTATTGTGGTGCGACCTTCCAACATTCTTCATAATAGATTTTAAACAGAAAATTTACTTTTTTCTGCCAGTAATCTATGCTTTTGTATGATTTTTTAGTTACAGTGTTCTATATTTATTATTAACATCCCAAAATTTCCAAGAAAAGAATTCATCACAGCATATGTATTCTCAATTCGATACAGTACAACACCAACTCCAGCTTTCACTCTTTTAATAACTAGGATTTTTATATTTTAAGTATATCTTTTTTGCACTGTTTGCTTAAAATAAAACTTCTCATAGATTTTGTCTGCATGTTTGTTAAAGTGAGTCCGATATGTTCCGGTGATGGGCAATTGGTCTGTTTTTAAGCAGTCCTGAGATGCTTTCAAGAATTTTCAAAGAAGGAGTCCTTGTAAATTCTACACTTCTATTGTATGTTAGTTTTTCAATATTCAGTCAAACTCCTCCATTTCAAAACCATTTTTATACATAAAAATATAAAAATTTATTTTTTATCTAGTAAACTAATTCAGATCACAAGATTTTTTAAATAATGAGAAACAGTTCACTCAAAACACTTGCCTGGCACTGTAGATATAATCTTATGTAATCATCTTTACCAGAATTGATGTAAACGGGATTGTATAAAAGTTTTACCCGTTTCAAGATATTTTTATGTGGACCATCACTCTCCATAAAATGCTTTGAATCATCCGGAAACGTCAGTTAAATGTTCACAAGTGGAAATCCCCGACTGTCTCACAATCTTAAACACCAGGCCGAGTAATACCCTGATCGATTCCTCTACACCGATTAATGATATTAATCCGGATGAACACTCATAAATATTACTGCAGGAGACATATACACTCAAAATATTTTACGTGAAACATTTGCTCACAAAAAAAATAACAAAACTGAAAGCTTATTTAAGTAAATAAACTGTTTACATTGTTGCATATTAAACTGAATAAGTAAATATCCTTAACACAAATATTTTTAGAATTGATCAAAAATATTGATTTATAATACAAATACATATGTGTGTGTGTGTGTGTGTGTGTGTGTGTGTGTGTGTGTGTGTGTGTGTGTGTGTGTGTGTGTGTGTGTGTGCGTGCGTGCGTGCGTGCGTGCGTGCGTGCGTGCGTGTGTGTGTGTGTGTGTGTGTGTGTGCGTGTGCGTGTGCGTGTCTGTGTTAATTAAATACTTAAATATCTTTATAAATGTAAGAAAATTTATAGTTGCATCTCTTATCAATTATTTGGATTTTTATATGAAATTTTTAAAAAGATTCAATTGAGTTAATATAAGTGTTTAGTTTTGTGATATTTACTAAGCCACATCTTAACAGTGGAAGCAGATCGGAGTGTCAAACGCAGGCTTATGCCCCAGTAATGAGCTTTGCCCTGAACGCACACAGCCGACTACACAAGAGTAATCCAGTCAATGAGCTGAGAAAAGTCACGCTTCACACCGGCCTGCTTATGTTAATGACTGATCTTAAAGCGGCTAATCACTCAGATATTAATCTTAATTCTATTTCCTATGCTTCCATGCTGGACTGCACAGTGTTTCCCAGAGGTCCTCTGCAACCGGTGGTTTGAAACCACAAACTACTATAAAGAAAAACCATACGTTGATGTATACATTTCGATATGCAAGACATCCAACAGACATTGTTTCCTCATCAGGAGACATCAGATGTCTTATAGACCTCTAGAAGATGTCTGTAAGACGTTTATGATGGATGTGCAACAGCCCTTTCGATGTTGTAGCAGATGATTTCCCACGGCAGGCCAAAGTATCATCTTGAGATGCATATTAAAGAATTTTAAATTCCCAATCTATTCTGTACTATTATTGGCTGTTCTTACTTCAACATTCAGTCCTAGCCATCCATTTTAAAACCCTTTTGTAATCAAGGTCAGCAACTCCTAAGAAATGTAAGGTGTCTCCGGGACACATGGGAGAGGACACTGGATCTGTGTTATCACAACACATTTTCTGATTGAGCAAACATCCGCCCTTCTCCATCTTTAACTCGGCATCAGAGACACGGCGGACGTCAAACTCTGAAAACATGACGAGTGTCACAGACGGGTCACATGTTTCCCTCCAGAATCAGAGATATAGAATATGGCATCTAAGAGAAAAGGGAAACCAATCTAAGATCAAATACAAAGTATACATCTCAATAAAAAAGAAATAAAATTGTGCATTGCCTCAAAAGTTAATGTTCATATACGTAAGCAAGATTAAATTGCAGCATGTTGTTAATTTGACTCATTATTTTACTTAATAAAAGGAGTCCATAATACATTTTTAGGAAGTTTATTAATAAAATATTTATACAATCATTAGAATATATGGGTTTAATATATTTAACGACATAAATAGAATTTACTTATGCATGTACTGTATTTTACAAGAAATAATTTTATATAAAGCATGATGTGAAAAACCACCTCATCATATTTACTGTTTGTGTTGATATAACAGAACCAGACCAATTTTATGGTTGCCTTGGTGATGTTTCTTTTCATCTGCTCTTCTTTATTCTGATATGATTGTGCCAGTCAGCAGAGGGCACTAAAGGCCAGTTTAAGCTAACATATAAACTATCTGAGTTAAAAATGTATAAAATAATTATAATTTTAAAAATTTGTTACATAATGTTCTAACATAGTTTGTTTTTATCCTGGTATCCTGACTATTCATTATGAGTGATAAGGGATGTTAAGAACGGTTGTCTTGTAGATTAGTTTAATTAATTTCACTTTAATGGTCTCCTCTGTTTCAGACACACTAAACTTCATTTATAATTGGTTGATCTAGTGTTCATAAAAAAACAGGGTTTGGATAGATGCAGAATAAATATTACAAAAAGGATTGAGGATCAACCAACCTGACGTGACAAACTTGCATCAAATTCAATCATTAAACAATGCAATTATTGTTTAGAATAAATATGGTGTTTATGGCCACATGGGTATTTCAGTTACCAGGAAAAATATTATCTTTTCATGACAGTTCAAGTATCAACAAAAAGTACTGGAATGCTTACATGATTTTTCATAAATAACCCAGCAGGAATTGTTTACATTTATATGAATAAATAGTGTAAAGAAATGTTTGTTATGGTAAACAGATTTTTTTTATCTGAAAAACTGAGAAGAATGAGACTAAAGTTTTCAATGTATGCTTCTACCAGTCAAAAGAATTGGGGCACTTGCGTGAAATGTTTCTTTTGACCTAATATGAAATTATTAAAAATAGAACTGTGCCTGTTTTTATGACCAAACTTTATTTAATTACAATGTTTTGATATGGATAACTTTGACTGAATATTGAAGAAAGAACAGCCGATAAGAGTGAAGAATATACAGGGACTCCTTTAAAAATCTCTATAAAGCATCATAGGCCTTATGACCTTAAGAAGCTGCTTGAGAAAATAACAAGAAAACATTTCTGCACGTTCTACTCAGAATGTAAATAAATCATGTTTTATTGTATTGTTCACTTTTCACTTTTAGTATAATTTCCATCATTCCCTTTATTTTATTTCATTATTCTGATAGGTTTATAATAATTCCAAAAATGTGGAAAAAAATTAATGCAAAAGTTAATGCTCATAAACAAACAACGGACATTTCATGAATTTGAGTTCTATTAGCTTTATTCAGTCATCATATTCTGTTATATATATCATCAAAAGATAAGAACTTCAAAATGGTTTTTCTCATGACAACAAAATACTCATTAAAATATGTTAAAACAAAGTTTATCTTACATTTGTACCCATAAGTATTGTAAATGGCCCATTCTATTCTGATCGACATTTATTACAGTTCACAAAGCCTCTGACACCCATCTGTCATCTTCACAACCTATGAAATCCCTCTCTTGCTTTTGTTTGTTGTTCTCTCTATGACTCTCTATCCACAGGGCCGTGAAGGAGTCACATGAAGCGCTTCTGACCGGTGGGGTCTCTGGCCCCGTGGGGGAAATGGCAGACCCCAGCAGGGTGGACGCTAAAGTTGCCCAATACTTTCACTGCACATTCTTCTGCTCCAGCGGGTCGGTCCAGGGCTCGCTGTTGTGGGTCACTTGTTTTAAAATCAGTGTCGCGATTATGACAGTGACATTCACTGGACGCCACATAAAGAGAGAGATTGGAGATCTTAAATATGAGGGGATATACCTACTACATATATATATATATATATATATATATATATAAATCACATATTACAGAATTGTGCTATTGAACTGAAAGTTCTCATGGCAACCAAAACCTGTGATACAGATTGTACAGATAGATTGTACAAGATATACGTATAGAAGATATGTATACAGATTTTAAACAACTCAGAGGTGGGTTTATCATGCCGACATTGTTAATTTTAGGTGAACTTTTACTTTAACTCAGGAGGGCATCTGACATCAGGATGAAATGTTTCATCATTTTAAAGCATGAGTTGTTTTTAGGGGTTCCTACCCTTGTCAATTCTCAGCTGTTCTCAGAAGTTCTTTACATCTCATGAGACATTCTTGTTGTCAGAAAGCGCTTCTTCTCTAAGGTGAAATGGAACTAATCTCCATGAAACGTGTACAGACTAACACTATTAAATGTTTAATTCAAGACATCTTTTACATTAGGATGTGAAATGAGTTCTTCCAGCACACTCTCTATCAACCAAACAA
Organism: Triplophysa yarkandensis; assembly: GCA_033220385.1. Taxonomy (NCBI): domain Eukaryota; kingdom Metazoa; phylum Chordata; class Actinopteri; order Cypriniformes; family Nemacheilidae; genus Triplophysa; species Triplophysa yarkandensis. Next base: position 154,705 of record JAWHQN010000193.1, on the reverse strand, counting down.
ATGTAAATTAATATATTTCATGGGTGGGAAAATACATTTCAGAGGCATTCACACCTTATGCATCAGACAGAGAGCATAGATATTGTGACAGGAGAGGGAGATGTAAGGATGTGTGTGTGTGCGTGTGTGTGTTTGTGTGTGTGTGTGTGTGTGTGTGTGTGTGTGTGTGTGTGTGTGTGTGTGTGTGTGTGTGTGTGTGTGTGTGTGTGTGTGTGTGTGTGTGTGTGTGTGTGTGTGTGTGTGTGTGTGTGTGTTAATGCAAGAATTATGCTGTTTTCTTTCAGTGTGTGTGTGTGTGTGTGTGTGTGTGTGTGTGTGTGTGTGTGTGTGTGTGTGTGTGTGTGTGTGTGTGTGTGTGTGTGTGTGTGTGTGTGTTAATGCAAGAATTATGCTGTTTTCTTTCAGTGTGTGTGTGTGTGTGTGTGTGTGTGTGTGTGTGTGTGTGTGTGTGTGTGTGTGTGTGTGTGTGTGTGTGTGTGTGTGTGTGTGTGTGTGTGTTTTTGTGTGTGTTTTTGTGTGTATGTCTTAATGGAAGAATTGAGCTGTTTTCTTTCAGTGTGTGTGGATATGTGTGTGTGTGTGTGTGTGTGTGTGTGTGTGTGTGTGTGTGTGTGTGTGTGTGTGTGTGTGTGTGTGTGTGTGTGTGTGTGTGTGTGTGTGTGTGTGTGTGTGTGTGTGTGTGTGTGTGTGTGTGTGACCCAGTTGGCTCTGCTCCAGTTCTGCAAGATCTGGAAACCACAAATAAACCATCTGGTCCTGTTGTGTGTGTGTGTGTGTGTGTGTGTGTGTGTGTGTGTGTGTGTGTGTGTGTGTGTGTGTGTGTGTGTGTGTGTGTGTGTGTGTGTGTGTGTGTGTGTGTGTGTTCTGTTGACACATAATGTACACAACACCGGTGGGTCGTCGACATTCATAACTATGATGTTTCAGACTAGTGTAAGCTTTAATGTGTTTTGTAAAATGCAAGTTGCACAACATCACACACAGGTAAAAAATTTACATCAACATAACCACAAACAATATACACAAACACTTGCACATACATGCACACACAAGCATGCACTTGCACACACACACAAACACACACACACACACACACACACACACACACACACACACACACACACACACACACACACACACACACACACACACACACACACACACACACACACACACACGCACGCACACGCTCAGAGCTACTTCTCTGACTTCTGATGGTGACATCTGTGTCTTGCTGAAATGTTTCCTGGGCTCCTGCTTTCTTCTGATGTTGCTCCAGGAACTAATGGCTTGTGAAAAAGGCAGACGGGCTCCTGTCCACATGTGTTTTTGTCTTTTCTATATTCCGCTTGTGAGGAGAGGTCTAGCTTTTCAATATCAAATGCACTGAAAGGGTTTGAAGTTTGCATAATGTCCAAATAAGGAAAAAGATCTGGATTTCCCAGGATTACGTCCACTTACGCCATGATACTAATTCGAACATCCAGTGTTTTTAACATAATCCAATTATTCTTCACCTTCCTGTAGAGAATCTCTCAAGGCGCACACATCGCCTGACTTTAATCCAGCTTCAGACACTGAAGTTAGAGAAGACCCTTCCTGCCGGAATGATCTGTGATCCAGACTGGAATGAGAAGATTCTACAGTGGTCTTGTGATGAAGATTCGGCCTTCACTTGCTTTTCAATGTTTTTTCGGCCTTAAGCATCAAGGTCCCTTCTTTAAATTTATAATAATGGTATTCATCATGTGAGTTCAATAGGACTCCAATTGGCTAACTTGATGTCTGTAATCTATGTCATTTGATCAAATGTGTTAATTTTTCAGATGAACTATATAGCTTGAATAAATTGTGTGTTGCCTTGGAGAAAAGTCAGACGCACTGTCAAAATATAAAACTTTGAGACCATGTGATGCATGTCTTGCTCCTTAAGTCTTATGTTAATGTGAGTAAAACAAATACTTTTCTGATATATGAACAACATGATTCTACACAACAGATACTCAAGATTAACATATGCTGACTGTCTTCGATAGCCCTTCTTTAAATATATCCAAATGTGTCTATATGATGAATATCTGGAAGAAACACTTTTTGGTCACATCATTATATCAGTTCATGACATTTCCAAGCCTCATTTTCTACATTACATTCCAGGGTGAATTCGGAACTTCTACACTCTGGTGTGTTTATTTCTTTTCCTATCAAATTTTAGTCTACAAGATTTTAACTGTTATTTTAATATTGATGTCATATGACCGAAATCACCTGACCTTCATGTGGTGATGGCAAAGAAAGAGACATGGCACTTGCTCATCAAAGAAGCACTCTGTTCGGAAATATATCTGTAAAAAGAATTATTTTAAAAAAATGATTGTAACATAATAAGTGACCGGAATGTGTTTTGATTTCTATTCTTTTTTGTTGTCCCATTATCAATTCAATACAGTGTTAAACAAATGTGAAACAATTTCAGAAGAGGTTTAAATACATATCAAAATGTGAAAAGTGTAAAGATTTTCTTTTTTTCACAATGCCTTTTAAAAAATGGTATTGTGTTTGACATAGAGGAGGTAAGGTTGGTTTTTAGGTTTACACCTTTCTAAGTTTACAAATGACCTGCCCCTATATCCAGCTTGGAAGGTTGATATGCATTAAATAAGATTTTGTATTCAAATAAAAACACATTGTTCATATAATAGTTTTAAATATATTACAAATCAATTTTTAAAGTACATGTCCATGGTGACTCTTTAAACTCTTTTTAATCAACCTGTCATGTTTTTAGTTCATTAGTTCTTCTTCTATACTGAACAGATATTTAAGAATAAATAATGAGAACAAAATACAACAAGATCTCATATTACCGCTCATTGTTACCATAAACCTTATTAAAATCCAACATTGTGAGCTCATTATTTCATTGTTGTGATGTATTTATTGGTACATACAGAGTTTTTCAAAACTAGATGAATATTATTTAAATTAATTCTTGAATGAGTACAAAGGCTTATCATCTGTTATTGTGTTCCCTTTATTAAAATATTACAATGTGTGATAAACCTAATAAATTCATTTTGACAGGAATTATATGCTAACCCCCAAATAAATGCAAAAGCAGTTGAAAAATTAGGACAGGGTTTCTTGGCACGTGGCACGTTGCTGTCTTTCTATCAGACCACGAAGCGTTTCATGTGTAGATAGGAAATGAAAGATGCCCTCTAGCAAACATCTGCTCTCAGAGACCACACACACCCACACACACACACACACACACACACACACACACACACACACACACACACACACACACACACACACACACACACATACTCGGCCGAAGTGTCGTGTTAATTATTAATCCAGAGAGAGTTGAATTGTATTTACAGTGTTGTCCTGCTGGCATCACCCTCAGTGCCAGCCTGCTGAGGCCAAACCTGCATTCTGCTGGAGAACCTCTGATACAAGAAACTCTTATTGGTGTTAAACACTTACCAAGTCCATGTTTGCTCTCTTGCATCTTCTGGGATTTAAAATTAAAAAAATCTCAAAGAGTTTCCCAACAATGAGACAAACTGTCTCAGATGTGCAATTTAAGTGACATTTCTTTTCATTTAAAACGTGTTTGACATTCATTCTTTATTCTGCAGAACACAAAAGGAGAAAGTCGCTTACAAGTTCTTCAAAATATCTTCGTCCAAGCATCAAACGAAAAGAGGATGAGAAAATGAATGACATTATTTATTGTTGGGTGAACTATCTCTATGAATTTAATCTTAATGCGTTTAAATTTGTTTACATTGAGGTCATTTTCTATAATATGCCCTTTAAATTGACAGCTCGCCCAAAAAACACAATTATGTAATCATTCTCTGTCTTATCATTTAAAACCTTATGACTTTTTCCCTTCTGCAAAGTCCCATTCACTTGCAATGGCTTATGTGTAAAACAATAGAATCCAATAGGTGGCACTACGTTCGGTTATAAACTTTCTTCAAAATATCTTTCATTATGTTCTGCAGTATTCTATAGAATTATCATTTTTGAGTGCACTATGAACTAAATCTAAAAATGTTTGAGTTACTGAGATCATGAATAATATTGACTATTAAAGTGCACCCAAAAATAACAATTCTGTCACTATGTATTCTTCCTTCCTCTTATTTTAAACCTGAATGATTTTCCCTTTTTCTGCAGAACACAAAATAAGACGTTTTGAAGAAGGAAACCGAACACCAGTGGTACCAATTCCCTTCTATTGTACGGACACAAACCCAGTGCAAGTGAACAGGTACCACTCGTTTACATTCTTCAAAATATCTTCCTGTGAAAATTCTGCAAAAGAAAGTCAATCAGGTTTAAAATGACAAGAGTAAATGATGACATAGTGTTAATTTTTGAGTGTGCTGACACAACAATCAAACCGACCCAAATCCGTATTATTTTACATCCTGAATCTATATTCACATTTACATTTATGCATTTAGCAGACCCTTTTTTTTGTCCAAAGAAACCTACAAGGAATCTAGATTTGTTGAAAACCTCAAAACACTTAAGGGATTTCAACAATTGTTCCACTTGTTCCTGATCCAATTTCTCCATCTCCATCTGGAGGATTCTTAAAAGTGCTTGAATAAACATCAGCATGCAAACAAATCATGCAAGATATAAGCACACGAGAACATCCTTAAAGAAAGAGATACAGAAGAGGTCTGCGTTTTCCGGAGCCATCAGCCCATGTTAAGTCCATGGTGACTGGAGCCAGACGGCCTTTGATGCCCTCAGGTGCTTTTTCCGGTAAATTCTCAATAACAAGGAATGACAGGGGACAGAGGGTGCACGTCTCCTCTCGTGTCATCATCATTCTCCTGCTCGTCTCCAAATCACCAGTGTGACAGGACATTTAGTCGCAGCTGTAATGTGTAGCCGCGGAGGGCAGCCGAGCACAAAACTGCTGCTTGTTGTCATGAGTCGTGGTCACTGGAGGTTGCAGTGTTAGTCTGTCAGGGGTGATAGTGCGACCGGATCGTGTTGGTTTAAAGACCCGATGTCTGTGTTTCATGGGAGAGCAGCTCGGACTTCCAGCATGGTAACACATTGTCTGCTCTGGGAGAAGAACAGAAGAAGAGTCTTGAAGACTACAAATGATCTCCATGATCTGAAGACCAATAAACAAGTGTGTGTCCGGTCTTGTGGACACCTGATCGGGTTCTGAGAATGTTCCTTTTGGTGCACAGGTGCACATGCTATAAAACTCCAGAGATGAATCCTGGACCTGTCACACTTTTCCAGAGCGGCCTTGGCACCGCACATGTCTTTAATCTTGTTTCTCCATCAATGTGGATCACGATGTGGATAGAGTCACCGAGCACCACGGACAGCTGAGCCACATGTCCTGTTTTTCACGTCCTCTCATTCTGTTCCCATTTTATCCCGTGAGTGAATGGGGAGCATGTGGAAAATTGTGTCTGTTTTGGTTTTGCGGCTGGATTTTTGGGCAGGGACCATTTGGGGACTTCAGAACATCTCCAATACAAACAACCCACCAACATGAGTGAAATGATATATTGAATGACATTACTTGCATTGTTCGTCAGATTCAAAATGAATTAAACTTAAAATCGTAAATTCTTCGTTTTGACAGAAACACATTTCTCTAAATATCTTAATTTGTGTTCCACAAAGGAAAGAGGTAAAATAAAGAAAGGGATCCTTTATGATGTGGTAAAGTTGACCTTAAACGTCTTCGGCTGTGTGAACACAAAATCAAGATGACATTTCTCAAAATATAGACTTTCGTGTTGTACAAAAAGAAGAGTGAAAATAAATATAAAGGTAAGATATGGTAACATTGACCCCAATCGACTTCCGTTGTAGGAACACAAAACCGTGATGACATTTCTCCAAATATCGCCTTTTGTGTTCCACATAAGTAACAGTCAAGTTCACATTCACATATTTATATAGCACATTTAAAGAGTTAAATAAAAATAAAGGTATGACGTGTTGGCATTGACCAACATTGACTACTGCTGTGCGGACACAAAACAATCGAGACATTCTTCTAAATATCATATTTTGAGATGCACAAAAAAGGAGTCAAAAGAAAAATACACATCCGGAATGATGTGGTAAAGGCGAACACATCGACTTTCCCTGTGTGAACACGCAACCATCGAGTCATTTCTCTAAATATCTTCTTTTGTGTTCCACAAAAGCAAGAGTCCAAATAAAGATAATGACACTGTAGGATGTGGCACCAGTGACTCCTATTGACTTTAATAGTATGAACACAAACCATTATGACATTTCTCTAAATATCTTACTTTGTGTTTCCCAGCAGAAAGAGATCAAATGTATAAATAAAAGCGACAAAATAGTAAACACAACCTAACCACCAAATCTTTTGCGTTGCGAGTTTGTCTCTGTGCTCTAGGTGTCAGTGATGTCATGCTGGCAGCTCCTCATCCTGGCTGTGCTTGTGTTGGATCCAGACTCTTCACCATCAGTCTAGTGAAGGGAATTCTCCAATGTGGCTGATATTGATGGCTCTATCCCTTCTGTCACCTGCTTCTCTGAATGCATTAATAATGAAATCCGGTTCAACTGTCTTTATTTAAGTCAAATGCATTGGCATAAGCATGACTTCTATGGGCGGTTGGAGCGTAACATAAGCTTGAACTTTCAAGATTTGAAATGAAAATGAAATCAATGATAAGGGGAGGACAGGATGAGATGAAGCAATACACTTGCATGAGAGAGAGAGAGAGAGAGAGAGAGAGAGAGAGAGAGAGAGAGAGAGAGAGAGAGAGAGAGAGAGAGAGAGAGAGAGAGAGAGAGAGAGAGAGGGAGAGAGAGAGAGAGAAATGAATGAGGCAAAACACATGATAGACAGTTAAGAGACAAGCTCAATTAGAATCATCTGAGAGGTGTAGTGTGGTGAACCGGCTGAGCTCAGATGAACGTCCTGGTCACTAACCCATAGATGTGTCTGTATGTCAATGTGTTCAGGACTTCTGGTTATTTCATTCCATTGATCAAACAACACGTGGGTAAGAAATTATTATGCGGTGCTTTCTTTTGAGAAACCCAAACGTAGACATTTTGAGAAAGGTTTTTTGCTAAGATGTTATGGAAGTCGGTTGGATCCAATGTTGTTTAGTTAACAACATTCTTCAAAATATCTTCGTGCTCATCATAGAGAAAGTAAATCATAACGGAGAGCTTCTCTCTTACAAATAAGAAAACGTTGAGAGCAGAAGGAGACGTGAGAAGTGGACTTCACACAGTTTGAGAGAAAGATTTCCACAATGTCACAAACTACACTCCAAAATATCACGATGCTAAAGTTTGTGATCGAACTTATTTATAAGAGCTTCTCTCGTAAATTAAATTCAATGGATTAAAATTCTTCAATCAGATGAAAACAAATGATTTAATCTAATATTCGAATCGAAGAGGTTTTTCACATCAATGCTATGTTCCCCAAGAAACAATCAAATCGAATCATCCAATCAAAGCATCATACACACCGAGAATCGAAATTGGTTCTTTACATCAATGCTTCGCATGTATTGATCTTCAAATAATCCTTTTGTTTTTGAGAAAGGTTACTTTCTCGGTGCCGACAGGCGCCTTGATAAACTTTTTTCCTCCAAAACGATCCATTAACATCTGAACCTTTCTTTTTCACAAAGGCCCTTTGTGGTACAAAAAGGTTCTTCAGATCATATCAGCAGATGCTCCTTTAAACAGCATTTGACTGAAAGTCTCTTCGTGGAACCAAAAATGGTTCTTCCACGACATCTCACCAAACCATGAACCATAATATCCCAGAGACCTGTATCAAGAGCAAGGTTCTGCACAACCCGGTGGAGTATATCAATGGAAGTACGGTTATATAAGGGCCTGTTTCGCGATGTCTTCTTTGGTAACATTTCTCCGATGCTCTGTCTCAACAAGCACACGGTCTGCAGTCGGCCCGCATTTGGATACGCGCTGGAATCTTCTGCTCGAGCGAGTGGATTAATGCATCTCCGTGGAAACGCTCGCTCACGGATTGATCAGACATTACAGTGGATCTCCCCTCCACCATCACGGTCTGAGAGCCAAAGATTCAACTTATCACAACCCAGAGGGAAATGGACGATGAAGAGCATTGCGGTGTGAGTGCGAGAGACAGGCCTCCAATTGACATTTCAATAGATCCTGTTCTGGAATCAGATGAAGGTTGGATTGGCCTTTTCACATTTAGAGGGTTAAGCATCGTATTTGAGTTCTTTATTGAAAGTGTGGTGGTGGACTGTGGAATGCTGGCCTTATGTAAGAGTGGATGGAGGTTTGAACATTTTCTCCTAAAGCAAAGAGCTGTTATAACACACAGACGAAGAACATGTTTGAGAGCGTCTCTCTCTCTCTTTCTGAGCCTCAGGGCTGTTTATGGAAATACTGAATTTAATAAGCTCATCTCGACACCTTGTCAATGATTTGTATGTGTGTGTGCTCGCATTAACAACGCTCTACTGGATCAGTCCATTATGGATGACCCGAGTCTGCGTGTCTGCATTCTTCAAATACTACAGAATTATTTGCATTTCAAGCAAGATCAGTCACAACATCTGACTGTGTGTTCTGTATACGTCAGTCCCGTAGGATAAACTTTAATAAACTGCGAATGTCTATTGAAGGGTGCTGTTTAGTAAGTTATAAGAATCCTTGATAGCACACATACGTTCATCTGGAAGACATCCATTTGATGTCTGCATTTTCATCTGCAATTCATCTCTGAGATGTCATATAGACCCTTAAAAGATGTCTGTTAGATGGTGAGGATTTAGATTGGATGTGGTACATGATTTTACATGGCACAACTCCAGATCTTTAACAGACATCTTACAGACGTGTATGTGCTATATAGGATGAATTCAAGTAAGTTAAGTAAATGACATTGAAAGAAATTAATAAATATTTTAAACATATGTAGTTTGTTATTAGTTTCTGTCATTCAACGCAATAAATTATGTCGAAATATTTAAAACGTAGAGTTAAATGTTATTAAATAAAACAGAAGGATGTGTGCACATATAGGATTGATCAAATAATGTTTAACGGTTGACAATAAGAACATTGTTACATTTTGTTAAATAATGAGTATATAATAAATATCTCCACTAATGTTTAATAAAAATCATTACGTAACATAGAAAATAATAGTTAATATAAAATATTAAACAATACTTTTTCTCAATTTTTTACGGAAAAAAAACAACGCACTTCTGTAAAGAATACACCATTGAATAGAGTAGTATACAAGTGTTTCATTCATTCATTTGTAGTGTATTCAAATGCAAACATCTTTTTGATGTTTGTGTACTTGCTTTTGAACAGAAAAATCAATAAAGCATGTGATTTTTAGAAAATATTAAATTCTTATAAATAAAGTTTTACTTCTAGGAACTGGAGTTTGTACAGGAATATTTAAATGGAAAGAAAAGTTCTAGACCTTTTGACCAAGATTTGTTTTGGATTTGATTTTGTTTCTAAAAATTGTTTCTGATATTTGATTTTCTCTCTCTCTGTTTAGCTTGTTCGCTCATCACTCACACCCATCTGCCGTCCAGATAAAACCCGAGCGGACTCAGACCCGAGCAGGGCCCGATGTCTTCATTCATTGGGCTTCACCTGGGCCCACCAGGCTTTTGGAAGATTGATGACGGGCCTGTAAGCTGCCACAACACCAGATTTTCCGAGGGTCTGGACTCATTGGTCTGGTAAAGGAAGGGCAGCCGCATTCACAGACGGAGCCAGCAGTGCTGGAAACGCAGCGATGCGTGTCGGCCCAAACAACTGCTGCCCAGAAGAACCAGCTGATGAATCTCATCACCTTTAAGTTCAACTGTCTGTGGCATCTGACACTGTTCAAAACACGTTTCTATCTTTAATACCTCATTTACCTTTAGAATTGTCAGGAAACTTATTAAGAAAAGTTTTTTTTTTTTATAATTGTATTAATTTGGGGAAAATAAATTGATAATATTAATAAATAAGGCTTCATCACCAAATGTCACTTTAGGATAATTAAGAAATATCTTCTCTCTCTCTATCTCTCTCTCTCTCTCTCTCTCTCTCTCTCTCTCTCTCTCTCTCTCTCTCTCTCTCTCTCTCTCTCTATCTCTCTCTCTCTCTCTCTCTCTCTCTCTCTCTGTCTCTCTCTGTCTCTCTCTGGTCTCTCACTCTCTCTCTCTCTCTCTCTCTCTCTCTTTCTCTCGTCTCTGGTCTCTGGTCTCTCTCTCTCTCTCTCTCTCTCTCTCTCTCTCTCTCTCTCTCTCTCTGTCTCTCTCTGTCTCTCTCTGGTCTCTCACTCTCTCTCTCTCTCTCTCTCTCTCTTTCTCTCGTCTCTGGTCTCTCTCTCTCTCTCTCTCTCTGGTCTCTGGTCTCTGGTCTCTGGTCTCTGGTCTCTGATCTCTGGTCTCTGGTCTCTCTCTCTCTGGTCTCTCTCTCTCTCTCTCTCTCTCTCTCTCTCTCTCTCTCTCTCTCTCTTTCTCTCTCTCTCTGGTCTCTGGTCTCTCTCTCTCTCTCTCTCTCTCTCTCTCTCTCTCTCTCTCTCTCTCTCTCTCTCTCTCTCATACACACAAAGAGAAAATGAACTGTTAAATGTTCTGTCAAAATAACGTAATGCCATCAATTCCAGCAACAAACACTAAGTTCTTAGGCAAGGTTTTGTCTGAGCAATTGTAACACCTGTAATTAAAGTGTGTTCAGTGTGTGTCAGGTGAGTGACAGGTGAAGCAGTGGGTGGCAGGTCATGATACAATACATCTTCCACAGAAGACAAGTAAATATTCTGTCTGGAGGTAGTTTACACCTCAATTCATGCCTTGCACCACGTGATCCATTGTTCAAAATTCAACACACATACTGAAAAGTATGCAAAACAGGTTGTAAATATAAAAACAATTAATTAAAAATACTTTTATTTTAATGTATTTACATACTGAAATTACTTACTGATATAAATATGTAACTTTATTTGGAGTATAACTTAGACTGAAAAAATAACTTGTAGAATTTGCTTTATAAAATCCTCGTAATACTTTGCACAAATATTTTTCAGTACAATTTACTGCTATAATTTAAGTGCAACTTACAAACGAAAATAAATTACATGACATAGAGAGAAATCAACAATTAATACACTAAAGAAAACATTTTTGTTGTACAAAAACTTGTCTAACTGAACCTTTAAACTGATATAAATTATAATGTAATATTTTTTTTAATAATGAGGATCAAGTGAGAAGTGACTGGTGGTATTTGTACTGGCATTCGCACAGTTGCAACTCAATAAGTGAAATTACACTCTGCATGGTTAATATTGGACCTCTCATAGCAGAAATGTAAGATAAATATAAATTAACAAAAAAAAATACTTTTTATAAATTAAAACATTAATAAATGTATGCAATCAGATTCAAAGCATTCTTAGTACTACAGATCAACACACATTAATTAATTTATATATATCTACATTTTGTAATACATAATAAATAAACATAATGGAATGAAGTTGACTTTACATAAAGATTTGTTTGAATAAAATGACTAAATAATTATTCATTATTGATCGTTAGGGATTTAAATAATTATAAAACAAAATTATTACAATTTGAACAAACAAACATTATTCTGTTAAGAATATTTTAATATTTAAAAGAAATATTAGAGTCACAGAATAAATGTTTTCAGTGCATATTTTTTTAAATGAAGTCTGTGTTCTCATTCTAATGGGTTTATAAATCTCTTTTGAATGGGATTTTATATTTTTCAATAAAATCAGCCTTTCAATGCAAGATTTTTAAAGCGTACCTTGCAAAAGTTCTCATTCAGCACATCAAATACACTCAAATAAAACTTAAGTTGGACTTCAGCACTATTTCTGCACAATGTTAATTTAAATAAGTTGTTCCAATTAAGCTGACTTTATATTTACATTTTAATGTAATGACTTTAGGTTAACCAATTTAATATACCCCAAATGCCAGGTTACAATATGTTTATTAAGTACATACACTGAAAAAGGGTTGTTGGAATTACTCAATTTAATCATGTACATCTCTTCCACATGAATAAATTCCTTTTTAACACAATTTCACAAATTAAGACAGAAATGATGCATCTTAAATATCAAGAACATACCAGGTTCTTTCATGAGTACGTTCTTGTGTTCTTGTGTATTGAAGTATTGAGTATTGGCCGAGAGATGAGATGACGTCATTATGTTTATAGTTTATTCAACATAATCATTCTGTTCAACATCTCCCGATACCTTGTAATTCTTTTTTTACCGCCTGCGTTATGCACACTTCAATGATTTGAGCAAAAACAACTTAGCAACCCGTGTTGGCGTGTTAAGTCTTAACTTGAAACTTCTCAGGCCGAGTCAATGCAATCCTCTCCGGCGTCTCTGTGAAGGCGTATCGGTGTCTGTGAAGCTTTTAAGGAAATTGAATCAATGACCGAACATCAAAGTTGTGTTAAATGTTCTAGAAGGTCTAACGCCGTCTTTAATTAAACAACGGATCAATGACCTTCTGTGAAAGGTCTGCTGCAGTCTGATTGTGGTTCCTCTCCATTAAAAGTAGAGGTTCTGACACTCTTTGCTTTCCTAGGGTCTTTAATGGTAACGATTTAAGCCAAGTCGTAGTCATAAAGAATTGAGAGATGTGTTGAAACAATGTACACAAATCCAAGGGTAAAATGGTTGGAATTTTTTTATATTTACCCAAAAGTTTATTTTACTAAGGATTACAGTTGACATCGACTCAACATGGATGGCCTTAACTGCAAAGCACATGGTATCTTATAAAACCCCACACTTTTATATACCAGCTGTACTCCAAATTTCTTAACAAAATTAAAATCGCAACAATTTCTCCGTTTTTGTCTCAATTTTGCTAATCATTCTTTGGAAAAAGATAAAGGACATACATTCACACCTCCTAGTATGTCACGTACGCACTTCTATGACATCACACTATTCAAATTATGTAAGAGCGCTTTGTCCAGTGGGTACCAGAGTTGACAGTTGTGGCGATGCCTACGGAACAACTACATGCAGATGGGCACCAATATTCACAAAACAAGCAATTGGAGTGCAAATGAGATAAAATGACATCTTAATTTTACATTTGTTTGAAAACTGCTTTTATTGACCAAGCGTATTCAGACCCACGGGGGGTATGTAGGTCAGGACTGTCAGCATCCGCCTGCTCTTACACAAAGTGATGGTTTCTTTTGCCCCCCGACCTCCCCCCCTAATACTCTAGCCCATCTTCTCTGGCCTTGGGGAGAATGTACTGTAGCATGGCGTCCATTAGAAGTCTTTCCTCTTTATTCTTTAGTATTCTTGCCACTATCGGTCGAGGTGAACGACAGTAATGGTGCTGAACGCCTGTGGGGTGAGGACAGCGACTGCCCCACGCGGACTTTAGAACTGCACAGCTCTGTCGTTTTGGCTATAGGTCTGTAAACAGTATTAATGGAGAAAGTTCATTTGAAAGCAAGACTTACAATAAAGGACGAGAGTGACTGGTTGCATCATAGTAATCATGAAGTAATCATAAAGAAAAATTGACAATATCGTCATGCCAGTGTATTGGTTGACTGCATGCCAACAGGTTTTTCAACCATCACTTGGTTTGAGTCTCGGCCCATGGCACTTTTCTGGTTCTTGTTCCCCTATCTCATCCTGTCGATTCCCTGTCTTTTCAATATAAATCTGCAATTGTAAAAAACACAAAAGAGAAAATGGAAACACGTAAAACAAAAAGATAAACATACTTATACGTGTGGATAATGCGGATACAAAAAAATTATTATCTTTTTAAAAAGAAGATGCAAATTGTCAATGGATGTAGAAGTGAAATTAGTTTTTTTACTCTTCACCAAAAAGTGGACAGTAACAAAGTTGACATTTAAAAAAGTTTTTGGGCATATTCGCATGTACTGCAGGGCACATGGTATCTTTAGAAGTACATTTTCATACACATAAGTTTTACAAATTTTCTTTAAAAAGTAAAAGAGAATTTAACCATAAAATCTAAGTAACAGTGATAACAGTTGATCCATTATTGCCTCCAAATACTTGGGAAAATAAATAGAACATATATTACAACCTCATTGTCGTACATTTTGAAACTTGTGACATCACACACTGAAAAAATGTGAGACTGGTATAATTTATCACTTTAGTCTAAATAAATTATAAGATTTTATATAAATTTATATAAAAGTTTTTTTTACAAATACAAAGTAGAATAAGCTACATCTAAATAAGTTTAAGAGATAACGTTTTTATTAAAATGTATTAAGAATAAATCCAATGGAAATTAAATTATAGAATGACCCATGTGTGGTTATTTTTAGTACTGAGATTGTATTGAGACCAGTCATTGTGTACAATAATAAAAAAATTATTTGAAAGCTCTCTGAACTTTTATAACTGTTTTACCTGACACCATTTAAACAAAAAAATAGTAAATTAAAAAACTTTGAAATTCAGTAAAATACTGTTAAAAATCTGTATATCTAAGTAAAACAAATATTTCTCTATATCAGAATTCACAAGAAAATATTGCTTTCAATACGAATAAATATATTTAAATTAAATACTTATTTTGTTCATTATATAAAATTTCAAAATCTTTGATTATTTTTGAAAAAAAAATATTTTTTTATTTTTTACACATAAGTAAATTTAAGTTAATATAACTGTTTATTTGTGTGATATTTACCATGCTTTTTTACAGTGAATTTGTTGCTTCATTACCATTGACAATCAAACGTTTATATTACAATACCTTTTGTGCCGTAACAGCTTGAGAATTAAAATAGAATAAAGGATGAGATTAAAGAAAATAATAGCATTCAATGTAATATTTTCATGGTTTCTCCAGAAATAGCGCAGATTAAAATCAATGACTTTGATCAGCAAGTTTCATCTAGTGATTATTCCCACAGCTCTGATCACAACACACACAACACTAACCGCAGACAGTTGTCTATCCATCCCACAATGCCATCTGTGTGGCACGGGTTTCCATTTGCGCTGATCTTACATCGACTTGGATCTACTTAATAACAACAACAAACAAAATAATCACCGAGCTCAGATCTGGACTCAAAAGCCGGTTTTATCCAAACGAAGAGGCTGGTGTCTTGAGAAGCAATGGTGAGCAACATCTCACAGGTGTTTGATGTCATTCAGACTTCTCACAAAGACAGACTCATCCCAGACTGACATCAGATAATGCTGTGAAGTTTTAATTAAAACCTTGATGAAAGACCGACACATTCTGCATCGGAAAAACAAGAAGTCAATTCCTCATTACTTTAAATGCAGACAAGCAAGGAGATGAAGGGCTACGGATGGAGTTAAGTCTTTGATGCGGCAGGTTGGAAGACTTTCTTTGGAGTTTAATTATGATCAAGATTATTCATCATCCCATGAGTTCCTCCATCCGAACTCTGAGGTTTCCATCAACGACAAACTTTAAAGCTCCACAGAGGACATGAGAATGTGCAACATTGGGAAATCTTCTCCAACAAATTTAAGATGGCCTATTGAAGTCGAGTTTTAAATCAAGTTTTAAATCAAGTTAAGTCAACTCGAATTGAATTATAAAACTAACCTACAAAAGGATGTTGAAGTTGGCTAAACTAGATTTTGAAAATGAGAAAACTGCAACTGCAACTAGAACGACCTTTGCGGCAGTTCTTCCACAAAGAACCTTCTTCTTTCTCATTTTTTATAATCTGTCAAACCTTTTTCCCCTACAAATAATCTTTCGTGGGGATCGTAAGATGTAAAAGGTGGAACCATTCGGAACCAGAATTGAAAATATTCTAAAAAAGGTCTTCCATGGCATCGTGAAGCACCTTATTTAAAGTTGTAAGTCAGATAAGTCGTTTTATACGAAAGTATTTGAACATTTCCTACTTTCTCTGCTCATTCTGAAGTCATCTGATTGTAAATCATTCCCGTAGCTCAACAGGTACAGCACGGTTTCAATAACACAATAAGTGTTATTGACAATCATTGACAATAAGTGATACAGCATTTCTACATTCTGGACAAGAATGAAGCCAAGAAAGGGCAGAAGATGACCACAGGACAGCTTAATAGAAAAGACAAGACAAAATTCTGTAATGACTGTCACTATTCATTCAGGTTACATTAAACAAGAACCAAGACATGTGAACTTTCGGCCTGGGTTATTTTTGCGAATGCAGTTGTTATTCTGAGCTTCGGGTTTAGTCCTCTTACAAACCAAGATTATCCAGAATTTGCAAGTCATTTGTAAACCTATGACCCCCTTTTATCCTTGAGATGTGAAGATTCGCTGTGGTCAGCGACATTTTTAATCACTGAATCATGGAACACATGAGTGTAGTAGTAAAGGGTTTTCAGATTGATCCAAACCCATGTAAATGTAATTGTTCTGATAAACGAAAAGGAACATATCTGCAGCAATGTCAGGAACCAAACGGATATCATCCTCAATTTACCCTATAATAATTATTTTCAATTCTATGGCAGTGAATAGTGGATGAGATCTATTTAGTTATAAACATTTGTCCGATTATCTTTCAATTAGGAAGAAAGGCCTTTTTGCGGGGTTTGGATAGAGACAAAACGTAATAAAGTAAGGACATTTCTTTTTTAATTGATCAATCAACAATTCCAATTTTAAAACTGTAAGAAATTAAACAGACATGAAGTGTCATAAATATAAATTTATTAAAAATATAGCAAAAAGTTCATTTACACTAAAGACAGTTTCTTCATAAAATGCGTCCGTCATTAGGACTGTCGGCCAACACGCCAAACTTTTGTGGTGGCCACAACTGCAAAACAGAGAGAAAAATTCTTTAAAACATTTTCTTTTCAATGTTATATTTGATTTACTATTAATTCTTATAACAGTGTAGTTTCAAAAATCGCATTAATGTATTAAAATGTGAAGTACAACAACCCCCACAGTGTGTCATTTGCCTTTAAACTTTTCATTCAGAGGCTTATAGAAGGTGAGGGATCTTTTACAGGGTCACGGACACATGAGGATATACGAAACGACAGCTGAAAACTGTTTCAAATGCATAAGTTCTTCAGATACTCACAGAACCTTCTTATCTGAAACCATATCAAATATAAATGAAATCAAATGAATTAAATTGAGAAGGAGCCATCACGGTTCCATCTAAAACATCTTGATGAAGAAAAAAGGACAACACTTTAAAAAGCCAGTAGCTTGGCCTCGGAGTAAAGGGAATAGGTCAGATGACACTGTATCCTCAATACCTTTAAGCAAACGCGTCCTCGGATCAAGGCGTAGGGAATGGGGCCATAGCTTCGGGAATCTGTGGAATTCCGAAGGTTGTCGCCTTCGAGCCAAACGTGTCCTCTGGGTACCTAGATTATGACAATATAGAAGAGGCAAGTGTTGGAATAAGATGCAGAAAAAATGTATAACCTCCATCGCCATCCCCCTCTCATGTAAAATAATCTTTATTGCATCACAACTTTGGTGTCTTAATGTCATACCATTCTTGGTATGACATTAAGACATTGTTGTTTCTTTATAGGAAAAAGATGTTTTTCTCAAAAATTTGAAAGTTCACATTACTTATTTATTCCAGTGAAATGGGGTTGTCATTAGTGACCGCCCTTAGCCCCCCTCACCCGCCCCATCCTCTCCATAAGGGGTGAGACCACATCCCCTGAGCTGCACCATGGGTCTAGACCACGGACAGCACCACCAGGCTGAGCCGGCAACGGAGCGGAGCCTGATCCATACTGACATCAATTAGGAATAATCTCATCACACGGGGAGAGTGGGGCTGTCAAGTCCCTAATTAAGTCCCCTCCACCCTCTCTATATGTGAAGCTAGAGTAAAGAACACATCATGTTGTCATTTTAAATACAATAGCATGGAGGCATTGGCCAAATTTCACGGAAATTTCTTTTTTGTTCTGCAGTATTCCACAGGACCAAATACTATGCCAATTCACCAATAAGTGGTAGAAGTTTAACATAAAAAAGTGAAAGTATTGCAAAAAAAGTAATACATAAAGTAGACATAAACTGCTGGGCAACTGCTCTGGGATATGTAAGTGAAATGTCTCTCATTATTATAAAATAACCTCTGATCCGAAAGGCCTCAACGTCTAAAACAAGTTTAATAGAGGACAATTGAATTATGGAAACACGCATGTTTGTTTTACGACAAAACGTACATTTTATTAAATAACCTCTTTTAAAAAATGACTTTGGATGACTGAATATTGAAGCAAGAACATACAATAAGTTCGCAGAATTGACAGGGTCTCCTTTAAATTCTATAACAAGCATCTCAGGGTGAGACCTTAAGAGAAATTTTAAGAAGACACAGTTTTGGGACACTCGCTCACTTAAGCATTTATATTTTCCACTTTTTATGTTGGAAAATTAAAAAAAAAATTTTGCAGAAATGTTTTCTTGTCATTTGATCAAGCAACATTCATGTGTGAAACTGACCAAATGTGACACACACAATGATATCCGGACCTTATGTATTGCAAACAAATATGTCACTGACAACGCAATTTAATGGCGATTACAAACATATGTTGGCGTGTAATCTCCTAGATGACTCTCATTTGCATGAAAACATATGTCAGATCCCATTCACAAGAAATCCCAGTCTCGCTGTCATCCGCTGTTCAGAAGCGATGCTTTCATCCTTCAGAGGGGTGAGAAATAACTACATACTGTCACCATCTACAACCCTGCATTTATATTTAAACAAATATGTGGGCTTTTTCATGTACTTCAGACTTGTGTTTTTGGATAAAGTGTCTGTCAAACTTTATACGTTATAATTTAAATACTTAACATACGTTCAATGTAAGTCACCTGCAGGTGCCTTTACATTTTCTAAGATCTTGTATTTGAGTCCATATGTTAAGAGATTGAAGCTGAATTAACTTTAGAAATTGTTAAGCCTTTCTCTTTTAAGGTTTGTGTGTCTGTACCTTACTCGACTCAGAAGAAACGCTTTATCTTTCTTCTCTTTCTCTCCATCACCCGCTCTGCTCAACTGGCACTAACACTAACAGCCTCAGCAAAAATTACAGACCACAGCCAAGGTGAAGAGCGAAAAAACAAGTAATACAAAAGAGCAATAGCAGCTATTTCAGTGACAGGATGGCAAGTCTCTTACCATAGGCTGTGATAACGAAGAAACAAGCTTTTGTAGTTGGCAAAGGTAAAGATTTTACACGTCATAAATGAATGCATGTGAAACTCAATAGGTGATATGTTACAGACGTCCCATCGCTGTTTTAAATAGGCAGACCTAGCTGAAAACATTGGAGAATGTCTTACATAGGTGTGTGTTTTAAAGAAGTCTGATGGTCCGCTGGTACAGACTTTATCTCCTTCAAGTCCGATCACCCGTTTACAGATGTTCATCTTTGGATCGAAGGGGCTTTTGGCTATGACGATATCACCTCTGGAGGAAACAAAGGAGATAAAAACATGATAAGAAAAAAAATATGCCACTAAAAATATGTTCGTAAACTCAATTTTTGATGGTGAAATGAAAGTGTAAAGTGAACACACTTACTTTTGTATGCGATAGAGGTGTCGACTTATCCTCTCGGAGAAAACCACATCATGGTTAGTGATAGTCGGCTCCATGGAAGGCCCTGAACACTGTTTTGAATACATTTTGAGTATACATAAAAATAGGAAAAAATAAGAAAAAAAATTGAGTATTTTTTGTATTTAAAGTAAAAGTTCATCCAAAAGTGAGAATTCTGTCATTGTTTACTCTGCTGTCTTTTCATTTCTTATTCAGAATACAAAGATCTTTAAAGGAATGGCAGTAATCAAATAGCAGTTGCACCCGTTCAATTCTATTGTAAAGACAAAAAAAGAAACAGACATTCTTCAAAATATCTTTTGGGGAATAGAAGGGGTTTCGGTTATGTCACTGGTGGCTATGTTGTTGCTTACCAACATTTTTCAAAATATCTTGTGTGTTCTGGGAAAGAAAGACAGTTATACAGGTTTGAAATGACAAGAGGAAGAGTAAATATTAACAAAGTAAATTTGATGTACCCCTTTAAGCAGGATTGTTCGTAATGTGAATTACATTAATAGTAACGGAATCTTGTGATTTTTAACCTGTGAAACTTCCTTCCTCCCGCAGAACACAAAGAAGATATTTTGAAGAATGGTGGCACCCCACCAACGTTGGCGCCAATTCAATTCTACTGTTTAGACATGAAAGCAATGTAAGTGAAAGAGAGCTAGATATTCTTTAAAATGTCTTTTGGGGAATTTCGAGAGGGGGAAATTTAGAAAAAGGTCAATGGATTTAAGGGTCAATGTCGTTGGTTAACAACATTCAGAATGTCTTGTGTTTTGCAGAAGAAAAAAAGTTATTCAGGTTTAAGTAATTATGTATTCGCCCCCTTGACATTTTAAACCTGTATGTCTTTTCTTCTTCATCCGAACACTAAAGAAGATATTTCTGTAAAAACCTTTTTCAGGATCAATGGAAGTCAATGTGGAGCTGTTGTTGCAACATTCTTCAAAATAACTTCCCGTGCTCATTATAAGAAAGCTAATGCAGGTTTGACATGACATTAAGGTTAGCAGATTATGAAAGAATTCTCATTTTTCTGCAAGTGTCTAGGAAACGTACCGACACAAATTCCCCGACATACTCAAAGGCGCAGTGAGCGATGCAGCCGTACTGGACGGTGTACCCAACAAATCCCAGGGCATTGGCAGCAAAACCACGGAACATCCTGCAATATTCACATCCACTTCTTATGAATGCTGCAAAAGAAAGACAAAACAGTTTCAATAAACTGACATTGTGTCTGTATCATAACACAAAACCACCAGAAACACATCTGCTGATCCAATAGAAATATGATATTTCATTTAAGTTAATACAAAAGTTACAAACTCCCGGCCTGTGCCAAAGGGCAGAGTGTGTTTTTAAACACGTTGTCAGGTGATGTTGCTGCTCCTCACACATTTAATGGCTAACGGTTAAATCTGTGAAACCAAAGTGATCATTGAGATGGCACCTCTGGTGTTTCATTCTCAGGACTGGGCGACCCGTAGGCGTTTGACCCCGTCCGAGACGACCGGATCTACACCTGTGTGCGGATGACGGTCACGCTATCGCCATGGCAACAGAACACCGGGTCCTGTGTTTGTCCTCACCCTGGCACTTTAACTGATAAAGCCGCAGCCCGTTGTCTGAATAAACAGTCCATCCCCTCTCAAACTATTGACTTTTCCTTGGTCATCAAGCTAGCAGATGAGGACGACGCACGAGTCAATAAAGGTTGTGTTTGTACGCATCCACCCGACCTCCCGTAGAAGACAAACAGCCCTAAATAAAACGCATGTGAAGTTTGTCAACGTTTAAAATGCTTTCTAAAAAAACCATTAGAAACCGCATCTTCAGACGAAACCCTGCCGGATGTCCAGCCAAGGATGAACCTTCCATCCTTTCTTCAATTTCCAAAGGAACTAGGAAGACCCAGTCGAGCAGAAACGGAGCAAACCGAGCCCTACCCGAAACCCTCGGGAATGACATCTCCAATACGGGCCGGAATTAATCCCACATCCCCTACTTCTTCATCCCAGGCCAAGTGTCGGGTGTCTCCGTGTGCCACAAAAATGGAAGATCTAATCCCATTACCCATCAACCATCTCCTGGTCCCGTACCTTCAGCCGTCCAATCTGCACCTTTGAATCCTTATAATTACATCTGATGCCCCAACCCAAACACAGAGGAGACAATCGCCATCTATCCGAAGACCTGAGGACGTTTCTGGTTGACTGGATGTAGATGGATTCGGGACGGGTCCGTGAAAAGCCACTGATTTGTCTATAAAGTTTAGCTTGGAGTTTTCGAAAATCTTCCGGTTTGAATTGACAGTGGGATGAATCACATCATAAATACTAACATCATTAATCTTATGTGTTATAACGCATTTATAAAGCTGTAGTATTGGTTTTCACTTCGATATTGTTAAAGGGACAGTACAAATCTAAAATAAATCAAATATAAATAAATAAATATCAATCATTCTAACCTTATTAAAGCATTTTATGGAAAAGCTTTCCATTAAGTCGGTAAGAACTGGGGCCTTTAAGAGAACAATAAAAAGTTGTTCAAAATCTGTATAGTTTTCTTTCTTGATTATTGTTTGTGTAGTGAAGTAAAGCGTTTAAGTCGACTTTGTATTAACCGTAGTAGGAAAAATTATATTTGCTGTTATATTAACCAGAAAATATGACATTTTGAATAATAATCCGGAGTAATTTTGCCGACCATTTTATTTTTCTTTCTATGGTTGTCAAAGTGCAAGAGAACCGTTTGGTTAAAGATATTTTTCCAAATATCTTTCAGCGTTTCACCTTAAAAATATATGCATACAGATTACGGAGACTGATTATTTAGAAAAGATTTTTTATTTTTAGATGAACCATCACTTTAAGGAATATTTTGAAGAATGATGGAAACAATAGCGCGATTCACTTTAACTTCTATTTGAAGGACACAAGATCAGTGAATCAATGCGTACGGTTGTTTTTAATACCCAACATTCTTCAATGTCTATGTTGTGTAGAAGAAAGAAAGTCACATGGGTGACCAGGGTGAGTAAAAAACACAAGTTTCCTATCTGGCAACCGATAAAAGTATAATAAATCTTAATGTCGTTTGGCCAAATGGCTATTTTTCCTTATTATTAGTTATTGGTTTGTGTTTCAAAGAGGACATCAAACAGCATTGGAAGGAATTTTTCCAAAGGAATAATTCCTTTAACAGACACTTAACAGAAAGAGTTTCACTCCAACATTGTCGCTCTCTCTTTCGCTCATTCGCTCTCATCATGTGTTCTCGAGACGGATCATAGCCACATCACAGACACTTCTCGGCAGAATTTGTGGCGGGGGGCTGAAGAACACAGAAGCCGACAACCATCTCTGACATAGTCGACCAATCACCAGCATCGTCACTGTTGTGGCTGTCCAGCATAGGTGAGGATTAAGGATTTATCATAATAAGATTACACGGCCAGTGAATGATATCAAGAGACAGTCCATATGCGGCCGCCTGGTTTTCCACTGGCACCCCGTGCCCCGTGTGTGTGAGAGAGAGAGAGAGAGAGAGAGAGAGAGAGAGAGAGAGAGAGAGAGAGAGAGACAGAGAGTTTAGCCAAAACCAGAACAGACAATTGTGATCAAATCTCTATTTTGGGAGAATTCCCTCGTGTGTTGGAAACAAGCACTAGACGTCGTGTCCTGTGATGGGGAGGCGAGGGACTAGAATGATTTTTGTATTACAATTGGATAATTAACTCCAAGTCCCTCTTAATCCAGGATTACACCATGCAATGTATATGTCCTGTATTTGCTACAAAGGGTCACATCTCCGGAGAGCCATCTGTGGCCCCGGACCCCAAAACCCACAACACAACAGAAGGGTGAAAGGGTTCTCGGAGAGCTGCAGAAGCAGGTGGCATTAAGATGCTCTTTTAATCTTCTAAAACAAAACGACCATCTGAATGTAAATGAATCTTTAATATCACTTTGTCAAAGGGCAGAGCTGTCTCTACATTATTAATGGGGTTAAAAAAGATTTTGATTCGCTAATCTTTGCGAGAGATAATTTACAAATTGTCGGGCATCCACCGTGGACAATAAAATATAAAGAAATCAAGATGAGAGAAAGTCAACTTCGTCAATGAATCAACCTTTATTTTCGAAACCCAATGAATTTAAATGTGACTTGTTTGACAAGACAAATATGTCGGTCTCTGAGATAAATCATTTATTTAAGCTTCAGAACAATTCTGCAGTATTTTTTATTATTATAAAAGAGCAAACATAGTTCACCGTTCATGCACATCATCACGTAGGTCAAAAACTAAGACCAAAGCGATTGACGGTTAAAATTATAACCTCGCAAAATGTTTGCCCTCTTATTAAAATAAATCAATTTAAATTATGTTTTCATTATTTTACTATCGCAACAGTGACGCCTATAAAATATAGAAATTTGTATTATGTGTACATAAAGCTGTTATAAAACACTAATATTTTACATGATATATTCATCACAAAAATTTGTGTTACTTTTTCGGTGATCCTTTACAATGAGGTGCTATTTGTTGACAGTTACATAATATGTTTGTGCACAATATAATTCAATTGTTAATGTTTGTTTAAGTTATTTTCAGCTTCTATTACTTTGATATTAAAATCCACACATACATCATTAAGATCCAAAGTTAAAAGTGAATGCGCCATAACCTAACATAAATAACTATTGGTGTGAACTAACATAAACAAGGATTAATAAATGCTGAAAACTCATTTTTATTGTTAGCTTATCTTTCTATACTAATGATAGCAAATATCCCCTTATTAAAAAATGTTACACTTTTTGGTATAATCGTGCGTTTATATTCATACATTGCACAAATTCTTAAAAATGTGCATAAAATAATTAGGAGGCGAGTTTGGATTTCTATATTAAAAATCCTAATATCAAAAGATATTACGAAATACATGGTTTAAATGTAATAAATCCAATCGAGTTATTGCTTTTAAAATAAATCAGCTTTGAAATATTGTGTTTAAACATAAAATCAAGTATATTGTTATTGCTTATAGAAATCACACCAGTGTGCTCACAGCGACCCGAGTTTGATTTCCATCTCGACTTTTTCCGAACATGTTCCCCTGTCGCTGGGCAATGCTTTCCAGTTATGCTCTCTTCTGTCCTGTGCCATTGCAAATGTCCCTAAAACATATAAAAATAATCGGATCCCTATACTTAACTCACATCGGTGATAATACAAACATCTAGAATACAACGGCAACTCAAACAAACAGCAATTTGATAAAGGTCCCATGACCTTCTGTGATAGCTGAGAACATCCAGCAACAACAGAAAGTCCAAACATCTATGGTAGACCGACTACTGATCATTTGAAATAATAAAATTGGTTTCCGGTAACAACCAGATTGGCACAGGGCAAGTTCTTGGTGGACGATTAGAAATCCAAATCCACAGTTCTGCTTCACTCCTTCTTATCAAGGCACATCTAAATCGTAACACACACAAGGAGCTCTGGTCTGGCGGTTCTCCGGGACGTAAGAAGATTACAAAGATCCAGATAGTGTTAACTAACATGGCGTTCCCCGGAGAACCCAGATGGAAGGATGCTAGGGATCAGGGGGGCTCTGATATTCCTGATCTGTGTGGCAGAAGGCAGCTGACGGGGGGCTGCCATCGCTCTTTTTGTTCTCATTGGTCCTTCATGTCTGGTGAAAGAGATCAGAGAACTTAGAGATTTGTTAGACGATGCTGAGACTACCAGGGCATATCAGAATCAGGCTGCTGGACTGAGCTGGGAGGGTGACACCTGGTTGGTTGGTGAAGGACAGATGTCGGAACACATGACACATGATCTCCATCGCTTCACTTTTACAATAGTCCAATCAAAATCAAATGAATTTCAAACAGTGGATAAAGACTAAAGCCAATTATAGAGTCAAGCCCAGCAAACGTGTACAAAAGCAAAAGGAAGCATTGTGTTACAATGATGTGATATAAATAGACTAATCTTTATTGAAATGACCTTTGACGGCAGTCCGAACTAAAGATGGAGCTGAAAGTCGAACAGATCTTATCACGCGTGCCGGGTTTGAGGCCTTCTGTTTGGGCTAAAAGGAAATCCTAACAATTCTCCATTGAGTCACCATTGCCCATCCCTATCGATTGCTTTGTTTCGGTGTGACAGATATCCTTCATTTTGTGTGGGTAAAAAGTCCAGATTAATGCTGTTTTTGGAAAGAGAGGAAAGAAATAAAACAACCTTCCTGCAGATCCGAAATAATAGCCAACAGAACCCTATAATTGTCCTTGGATCCAATATTATTCCTTTCTTTTCAACAACTCTCCACCGATGACAATCAAACTTCCGTCCTGGGCTACACAACGATATCATAACCCCAGATCGTAGAAGCAAAGAGAAACACATCGGGGAAAACCAAACATGAGGCTCAGGAAACATCTGACATGTTATGACATTTGGCATTAGCACAGTGCGGAATAATCAGATACGACGAGTCCTTAAAGGTGACATCAAAAAAACAACATAAGCTTATCTTTAAAAACAAAAAAGGGGCAGTTTCAACAAATCAGAAGCTAAGAAAAGGATGTTTGATGTCAAACAATGTTAAATAATGACATAAGACTACAGGACTACAGCGGGGAAAGGCCTGGTGAAGTTAGTGCCAAAATAAACATCCCATCAGTATAAAAGAACGTTTGAGAAATGTCTCGGGGGGGTTTGTAGTGGATTTATGAAAGTGATTTTAAAGCACATTAAATGTAAGTAAAATGTCTACTGTTTGGTTTCTGGGGTTTTTGGAAACTAAAATGTGAAAATAAATGCTTAATCCAAATTGTACGTATTAAATTGAACATAAGATAATAAGGAAACATGTTAAATATTTTTGTACTTTAAATGAGTCAAAATATCTTTGAAGAAAATCTAGGACAATGAACACACGCACACACACACACACACACACACACACACACACACACACACACACACACACACACACACACACACACACACACACACACACACACACACACTATATATATATGCAATTATATAAAAAAATAATTTAATGAAAATGTGTGATAATTGTTTTGCTCAAAGAAAGGAACTTTCTCTTTTGAGAAATGTATACATTTTTCATTTTTCATATTTCTCACACACACACACACACACACACACACACACACACACACACACACACAGACACACACACACACACAGACACACACACACACACACACACACACACACACACACACACACACACACACACACACACACACACACACACACACACACACACACACACACACTATATATATATATATGTATGTATGTATGTAAAACATATGTAAAATATTAAATGTATGATAATTATTTTGCTCAAAGAAACAAACAAAAAAATAAATAAAAATAAATTGAAAACAAATATTTTAAACTTTTGAGAAATATATATGTATTACTTTTTATATTTAACACACCCACACATATATACATATACTCTACATATGTATATAAATTATGCTCAGAAAAACAAACAATAAAAAATAAAGAGAAAGCCAATGTTTAAACCAGTATAACTTATTGTTTATATGCTTTATAACTCTTTTCCTTAACAATAAATTGTGATATTTATAGAAATGTATGACAGTCTAGAGATATATTTGTTATTAAAATAATTATAATGCGTTTACAGTCACAATATTAATATAATATTTATTATAATGTATTATAAAGTATAAAAACCCAGATTGTTTAGTGCACTTTAACCCTTGAACTCTTCATGGATTCAATGACACTTGTGATCTTGTGTAATGACGTGTAACACAAATCTACAAACAGAATCATAAAGTGAAAATAATATATAAATATATAAGAGAGCAGCTTTTATTATTATTATATAATTATTATTATTATTATATTATTATATTATTATTATTAAGTGTAATCTTACCTCATGCATTTCCTCTGACACTGAGCTTTGTGTTCATGAATCACGTGTCACCCGCGCAGCCGCAGACACCTTTGACCTCTGAACCTCAGAGTGCGCCGTGTCCTGATTGGCTCCGACGCCGCCTTCCAGTCACTGATTGGCTGTAGCGCGTTGCGTCACCCCCGCAGCTGTCAACACAGAAAGAAAGATGGCGGCTCCCTGGAACAGCATGGCCAGAGCCACCGGTGTAAACACGACGAGTTTCCAGAAGAAGTCCAGAACCAAACTGGTTTCTATCCCTGGAACCAGACCGTCTGTACTAAACGGGCAGCTTCTGGTCTCCACTGGTGTCACCTCGCTTGATTACGTCATAGGTTAGTAAAGTTCACAAGCACATAAACAATAATCATATTTATTATTTTAATATCAATACATAACAGTTAGCATTGTGCTGCTGTGACGTCATTTCATAAAATACATCAGATAAAATAGCTAAAACACCCCACATTATCTATACTGATGTTACAGTATATTATATTATTAATATACACATTGACACACTTTCATGTTTGTATATTATTTATATTTATATGCATTATTCAATTTACATTCCACAATTTTTTTTAATTTTTAATGTGTATTTTTGTTTTAATGAGATCCTTTAACCACAACACATTCCTGTGTCGTCTTTATTTATAAAGCACTTTAAACTAAATACATTGCATTAAATCAGCAACACAACATTGGTTAGTTAACCGCTTTGTCCATAATGCAAGATGATGGTTAACGAATTCGGTGATGTCATCTCTGTTCAGATTTAATAGTGTCTGTGCGTTCATATTCAATCAAGTCCACGATATCGCTGTCGATGAAGTGACCCCAACCAAGCAAGCCAGAGGCGACAGCGGCAAGGAACCAAAACTCCATCGGTGACAGAATGGAGAAGAAACCTCGGAGAAACCAGACTCAGTCGGGCCAGTTCTTCTCTGACCAGACGAAACCAGAAGTTGAAGTCCAGCTGGTTGGAGAAGAATCATCTGCATCCTTTGGTCTTATCCTGATTGCACGGTGTTACAGGGGATCTGTATCTGGGGCTCCAGCTGTCCTGGTCTACGCTTTATGAATCCAGCAGTTCAATTCCAGGCTGAAGCAAAGTCAAGAAGAATCATCTGTTTACTATGGCCTTATACCGACGGTCGTCTGAGACAAGGTCTTTGCAGGAGATCTCTACCCAGGGCACTTGTTGCCCTGGTCTACGCTTTCTTTCAGGGCTGTAGAGGGCTTCACTTGTTGCCAATCCACCCTCTGCTCTGGGTATAGCCTGGATCTGGTGGCTTGGGAAACCAGGCTCAGTTGGAGGGCCAGTTCTCCTCTGTCAAGATGAATCCAGCAGTTCAATTCCAGGCTGAAGCAAAGTCAAGAAGAATCATCTGTTTACTATGGTCTTATCCCGATGGTCGTCTGAGACAAGGTCTTTGCAGGAGATCTCTACCCGGGGCACCAGTTGTCATGGTCTCCGCTGTCTTTCAGGGCTGTAGAGGGGTTTTCTAGTTCACGATCCACCATCTGGTCTGGATACGCACTGTATCACACTTGAGCGATAAACCTGATTCTGATGTCCTTAAGATAAGAGGAGAATAAGATAAGGTTATAGATGTATTTTTGTTAATCGTGTGATGGTATGAAATGGTTTATATTGTTCTGTCATTTATGCATATTAAAGTAAGATAAAATTTAAGACAAGAGTCTCATAAATCAACATTTATATACCTCCTAATGTCCTGTTTCTCTGCCATAGGTGGTGGGCTGGCAGTGGGAACACTGCTGCTTGTAGGTAAGCAATAAACTCATGCTTTTATATTAAATGTGACTCGTATAACGCTCTGCGCAGACTAATCGACACATGTCATCAAAGTACCGCAAGATTTATTCGAAAGCCTACATCGTAATCTGCTCTTGCGGTATTTCATGGCATGTATCAGTGGTCTGCGCAGAAACGCAATACGTTACATGCAATTTACATGACAGTTGTAGGTAAAACTATGGATAGGGCTTGCAGATCTTCTATTTTCACTAGATCTATTCTTCAAGAATGATCAACAAAAACCTATTAAACCTATAACATGAACAAGCAAATCTAAGTAAAACTATGAAATAAATCAATCAAACACAACAACATATGACGACATATGATAAATATAATGTTATTAAACTATAAAAGTAAGAAGGAGTTGAAAAAAATAATGTGGAAAAATACATAATATATTAGAACACTGATCGTTTTACTAAATGTTTTCCAAGTAAGGTTTTTGCTTTAATGTTACAATGTTATAATCTTATACAAATGACATTCTTATATAGATGGGTACTTAGAGTTTTAAACACAACCTGTTAATGTAAAGTGTGAAAAAGTATCGGACAATAATTCTTTTTTGGACAATACACAAAATGTTCTCCCACATTTTAGAAATAAAAACTCGTACATGTATCCATTGGGGTAACAAAGCGAAAACAAACAATAATAAAAAATGTTTTTTATATTATTCACATTTTTTTAATAAGAAATAGCATCGAGAAATTCATCTTTTATGTTTTGTTTTTCCACCATAGGATGCATTTGCTTTATAATCTGTTAACTCCACATCTGGTAATGTGTTGAAAAAGAAAGATTTGTATTTTCTTAATGGTTGAACTAAATTGATATCTTTGATCGTAGATATTTGATGAATAAGCATGTGTTTTTCTTATGTTATTACAGTTGATTTTCTAACCCTCTCTCTTATTTATTTTTTATGTATATGACTGCCATCATTTTCTTTGGGAATGACTTTGCCAAACTCTCAAACCCATTATGGCTATCTCACCATGGCACAGTATTTAAAAAATATTTATAAACGAGGAGCTTATATCTTTTCCTCCTAATTTCCATTCTCTCCATTCTTTTGTCCTCTTTATACCTCATTGTAATAGGATTGTTCATGGTCTTTTATGATGTGTCAAGTGCCCTCTAGTTCCATTATCTCCCAACAGGGACCCATATAAAATATATTAGTTCAATAGTGATGCAATGAAAATAGAAACGTTGATGTTACGGCTCAAGAGGCAGCGCATTTATTTCAATTTTGGACCACCGGTGCCTTTGTGAATCATCGGACTCAGACGGCAAACATATGGAACCAGGAGGGCAGAAGTGTTGACCCAAATTTCCCCTGCAGCTTTGAGTGACTGACTCACCTGTCTCGCACTCACAAGCTCCCACTGTCTTACAAACACGCCACTTAAGTGATTCTCTCACAAAAAGAGCAGAAGCCGGGGCAGATTGAGACTGTCGGCATCAATAAGAGCAGGAAATGTCTTGATGTCCCACTCTAGATGTTCTTGAGTGACTGATACATGCCAAACTCTATACAGCGGAGATATTCACCCCCAACGTATCCCATTCCGCCCCAAACACCCCCCGCTTGGCTAATAGCACCCGCAGGTTTCATTTGTAAGGCGCCATAAGAAACGGCACCACAATAGACCCCATCTCGAGTGGGCCCATCTGGGTGTCTTTGTCGGGCCGCCGAAAGCCACAATGGCCGGCTGACCTAGAAACACATCAATAAGAGTGAAGGGAGTTCTTCCGATGACATGCTGAAGAGCTGAGGAATTTTTCCCATTTTGCTGGGATGGAATATGAGGGGCATCCAGGTTTGTAGGCGAAACCAGGAAGTGTCTGCGGTGCCCATCATTCTCTCCTGCTGTCGGAGGAATCTCCCAGAGGTCAGGCAGAGCTTGTGGACCTCCTTGGGTTCCAGGGCGTTCGTCCGAAAGAATGAGAAGTCGAAACTGTGTGTGGGTTGGACAGGAAGAGGGTCTGAGTTACCGTCAGGTTCTGAGTGGCCTATTTATTATGCATTATGTAGATTCATGACAGGAAGTCAGAGCTATGAGCTATGTAATGTGTCGAATGGAAATTAAAGCTTTTCTGTTGGAGAGTATTATAAGCCTCATTTTCTTGGCAGTTATAGCCCAAATTTGCCACCATGTGTGAAAAAATAAAAACAGTGTAAAGACCATTAATGTGCCACGGGTTTTCTTCCGTACACAATACTGTGCAAAAGTCTAACGGACGTCAGTTTTTTACCCCAATAAATGTTTCGAAGTCAGTTATTTTTATCACTAGAAGTGTGTCAAGAGAGATAAGTTCCAAACTTTAAAATATAAGTTGGTCATGCCATTTTGTTGTATATTGAATCTAATCTCTGCTCCATCAATGTTTTACTGACAAATTTCTATATTTTCATTTACTTGTTTGAAATGTGCTGTTAGATGCATTTTTTCCCCGAACATGATTTTGGCCTAAATGTAATAAGTCCTCTCGACCAATCAAAATTGTTCAATGCAATCCAACATGGCAATGCTTTAAAGTGTTTGTTAGTATATCTTTTAAAATGAGTGTATTAAACTCTATTAACACTTTTGATGGCCTAAATGAGCCAACAAGCTCTACACCTGGGGGTAAAAAGGGAGACTGGACATTTGCATTTATTCCATTTATATTCATTCATAGTAAGAGTCTCTAATGTCATACCTGTGTTTTGTTTTTGTATTTTGTAATACATAAACCAACCTTTATAAAAAAGGATGGATTTATAAAACAATAGGCTTTGAATTTTTGAATATTGATGTTTTATTTCATCGTGTAAAATGTTCAGACTGAGCCAACAGGCAATTGTAACAAGATTAATTGAATTTCTAAGAAAATGTTAAAGTCCAGGTAAAAAACATACCTTTCAGATAACGATAAAAATGGATTTCTCTAGTTTTGGAAAATATACATGACTTTCTTCTGCCGAACGCAAAAGAAGATATTTTGAAGAATGTTGACGATCAAACAATGGCGGACCCACACACAACCAAAAAAGTGAATGTGTTACTGCTGTTTTTCGTTTTCCAATATTCTTTAAAATATCTTCTTTATTGTTCCGCATAAGAAAGCAAGCCACAAAAGAGGGAATGACGCATTGCAACTTTGACTTTCAATGTAGGTAATTCATACCCTAGACAAACATGAACTGTTGTTTGGTGTTCATTCTCTCAGTTGACCTCTGAGCATGACATGTACGTGTCATCCATAGTGCTTTTCACCTTTATATGTGTTGCGTTCACTCATCAGGACGTATCCCACACTCACCTTCCCATCAGCCCTTGTGATGATGGAGCGACCATTAAATCCATCACACTTCAGCTTCAGTCATACCGTCCTCCCCAATCGTACTGTCAGATAGACATTGTACCTTTTCCAAAGGAGGCTGAAGCTTTCGGCCTTAGAAACTGGATTGAAGTGTTTCTCTTATTTCATCTGAAGTCGTCCTCAGTCTTTCTGTTTCGTTCCTGATCTGATCACGGCTCTCTGAGCATTCTTCTGTCAGGAGGAACGTCTGGAGAGCTTGATGCCGTGTGTTTAAAGCTGTTGGGCTTGATATGTTTTTACAGAAGAGGACCGCTATGACAGCTACTCCCGCATGCTGCTCAAGTACTTCCTGGCAGAGGGCGTTGTGTGCGGACACGAACTGTTTCTGGCATCTGCCCGGGATCATCCTGATGAGATCATGCAGGTAAGAACAAAGCACGCTTCACCTCAGAGGACCAAATCGAAGGTTCACACTTGGTCCGTTTGACACATCGCTCCAAGTTTTGGATCTTGGTAAAGTTTTCTAACCTTTGCATTTGAATGGTTTTGTTCTTCAACACGATAAAACACGAGATATCTTTATCTGAGAGTAGTCAGGTGTCGCAGGTGATCACACAATGCATGAAGGAATTATCTCAGTTCAAGAGAGCTGGCGAATTTCATTTCTGATTTCTGTTTTACTGTAGGTCTATGATGGATTAAAAAGGATTCTCAAACTGAAAATGAAAATCTGTTATGAATTATCCAACCTCTTGTTGTTCTAAACCTGAATACATTTTTTGAAAAATATATATATATATTTGGAAGAATGTCAGCAACTTTCTAGGGCACCATTGATTACCACAGTAAGATAATCATTTCATTCTGTTGAACGCAAAGATATTCAAGCAAACAAAACGTTTCAAGACACACTTGACTGCTATACTGTATTTCAAGTATTGTATGTACATTTTGAGGTCTACAAATGCTTTGCATGCGTAGAGCATCCGATGTGCCGCTAAATGTGCCAAAATCCGCACAATGCAAACACTTCACACTGTGCTGGTATGCATCCCACTATTCCGTGCCCTCAAGTTGACCCTCCATTTCCAGTGCGAAGAACAATATATCTGTCTATTTTTAATCCAAACAATTTACTATGAAGTTAGAAGTATGTATGGAAGTGTGCTAATACATTAAGAACCTAGCCGGTGGTCTCATCTCTCTCTCTCTCTCTCTCTCACTCTCTCTCTCTGTCTTCTCTCTCTCTCTCTTCTCTCCTCTCTCTCTCTCTCTCTCTCTCTCTCTCTCTCCCTCTGGTCTCTCTCTCTCTCACTCTCTGTCTCTCTCTCTCTCTCTCTCTGTCTCTCTCTCTCTCTCTGTCTCTCTCTCTCTCTCTGTCTCTCTCTCTCTCTCTGTCTCTCTCCTCTCTCTCTCTCTCTCTCTCTCTCGCTCTCTCGCTCTCTTTCACTCTCTCTCCACTCTCTCGCTCTCTCGACTCTCTTTCACTCTCTCTCACTCTCCCCTCTCTCTCTCTCTCTCTCTCACTCTCTCTCTCACTCTCTCTCACTCTCTCTCACTCTCTCTCTCTCGCTCTCTCTCTCTCTCACACTCTCTCACTCTCTCTCACTCTCTCTCTCTCTCTCTCTCTCTCTCTCTCTCTCTCTCTCTCTCTCTCTCTCTCTCTCGCTCGCTCTCTCACTCTCTTTCACTCTCTCTCTTCACTCCTCTCTCTCTCTCTCTCTCTCTCTCTCTCTCTCTCTCTCTCTCTCTTGCTCTCTCACTCTCTTTCACTCTCTCTCTCCCTCTCCCTCTCTCTCACTCTCTCTCTCGCTCTCTCACTCTCTTTCACTCTCTTCTCACTCTTCCCTCTCTCTCTCTCTCACTCTCTCACTCTCTCTCTCACTCTCTCTCACTCTCTCTCACTCTCTCTCTCTCTCTCTCTCTCTCTCTCACCTCTCTCACTCTCTCTCACTCTCTCTCTCTCTCTCTCTCTCTCTCTCTCTCTCTCTCTCTCTCTCTCTCTCTCCTCTCTCGCTCGCTCTCTCACTCTCTTTCACTCTCTCTTTTCACTCTCTCTCTCTCTCTCTCTCTCTCTCTCTCTCTCTCTCTCTCTCTCTCTTGCTCTCTCACTCTCTTTCACTCTCTCTCTCCTCTCCCTCTCTCTCACTCTCACTCTCTCACTCTCTCACTCTCTCTCTCTCTCTCTCTCTCTCTCTCTCTCTGCTCTCTCTCTCTCTTCTCCCTCTTCCTCGCACAAACTGCTTTATGAATGTTTGTGTGAGCGCTCAGGGAGTTACCTTTGAGCATTAACCTGTTTCCCCTCTTGACTGTGGACAGGAGTGTCTCTCTGGCCTGTGATTGGCCTCCAGTCAACATGAGTTTAATGAGGTCCTGTTGTTGCCCTTCGCACTGTTCCTGGATTGAGCTGTTTTGTTGATTTGTATGTAAATTCCCATAAGTGATGCAGACACCACCTTCATTCTGACATTTCTTACCACTAATGACTTCAGCATCAACTGGCAGAGGTGCCCTTAAATAAGTGTAGGCACCACTAATCAAATACATACAAAACTGTATCACTAATACATAATGTTCTTATATTGATAAGTTAATTTATCATATTTTAAAAACTATACAATACATTTTTAAGTCACCTTATCCGCATTTATTCTACAGTGATAATTACAGTGATAATAAATTTATTTACATACATAAAAAAATCTAAAAATGTGTTTATATTTAGGAACTTCCTTCACCAATTTGGACGATGTTGGCAACGTTAAGAAAAAAGAGGGTCAAGCTCAACCATGTGACCCAGAAAACCAAGACACCATGACAATCGCCTGGCGGTACCAAAACCAACCCAAAGTACAGGTTTGTCCCATTACTTACAGTGTGACATATTGACCAATGAACTCTTTTGCTATGGAAAATGTAAAAAAGCTTAATTAGGACAAAGTTTAATTTACTATGAATTTAAAACCCCTTGAGGGTTTTCTAGAAAAGGCCAAAGTAAAAAAAATACACATAAAATATAAATAAAAAATCTGAATTTGGTATTGTTTTAGCAATTATTCAAATGTAAAATTGATGCATTGGATTTTTATTTAGGGAACAATCCGGCCCAAAACTTTTTTCTTCATCTCCATCATGTTGCTCCGCACTTTTCGGAGTCCATACTTGAGCATTGTCTCCATCACAGACACTGTTTTATAAAGGCTTGGCTGGGAAAAATAGCTTGCTGTAATAAATATATCAATTCCTTCCCACCCAGCGCTGTGAATGGGCTTTGCCTGCTTTCATTCACAGTTTAGGTGGATTACTCACGCTTAGCTGGTTATAGGTGGACTTAAAACCGGAGCAGACTAGAGAACATGGAGGTTCTATTCAATCCCAAAGCCTTTACAATGAACCAGCAGCCTACAGCACCCCCAAATCCCTTCACAGCCCTCGCCGTGGCGTCCGCTCGCCCCCTCTTTCTTCCGCTTTGAGAAAAGACCCCTCCCCGCCAACCCATAATCCAAATTGCTATGGAGATTAGGGGGGACACCATTGAGTCCCAGAAGACTTACAAGACAGTTTTTCGGACAACTTTCCCTTTTTCTAGCACATCTCTCATCTGTTTTTCCTTCTCCTTCATTGTTTTCCAATGTACTTCCTTATTTCCCAATTTTCCGTCAGTCAATCCGACTCAGAGGGCATACTTACCCTTCTTAACCTTTCTTATACCTCAGTCTTTTCCACAAAGCACTAGTAAATCTAGTAAGGGATTTGCATCCCAAATATAAAGCCCCCCTTTCTCAATGGAGACACCAGATCAAAGTTCAGGCAGTCAAAACCCATCCGTAACGTTAAAGGGGTCGACCCGACCTGCTCGCTAAACGAGGATGAGCGCCAAGCTGTCAGGCTCCGAAGGAGGCGCTGGAACACAGAAGAGTCGCTGATCCAGATCAGGAGAAGATTAGAGGCTCACCTTACACCTCCCCGCTCATTAGAAACTCTGGAAGAAAATCAAGCCCTCCTCACTGCTTCTGAAAACATCTGCCTTCTTGCAAGTGTGTTTTTCTAAGCCTGAGTGGCCCGTCTCGTCAGAAAGTGATTATGTTCTCAATGGCTTAATGAATCTTCAGTGTCTCTTACAGTTCAATAATAGCTGAACCTTCAATGCTTCCAAGATATTACATGTCATGTATGCGAGCGTTACTTGTAGACGTCAGTAAAGTCATATTTCTGTATTCCTTATTTTTTTTATATGCACAGTAAGCAATTGACAAAAGACTATGTGTGTAAATGATTCAAAATTTTGCTTAACTTCAGCCTATGTTTTCAGTCTATAAGCCATAAAAACTTTCATTTCATTTGGTTTCTTAATATACCAATACTAAATTTCTCCACACGTTTTTCAGAGAAATACTATTAGTTTAGTTATGACTATAGTTTAGTTTAGGGGGATAGTTGAGGTCTGGTGGTTTAAGAGTTGGAATTGTAAGCAGAAGGTTGTGGGTTCAATCCCAATGCCAGCAGACAAGACTGAAGTGTCCTTGAGTAAGAAATCTTTCCCCTGTTTACTCTGTAGTGATAATTGGCCTTTGCATAATACTTGTAAGTCACTTGGCATAAAAGCATCTGCCAAATGAATAAAATGTAATGTAAATGTAATGGTTAAATCAACTTACAATAATTTAATTCTAACGGTTAAAATTAAATGTCCTTCCATAAATGCTATCAATATTTCTCTTCAAGAAGTCATGTTTCTTAACATATTGTATTAACAGAGAACAAATTTATAGCTTTTTTTATTCCCTTTGGATTGACATTATATATAGGCCCAAACTATCACAGAACAGTAAAACTATTGATAACGGGCCGAAATATCGGTGCATCTCTTATAATTATAGTAATAAGTATCATGACCACAAATGTATTAAAAATTTCCCTCTGAGTTGAGATGATTATATGTTTCAGCAACACACATCAACTGTTTTATAACAACAGACCATTAAAACTACAGATTGATGGGCCAATATGTCGATGCATCTCAAATAATCATGTATTATTATGATGATGTCACAAATGCAACTTGAATATCAAACCCATACACATTTTATGGGACTTCATTTATATATATATATATATATATATATATATATACATATACTGTATTTATATTGTTACTTGAGTGATTTGGTTTTTAAAATGTATTTATGTTGTCTAATGTTTTTTTTGATGTCAGCACTTTTTCTGTCATCTTTTCTCAAGACTGCACTGGCTTCATCTGTGAGGTTTGGACATTACTATGATGTGTCGAAGACGATGGAGCCCGAGGTTCGGCAAGCAGTCAAGTGTCACAGTTTTTATGCACTACAGGAATCACCGACAACTGGAGAATCAGGGTGAGAAACCACTCTTTACTCACACATAGTACTTATAAAGTACATTTATTTTTCACGTTTAAGAAAAATAATAAACAAATCAAATTTTGATCATGTTCAGTGTAGTCTGCATAAAAGCAACTTCTTATGATCTCACCCTGAGATGCTTTTTTAAAAAGAATTTTAAGGGAGACTTTTCTATCTTCAACGTTTAGTCAAAGTAATACAGTTTTAAAACATTTTCATCAAATAAATAGGTTTTATCATGAAAAAGACATATACATTATACAATATATGAGTGTCTTTAAAACATTCGGGTGTACACATTCAGGAAATAAAGAAGTGTAAAATTTGTATAAAGCAGGATATGGATAAAACTATCAAAACGTTTTAGTTTTAAAATACTTGTTTTGTTAAAGATGTTAAAGGACATTTTAACGCTTTTATTTTACAAATAAAAAGTTGGGCTATTCCGATTAATATAAAAAATGTATGGCAAAATGTCACCATCTACGGAGATTGGACTTTTAAGGCGGACAGCGGACGGATGCTTGAATTGGTTCTGAAATTTGGTGCTGTTACTATAAGAATTTTTTGGGGGTGAACTTTTGTCCGTAGTAGATATCGCGATTAATCGTCATCCAATTTTGTGTGAATTTTGAAATTGTGATTTAATCCTTTGTATATCTAATGATCTAAGAAATAAAGTGACATATAGTAAAAATTAAGAGTGTAAGAAGAGAAGTTTCAAGAAGAAAATGTTCCCTCCATCTCATGTTCCTGCAATCTCATTTTATGGCACTTCTCAGGCCTAATAAAGTTTTCGTAAAAACATCCCTCTATCTTCACGTGTTTTCCAAAGGCCAGGGTTGGTTTTTGCCCAGCGGTTGTTTTACGGTTGCGAGGTTGCTCATGGAGAGCGGGCAGAAGTTTGGCTACATTAAAGTCTACGGCACAGCCGCAGTGCAAACACATCAATCTGTGGCCCTCGCTACTCTCAGCGTTTTATGTCTACAAACAGAGAGGTCTTCTAACTGTTTATCTGTTCCTGAGCCGTGTTTACTCGTGCCGTAAGTGTGTTCCTGTGTGCCGAGGCCGACGGCGGAACAGCTTGTAGAATGACGAGTACTGCGCTTTACGTAGATGCCGTTTTTGGAATTTTAGCATTAGTTCTTCCTCTGCGGTTCCTTGCATCGTTTTATGACGTGTTGTAAAAGCTTTTAGCCATTAGCTCTGTGTGGCTTTCGGAGTCAAACACTGCTGAAGAACTCGTGTAATGCGTCTCCAGGCGGGCTTGGAAAACTGCTTGAGAAATCAATTAATGAGCAAGGATAAATAACAGCCAAATGTCTGGAGATGCGGAGGAAACCTCATTGTCTTTCCGCGTTTCACAGTTCAAAGAATAAAAAGCCCCATGCCGGTTCCAGACTGTTAAATCGCTCCGTTTCACTACGTGCCGTAATTGGCACAAATTGCTCTCCAGGTGAAACCGAAGCCTGTTGTTTAAGATGGAAGGCCGCCTCCCTCGTGCCCGCACGGCTGCGATCTTAATTAGCTCACCTGTCGGCCATTACCCTCTACGGACGGCACCTTTAGCCATCACGCTTCACCGGGCACTAGGATCCAGAGGGGGCATCTCTCTGATTTACGCTGGTCCCCAACTTACTAGTTTTTAAGCAATAGAGGGAAAGCACGCTTCTCCTTTTTAAGGGCGTATTGGGCCTAAAACATTGTATTTCATTTCCCATCAGAACACCAAAGAAGATATTTTGAAGAATGCGGGTGACCTAACAACCCATTTGACTTATTGACATTATGAGACATTTGTCAAAATATTGAGAGATAGTTGTTCTTAATAGTTTTATAAGTGGATATGAGGTTTGGTCTGTAATTAACACAGAGAAAGATATTTAGAAGAATGTTAGCAGTTGTACATATATTGTTTTTTCACACAAAAGATATTTTGAAGGATTTGGGGAATAAAAAGGAACAGTTCTGGCGTAGGTGTGATACGACTTGAGGTTGAGTATTTCGCAACAGAATATATTTGTAAAAAATGAAAGGTTCATAGACACAAAAGTCAACGGGACCAACAGGTTGTTAACAAACATTTTTCAAAATATCTTCTTTTGTGCTCCCAGAAGAAAGAAAGTCATACGGGTTTGAACTGAATAAATTGTCCACAGCAAACAAAAGGAAGCTTAAAGGAGCATTCCAGTGTGGTAGTACTGTACCGAAACATTGAAGGTTCTGGTGTGCCAGCAGGTCAAGTGTTTTGTTAGGAAGCCACATCTCACCCCTGATTGAACATAGAAGCGCTGTGTCACTGCCATGAAAGTCACTGTCCCGTTAACACAAGCTCAAACTCACCGCAGACCTCAAGGGCCCGCCAAAGCTGACGGAGGTGAACGCGTCTTTCATTAATTTCATTTCATTTGATTTAATTAGTGCCGTATTTCCCCGCGTCTACACATACGGGGCGGTTGCCAGGGTTACTTCCTGAGTCAACAGGCGTTTGTGATATCCATGCAATTCTCACTTTATGTCCGTGGCATGTGCCCATTAATTAACGCATGGGCTGATATTGATGTCATCAGCATTTGATCTGTATCAAACACAGAACTATATTATAATTTAAAAATCTCTTTTCTTTACCTTTTTTTAAACTCCTACTCTGTCCAACTTCAAAACTTTTGCTGTAATGTGAAATATTTAATCATTAGGAATTGTACAGCATTTAACTTGATCGAAGGTAAAGAACAATTATATTATCAACTGTACTTTCAAAAATGAAAACTATGTTCTTAATTTGTCAATGTTTTAAAATTGTCAATAATTATTCACCTTTGTGCACAATAGAGGCCAAATGCACAATATTCGACAATCATTATATTCATTCTTTGTTCAGATTAACAGTATTATTAAAGATGCATGATACCCGGGCAAAGCTTACTATATAATGAGTTTCTGTTTAGTCTCAAAACATAAAAGGGATAATTCAATAATAATATTAATAACAGGAGTACATTTAAACTAAAATACTTACTAAATTTTAATTATTATATAAAAAAATTGTCCTTAACTACTCAACTTTGGGTTTAAATAATGTATACATTTCTTTGATGGTTGAACACAATGAGAGATGTTTGGAAGAATGTTTGCAGAGATTTTTCGGGAATTGGCTGTTGACTACCATAGTAAAAAAATACAAACAATTATTTTGGACCTTAAAGAACAATTCTGTAAGTGTAAAGCAAAGGAATTTATCCAAATTTCGGAACAACTTGAGGGTAAGGTATTCTCAAAAAGATTTATTTTAATTAGATGTCAATACGCTTCTAATATTAATTGTTAACCAGCATTTTTCCGTGTATCTTCTTTTGTATTCAGCAGAAGAACAAAAGTCATAGAGGTTTGAACTGAAAAGTGAATTAAATTTTTGATCATTTTAAATATTTTGTGTTTATTTTGTATACACCTCATCCTTATTTTGCTTATTTATTTAGTTTCTTTTAGGTACTAAATAAAAAAACAAATATAAATTGCTCTTTGTCATGTTGTATGTACAAACCCAGTGTCCGTCTGTGTGTAATTTGTATGTTTTGTTCTTCTCAGTCTGTCATCAACACCCTATCATGCTCTCCTCCGGTCCATCCAGTCGGTCATCCGGAAGGAAGGATTTGATGGATCTACACCGCAGGTCGGTCGTCTTGTTTCTTTCTCTGGTTCTGATGAAGCTGCTCATCAGCTGTGGCGTCACACTGAGAAATTTCAACCCTAAAGCTATTAAAATAGCTACAATGAAACGCACAATTAACAGGGTCTTAGGCCTTCACACTCCTGAAACAATGGCGACGTTATGCCTCAGGCTGTGTTTTTACAAGACCTTTCGTTTGTCGTTCCATTGATTGCTCTCAGTTGGCCGATCGTTGGCTGAACGTCTCTGTAATGCGGCTGATTTGTAACCATTAGGAAAATACGAGGAATTCAAGCGCGGCTCTTAAAGAGCGACATGTTTTCTTTTCTCTTTCCACCTTTTTCTGTGTTTTCTCATCTCATCCTCCTGTCACTTTCCCTGTGTTGTGCCGGGATCGCTCTCGGGAGGGAGACGGGGTCCCAGGGGTTCCCGTTCTTTAAAGCTGATGCCTATTAGTTTTGTGGTAAACAGGCCAAGACAGACACTGGGCAATATGCCCTCTGTCTGTTCATATTCATTAGCTCCTGCTGAGAAGCAGGGGAGCTCGGCCTCTCCGGGGACCCCTCTCAGAAACGGCCCCAAGATAGAGCCTGTCTTGACTTCCACATCAGCACGGCATCTGCCGAGCCGCTCCTGGGACCGGGCCGCTGGAGGTTACACTCGCTATTTTTAATCAGTTTCCAACTTTATGTGGCTCTAATGTGACTTAGGTCACGTGATTTATCCTCTTCTGACAGAATTATGTAAAATACATACTATCTATTAATATCAATATTTTTCCGTATTTAAAAATATTAAAATAATACGCCATAATACTGTAGATTACGGGAAACAATCTAATAACAAATTAAATATAATAATATAAATAACTTTTACAGATCATATTTTATGCTGTTAACACACTTCTAATTCTGATACAAATAAACGGATACGCTTTTTTGTGTTAAAATTGTTAAAATAATTAAATTGAAAATGTATGTTGTTGTATCATATTATACGGAGGCGTTAGAAAAACAATGTTTACGGAATATCCATTTGAATATCTAGTCCATCGATTTGAAGTTATTTAATTCTGATTCCCTAATGTTAAATCCATATTTCGGATATACTATCGTATATTTCGAAGTCATGACGTAGGCTTAATTATTAAAAATATTCCATTCAGATCCAAGGATAAATTCCACTTCTTATTCCGTTTAGGGGTTGAATGTGATTCTTTCTTTTAGTTCTGTCTTATCAATGTAGAAGTACCTGATCACTTGTCTCACTCGGACCGATGAATCGCTGACATCATCAAACAATATTGTTGGCAGAGGTCACCGAATGTGATGAGGTTGAGAGCACATGGGCACAAAAGCAAGAATGCTCAGAATGAGCTTGCAGGGAAACAACACGAATGAGTAAAGATTTGTCAGAATGGTGACTCAATTGACTGGAATTGTGTAAAGTAACATATGGTAATGTTCAAAAGAACCTTGGGTCAAACAACCTTTTCAAGGGTAAAATATTGTTGAACCAAAATAAAATCATGCCACCCATAATGTATATAAAATATTTATAATTTCTAACAAAAGCAATGTTAATGGAATTTGCAGAACGTTTTGAGGATCTAATGTTGACAGTCTCCAAGTGAGCAAGTCAACGCGGCCGAGAGATAAGGTCCCAGAACTCCGACGGTGAATAAATGGGGGTAGGTTATGACCAATCAGATTACAGAGACGAAGAAAAGACGCGAAGCAACAGGGTAAATAATAAAACCAATAATGCGTTCTTTGAACATTTAACGCCATTTATGTATAGCTGAGAAAACAACTGTCCGTCATTTTTAACTAGGGACTCTTCAAATCAATCTATTCGCATTATGACAGACATAAGTGGATTTTGTGACCTGAAGGAAACCAAAGGAGGTCAATCACACCTGCAATGTGAGACATATATGGA
Source organism: Triplophysa yarkandensis (assembly GCA_033220385.1). NCBI lineage: Eukaryota > Metazoa > Chordata > Actinopteri > Cypriniformes > Nemacheilidae > Triplophysa > Triplophysa yarkandensis. The sequence continues at coordinate 110,884 of JAWHQN010000193.1, read as the reverse complement.
AGCTACTCCAAAGAATGGTCAAATCCTAACTTTTTTAATAGGAAAGCTTGTTTGACATGTATCCGTGTTGTGAGTAAAACATACCCATGACAGAAAGAGTGTGAGTGAAGGCTAGCTGAAGAGAAGGAGGAAGCAGGTTCCCCAGGAACACCCTCCAGAAGTTTTGGAACAACGTTGAACAATGACGTTTATTTATCTTAAGATGTTTGTTATTGCAGAACAGCGTGAAGGGTGTTAACATCAGTGGACAGACGCTGGGCAAAGGACAATTCCAAACAATGATTGTTTTCAGCTGGTTTCCAGGAGTCTGTTCAACTTTTATTTTTAACCTTTTAAAGATGTGGATCAATTTAGTTTGTTATATAAAGATTGGCATTTTTAATCTGACGATGTTGGATTTCAAAAATGCTCATTTTACAAATTGATCATCTATAATCCTTTTGCTGCTTTTCCCCAATCTTAAATATAATTCGAGTCGTTTAACCCCATTTATGCAATTGTGTCACCAGTAGAAATCGGCAGACAGGTGCCCTCCCTTTCCTCTATGAGCCAGATGAAGAATCTGTGAATAAAGCCCAAGTCTATGTCACTTTGTCCCAGGCTTTGTATGCTGTAGAGAGGACACAACGCTTACCCACGGCCCCTCGGCTTGGCTGGTGTTGGGGATTAATGTGCCAAGAATTTGTTGGCACTTGTTGGAAGCAGACATTTTGGCTCTCAGGTTGACAGGCACATTGTGGTCATGTCAGGCAGCCATCCTGATTGGAAGATGCTGTCCAATCACTATCGAGTGTGGTGTTCTGTCTGACCGTGCGTTGAGCGCCCATGGATGGACTGTTTGTTTCATTGGTTCGAGGTACATGACCCCTCACTCCTGCAGACAAAAGACTTTTCACTACAGACAGGATTCCACCGCTGACTTAGATACACAAGTCATTGCACACTTATGTTTGACATACTGTTTGTGTGCTTTACTGTTTACTTTTCCTCTCTCTCTCTCTCTCTCTCTCTCTCTCTGGTCTCTCTCTCTCTCTCTGGTCTCTCTCTCTCTCTGGTCTCTCTCTCTCTGGTCTCTCTCTCTCTCTCTGGTCTCTCTCTCTCTGGTCTCTCTGTCTCTGGTCTCCCTCTCTCTGGTCTCTCTCTCTCTCTCTCTCTCTGGTCTCTCTCTCTCTCTGGTCTCTCTCTCTGGTCTCTCTCTCTGGTCTCTGGTCTCTGGTCTCTCTCTGGTCTCTCTCTGGTCTCTCTCTGGTCTCTCTCTCTCTCTCTCACTCTGTCTCTGGTCTCTGGTCTCTCTCTCTGGTCTCTCTCTCTGGTCTCTCTCTCTGGTCTCTCTCTCTGGTCTCTCTCTCTCTCTCTCTCTCTCTCTCACTCTGGTCACTCTGGTCACTCTGGTCTCTCTCTCTCTCTCTCTCTCTCTCTCTCTCTCTCTCTCTCTCTCTCTCTCTCTCTCTCTCTCTCTCTCTCTCTCTCTCTCTCTCTCTCAAAAAGCAACTTTTTTTAAAATGTTCATCCAGTTCCTGCTTTTATTAGTCATATGACCTTGTGTGTGTGATTTGCCCCTGAATGTGTGTGTGAAATATGTGCAAAGACTGTCAAAACAACTCGCAGAGAATGTGTGCGGCTCTTTCCGATGTTTTAAATGTCATTTCGCATTCTTACAGAACATTATTATGACCATTCACAACCAACTTGTTAAGAATTTCTGTTATGTAAAGTACATTAGGAGATTCATTCCCTGCGTTTGTGTATTTGTTTAACAATGCAAAGTGATACAAATAGTGATGCAGTACCCTTGATGTCTCTGATCTACAGTATATTGAGCATGTTTGTGTTTTTTTCAAAAAAAAATTGCTATTTACTTCCACCTTTTCAGTTGCAACCACTTATGTCGTTCCAAAAGAACATATTTTGCAGAATAGCAATGTCACCTATTTACTTCTAAATTGGTTCAACTAAAAAAATACAAATTATTGGCTGCCAGCTACCAACGTTCTTAAAAATAATATTATGTGATGTGTATTGTTTGCATTATAATCCCTATTATTTGATCTCTCTCTTTCTTATAGTCTAAGGTTCGTAATATCCTCCGTCTGGGTGTCCAAAATCTGGGATCACCGTTGTGGGGGGATGATCTATGCTTCACGGATAACTCCGCCCACTGCCACGCCCTCACCACCTTCCTCTACGCCCTCCGAGGACTCTTACGCACATCATTGTCAGTCGCTATGGTGACCATACCCTCCCACCTCATGCAGGTATGACCAATCAAATAGTTTGTTAGATTAAATCCTTAGAATTCGCTTACAAATAGTTGCTAAATTAATACATATTTTATTTAAACGAAATTATTTTTATTTGTTCATTGGTTCCGCAAGTGCATCAGAACCTAAGCATCATGTTTATTTATGGAGTTAATTTAGGATATCATCCTGTTTCAATAACCTAATGAACATTCAAGATAAGAGATTTTTTCAGAATCCCAAAGATCAGTCGTAGATCCTCGTGACTTTTTTCAAACTTGACTGTCAATCACATGGACCAGCATCGAGGTCACCATAAGTCCGTCCACCCTGGCACACCACAGTCGCCCCATGAGCCGGAGTCAAAGAGTCGCCCCCCTCTATTCTGTGAATGAGGTTCCGCTTGGCTGGGGTTCAGGGGGCCTGCGTGTGTATCTGTTTGACTACATGTATGTTTGGCCTTCAGAAGAGCGTCTTCATTGGGGCGTGAACTCACATCTTTTGTTCAAGACCCTCAACTTCGCATTCAGCCAGCCAATGGTCAGTCTCGAATCTTTCTGGGCGCTTCGCTCATTCAGAGCCTCTCGGTTCCTGAGAGGCCCTTTTCTTTGTGCCTCCATTAGCCAACGAGAGTCAGACCCCGGCCGCTGTGCTTTAAGTGTGCTTCAAAAGACAAGATCTCGCTGGTCTTTGTCCGTTTGGAGACAAAGTGCTAAAACCCCTCTCGGGTAGACTGGGGGGCACCCTGCGTTTTTATTTAAGTTGGAAGTGAGAACGCAATGGTTCAGTCTGAACATTTAGATCTTTAGTAAGCGCAGTACATTTTCAAAAAAACACGACATTGAATGGATGAAGCCTTATGGATTATCAGTCAGATTCCAATAAAACTCCAAATGTACATTTCTCAACATGTTTCCTTGGCTTGTAGTGCTTGTCTTGTCTGGACCATGGGTTACCAACCTCAGTTTACAAAGTTTAGTTTATAAATTAGAGCTTTGTGACAAACCTCTGTCATTTGCATTGCTCATCATGTATTTTTAATGTGACCTCAGCCTGCCGTAGTCTTTAATCTTGATTTATGTACATTAGTAGACATAAAGAAAAATGTATTTCATGATGTCAGAGACTGTCAATACAATGTTCATGTCCACAATACTCCATGCATTACAGCATATCGTTTTAGTTAAAAAATAATTAATAAATGGTGAAATTAAAATGAAACAAAAATTCAAGTTCACTTAAATAATTACTTACATTACCAACTATTGCACTTCCTCTACTGCACAAAAAATGGACTTTTAACATTATGTCCACAACACAGCAGTCTGCTTTTCTGAACACCGTCCTGCTTTGTGACCTGTTGTCCTATGTGAACACAATAGTTGTGCTGTAACATTGCATTGTTAAACATGAACGTATTAACGGTGTTGAAGATTGAGCAGTGAGATGGTGTGAGGTTGCTGGAGACTGTCACCAGAACAGCGGCTAAGGTTTAAATGTTTTATGTCAGGTTAGGGGGTCACAGCTGGGTATTCGTCTTCATGCACACATCATCTCAAAGTACACTTTACTGTAGTGTAGATGATGGAGAATAGAAAAACGACTGAATGAAGAAAGGAAAGGAGGACAGAGCACAACTGCATGAAAACTGCATTAGCTGAGAGAGAGAGAGAGAGAGAGAGAGAGAGAGAGAGAGAGAGAGAGAGAGAGAGAGAGAGAGAGAGAGAGAGAGAGAGAGAGAGAGAGAGAGAGAGAGAGAGAGAGAGAGAGAGAGAGAGAGAGAGAGAGTGTATGAAAAATTGAAGAGCAGTGTAGAGATTAATTTTTTAGAATTTATCTCTTTTCTTAAGAGTGCCCCCTCCTCCCTCACTTTTTTCTGTGTGTAGTATGCGGCCCGGAGGTGGAGGTCTCTGTGGACGTCCTGATGCTCTCCATCTTTGCATCCTTGTGTCCTGTGTCTGTGTTTTTTTTTTTAATCTTAAATGTTATACAGAGATATAAGAAGTATCTCTGCCACGATTTAGATCCAGATGACATCTTTGGAACTTTTTTCTGTTTGTCCAAATTTGTGCCGTATGGCAACACTGCATGAGTCACACGGCCAGAGACCGAGAGACGGACAGATTTTGAGAGCATGTGTTTCAGAGAATGAAGCGCACAACGTGTCCGAGCACCAAGCAAATGCTCTGATCTGATTGATTTTGTTTTACGTAAAGTAAAAAAGTCCCGTATTGCACATGAAAAATTAACATATTAATATTTCTCTTCATTTCTCTTCTTGCATATTTCATTTGACTCCCGTGTATTCCTGCCTCACTTTCCAGTTTCCCTGTGTGTCAACAGAACAAAACCGTAATGGGGCAAATAATCCGGTTGAGTGACACAGCCATCGCTCTGGAATCCTTCAGAGGTTCGGAGAAAGAAACCAACCCACTTTACAAAGATTACCACGGTGAGATACAAAGCACACGGACAATTCCAGCGTCATGGATGTGACATCACATCTCGAAACCCTCAGACTGAATGAACTGTTTATGTTTTCCCAAAACTCTGTTGATAATGGCTAAACATCAGAAAAGTATCAACCTATGGACTAAATTCAAGTGACCACGTGTCATGTTTTTGAGAGAAAGCATACAGGATTTCTTCAAATGAATATGAAAGTACTTAAAGCAATAACATCCAACCAAAGAAGAAGGAAGAATATTATATTATATTATATTATATTACATTACTTTATTAATGCCTTATTTTATTTACATTTTTGTGTACCTTTGGAAAATGTTGAAAGGAGCAATTACCTGCCTTTTGAAAATCATACTTGAATGACTTTAAGAGAAAAGTCATGTGTGTTTTTAAAGATAGACCCAACAATGATTTAGTCATAAATTCTCGAGTTGTTTTTAATCTGTTTACATTTCTTTGTTTGGTTGAACACAGAGAATGTGTCAGAATCGAATGCTTATAACCAAGCAAATCATTGGACTCCACTGACTAACATAGTAGGAAAAATACAATGAAAAAAGCCCTAGAACCTCTGCTTTTCTACACTAAAAACTAGTTATCCTACTATGGTAGTCAGTTAGGTCCAATAACTGTTTTGTTATAAGCATTCTTCCAAATAACTTTTTTTGTGTTCGTGATAACAAGAAATGTATTCAGGTAAGTTATTGCTGACAGAATTTTTATTTGTGGTTAAACTATTTCAATTAACCATAGCAGGTACATTAAATTGTCACTCGTCGTGGTCTGGTGGTTAGAGAGTTGTATTTGAAAGCGGAAGGTTGCGGGTTAACAATAACTAAAGTGTCCTTGAGCAATTCATCTTACCCCTGTTCGCTCTGCAGTGATAGATGTACACTGTGTAATACTTGTAAGTCGCTTTGCATAAAAGCGTCTCCCAAATGATTAGATCTAAATGTTATCGTAAATTTTTGCAAACCAGAGCATTAAATTGACGTGTCTGTTGGAATAGACCTGTTGGGAACTAGGAACTGTAAAGCAGCACATCTAATAAACCTACCAACTGTATACCAATCATTCCAATAACCCTAGCAACTGTAAAGCGACACATCTTATAACCCTAGCAACTGTTTACCAACCACTTTAATAACCCTAGCAACTGTATACTAACCATTTTAATA
>JAWHQN010000193.1:65000-100000 GCA_033220385.1 Triplophysa yarkandensis | reverse complement strand
TTTATTTATGGTGCATTATATTATTTATCATTTCTAGGGATGCTCCGATCAGGACTTTGCCACCGAACTGAGTACCAATTCTTGCTTTATAATATTTTTATTTTTGTTACATTTTAACAGTTATTAATAAGTATATTTAATATAACTTCTCGTTTAACACAATACTAAATAATTACAAAAAGTATTAAAACGTGCATTTACATCATCAATTAAGATCAGTTGTTTAATTAGTACCGATTGAGCACTAAAATGTATAAGCTGATCTCTGGCCATTCGATCGAAGCATCCCTTATGATTTCTATTGTAAAAATGAAACAAATGTTAATGCAGTGTATTTTCAGTGGCGGCTACCGGGCCCTATGATCTCACTATTGTGTATGTAATAAAAATGTAAGGCGGTATTAACATATGTCCGTGTCATCTGTGTTAAGGTCTCCTACATGTTCGGCAAGTGCCCCGTCTGAACTGCCTGGCATGCGAGGTCCCCGATACGAAAGACCTGGCTTTCAAACTCAAGAGAAAGCAGTTCACGATTGAGGTGAGTGAACTTTCTCGGGTCCCAAAAACAATGTCAACCTTTTGTACTGTATTTTAAGACCATTTGTGCAATAAAAATGATTCCTGCATGGATTTTCTCTCAATGAATATCTTCATTTGCAACAAAACTGTATAATATTTTTAGACTCTATATTTTGTTTTTCCATCCAAAATTCCTAGCAGTGACTTATGAAGCGTCAGAAGTGATTTAGTAATATGCTAATTACTCCTTTTAATTGCTAATTTTACCCCCCACCCCACACACACACACATCTCTCGAACCACTGAACATATTAGGAGGTCATGATTATGAATTGACATTTTCATTTGCTACACTTCACTAGTTCCTGTTTGTTTTTCTGAGCTATTGAGTGTCATTTGGAAAGGTCGAAATGATTGATTTAAGTTTTTACACCTCTGCTTAGAATAACTTAAACATTTTACAATGTTCTTCCCAAGTTTGAATGGTACATTTTATTCTTATTCAGGATCATATGCTATAATTATTATTACATCGTTAAAGATTTACCATATGATGTGTAACTAAAGAAAATGTTCTGTCTATAAATATTTTGCCAGTCATGTATTTTTTCAACAGTACCTTTATTTAAGTTATTGTTATTGACTCGTATTTGTCTAAAAAACGTTGTCAGTAATATATTAAAAGGTTACAAATTGCCACTTATAATTGAACAGTTACCATAATGGCATTTTATTAAATAAATCATACCAATCATACCGTACCCTTTATCAATTGTTTCTCTATTTTTGTTCATGTGAAGAAAAATTACCTATACGTTTGTTTTATATCGTTATACTCACATTGGTGTTCATTTTGAACATTTTATGTCCATTTTGTGTATACTACCAATGCAAACTCTTTGAGTATGTGCACACAGCCGATGAGTTCCTGTCCATCAAGTTGAGGTGAATAAAAGGGTTCAGACTCTTTTAGGACTGTCATTGGTCTGTAATTATGCTATCATTGTTAAAGCTGTTAATAGTTAGTCAGGAAGTGTTTTGTCTCAGAAGAACCCAAAAGTCTTTGCTTTTGAACGGTGTTTAGGTCGAGACCTCTCATCCACTCCTTACTGGATTTATGGAGTCAATAAAAGTCAAGGTGCTTTCTTTCAATTGCCATTTAATGAGCAGACCGCTTTGAGTTCGTGGACGGCCTAAAACAGAAGGTTGTGTATTTGCGGCGTTAAAGAATTTGTGTAAAAATGCAGGTCATCCAACCAAAATATTTCAGATATTCGGCTTTGTGCAGAAGTCCCAGACACGTCAGTATTTACGGTATTTCAATGGTTTGAGTCAGTATTGACATCCTTTGCAGTAGTGTGTCATTAGACGATATGTCTTGACATATCCAAATATCATTATTTGTAACAATCCAATGAGAAGTACTTCTCACAGTACTGTAGCTTTACAGGTAGGTATCTTGAAGCATCTTGAAGACATTAACACAGGTCTTCTGACTATAGTCTATTGCAAATTTTCTAATAAATGACTAAAAGATGACATCAGATCTCATTGTGGATCGCATTGTTAGATAAATTCTTCCTGTAGTTCTACAAAAATAATGGTCAAATGAATGTTTAGAATAGGTAACTCCTATTTTCTAGGATACACGATTCCAACCTTCATTCCGCAATGAACCACACCATTTTTTCACCGATGAGTCAGTGTGAATCACAGGTCATGTGTGTTCCGTGGTTGCGTTTGAAGGCTGATTGACAGGCCAAGTGTGTGTCACTAAGGTCGTTTAAAGTGCACGTGTCAATCAGAGATCGTTCATGTCATGGCAACCTGACCGCGAAAGATGAGTGTACGCACATCGAAATACTTGATCAACTTTCCATTTTGCAATCAAATTGTTCAATTGGGTTCCTCAGGATTCAAACCCATGACTTGCAAGGCTACGCAATCCTCTACCAACTGAGTAACAGGACCTTGTTCTGAAATGTGTTAAAAGCTTGTTGAATATCATAGAAATGAAATGGCACGGCACTAAACATGTGTCATGAGCTCTGGCTGTCTGTCGTAGCAAGCATCTGTGTTGTAATGTAATTAATTCAGGCTTGTCTACATGCTGTCACTCATCTATCCAGGGGTGCATTCGTCTGCCTGTCTCTTACTCACTGGCAAAGTTCAGTTGGCGGTTGATGAGCAGTCAATTACCCAGAATGCCCTTCAGCCAGAATTAACCCCTGTCCCTGTTCCGGCAGGTAGAGGCGTTGGGGGGTTACGAGGAAAAGCGCGATTAGCAAATACTCACGTCCATGCACGCATGCCGGTCGATCGCTCAACAACGAGTAGGGTCATCGAATGAGAATTGAGTCGGGAATGTTTTGATCATTAAACTGTACTTGCCCCGGAATGACCTCTGACCCAGACTTGGGCCAAATCCACCTTAGGGGTGATAAGGGGTCATGGAGGGGAGCTCAGATGATCAGGGTTTGTGTAAAATTAGTTTTGAGTTATGGATGTTGAGTTGAGGGCTGTTGTTAATGGCAATGGATGGGTTTGTTTTACTTGAACAGATTGAGTTATCAGGAGCACGATTCAAATGCTGGTGAGGTTTCCAGACTTGTGTAGACATATTTGAGACGGTATGTCATGGGTTTTGTACTTCTGATCACACAAGCATTCCTTTAGTAATTGTTTTTTTGTTGTCCTGTCATAGTTTTAAATGTTCGACTCCTGAGGCGAGATCTTGATTGACTGGTTGTGAGTTTGGGTTTGGTCGGATTTTGGGCCGATGCCGCTCAGAACCCAGGTCCTAAAGTCCTGTCGTTGAATGTGATGACATTAAAAATAGTACAAAAGCAATAAATAGAAAAGCGATACTCCTGTTTTTTTATTGTATGATTTTTGCATAATCTTCTTGGTTGAGCTTGCCTGTATTAACATAAATAATGAAAAAATACAACATTCCTAATATATTACCATATATTGTGTCATTAATTATACGTTTATTAATAAAGTTCACTGTGTTTAACACTATAAGGAGTGCAATCTAAATAAACTGGAATTGATATGGATCACTATTTTTGTGGTCTTAATATGTGGTTATCTTTCTTATGTGTTTGAATATCTTCATCCTTTTGTCAGCTGTTCGTGTTCTCTCTTTTTCTCTTATGTGAACTTGCGCAAGCATTAAGCCTGAATTATGAATCAAAGTGTGGATTTTGTTGTATTTAAGAGATGCTCCGATCGATCATCCAGAGATCAGTATCGCCCCAATAATCACATTCTATAACTCGTTCGTTACTCGCTTAACTTGGCCGATCTTATGAACCGATCTCAATTGATGACGTCAAAACTTGAGGACGCACGTGATGAGAGGTGTTGAAAATGTAATGCAAGCCTATTGTAAAGGCTATTGAAAGGTTCACTGTATAATGAATACTTTCTGAGATCATTTAGTACTCTGTGAAAACAACAATAACACTACATTCATAACATATTCACTGTAAAAATTTTACAAAAATATGAAATAAAATAACGGCAATATCTATAGTATTATCTACATTGTGCTCATTAAAAGGTAAATCCTGCGGCTTTATTGAAATACTGTTAGTGCAACACAGTTTGAGCAAATCTTGCCATCATCAGCAAAGCTTGGCCAGCGCCGGTCACATCAAAGGTGGAATTTTGATCCCTAGCAGGAGATGTCCGTGTAGAAGTGTTCACGCTTCTCTGTTTGTTTTGGCATGGCTGCTAAAAATAACTTTCTCACACTCTTGAAATGCTCCAAGGCCTTTGGGAGAATATACTTAGTTAATATCATAAAAATAAGTTTTATAAACTTTTAAAAAATCCTTTAAAAAAAAATGAAATAGCTTTTTTTCAGTGGGAAATAATACAATATTGATTAATAGTCCAACAGTTACATTTTCTAAAATTAACAGAGTTTTTTCAGTAGATGTAAATAAAAAAGACATATTAAGTTTTAATGGTCATTTCTTTAACTCTTCTAACTCCTTAAAATATCTTTGACTATTCTGATTATAATTTTTCAAAAATATTGTTTTCATTTTAAAAATTTATATTAAGTTTTTGTAATGAAAAAATACAAGCAAATATTAATTTTTAATTAACACACACACACACACACACACACACACACACACACACACACATATATATATATATATATATAAATTTAGTTAATTTCAAAGCGTTAAAATTACTAATCATTTGTATAAATTGTTTCACATAAAAACGGAGAACATTTTGGTGTAGCTTTGCGTATTTAATGGTTAACAGAAGTTTTGTAGTTTGTTAATGATAATGTTGCTTCTTCACATAAGGTGTACGCACCAAAAACACGACAGGATTTGTAAGATTTTTATGATGTTACTTTAACTTGGAAATGGACAGGAAGAGGTCGAAAGGTCACATAAATCAAAAACAGCCAGGCATTGTGCCATCAGCTATAAAACCTTTATGAATTTTATGGCCATCTTTACCCCGACACCTACAGCTGGGCGGCCTTTCAGTTTAACCCAAACAAATGACCGAGGTCACTGGAAATGCGTATTGATGAGGACTCAATGCACTTTGATGTAGATTTAAAAGATTATTCATGTGGCGAGAATGGGAGGCTTCACGGTCCATATTAAAGAATATTGTTAAGGCCAGAGCTCTGGGCTTTGGTGGTCGGGGTTCTGTGACCCTAGCTTTGTGAAATATAGCTTAGCAAGGTTTTTGTCTCTTTAGAAAAACTTTCCCATCGCAGGTGAGTTGGGGGAAAACGCTGAGTTAAGCGGAATCTGCAATGATAAGCTGAATTGAAATTCAGCCAAAACATTGTTCAATATTTTTTTTTAATTATTTAGTCTTGACTTTGTGATCTCACTCATCATAATAATATTAAAGTATTAATATTAAAGTCCATTTTATAATAATGCAAACGCAATACTTCTTATGCGGTTTCTGGAACTTTACCTTGACGGCTCGTCACTTTTTGAGTTTTACATGTTCGTATTGACGTGAATTCCTTTTGACTCTTTTGATATACAAGGTGTTGGCGTTATAGAGTTTCCCATGAGGCAACAGCCATGTGTCGATCCAAAGAGCAGGGAGGAAAGTTTCCCATCGCACGCCCCGAAAGTCTCCGCCCACCCCCCCCCCGCCATTCTGCTGCTTCCTTGTATAGCCGGGGCGGTGATGTTAATGACCGGTGACAGCTCACCTATCCCTGGCACGTCTCCAGTTCTCAGTGTTTCTCCCCCTCACATGCACACTGCTGGGATCACGCACATATATGCAAAAATCTGGAAAACCATTCCTGAACCCAAACAAATAATAGTTAGCCTGTGATTTGGAGATATGCCATTAGTTACGGTCATGGTTTTGTTTTGGTAAACTGACCAATCACAATCCATCCGTATCACTTCCAATCATATTGTTGCAAATACTGTAGACGTGAAATGCAAAATGATTTTTGCGAACCTAAGAATGTATACCGATGTCTGACTAATAAAGCACTACACATTTCAGTGGGACAGAATGGTGATTATAATCATAAATAAAAATCATGTGTTGAAAATGTTTGAAATTTTCAAATCTGAAAGTGTAGTGTAACTGCAGATTTAGAGCAAATCAAATGCCATGCAACGACAAACAAATGTGCCAAAATCAAACTTTACCGCGATATCTGAACAACAGAAGACCGAAACACAACCATATATCAGTTATCGCAGAATATTATATCAGAATATCGCAGAATATTATATCATTTCGTGCAATACTGCTTAGAAATACAAAACAACACCAGTGCGGTTTTTAAGAATCAAAGATTTGTAAATAAAAACCTTTAAAAAACAAAATTTTAAATAACGTGGAAGTAAAAAAGGTTGCAACAATGTTTTTTGGGGTTGCAATCGTTGCCACCCAAATATGTAGGTCTGAACACAGAAATTTCGCAATCTGAAAGTCTAGGAATAAAAATTTTAAAGATATAGAAACGAAAATCAAACTTTGCCCCATTGTCAAAATGTTTGAGTTTTATTATTAATGTTTCATTGTTTTTATTTGAACGTTAATTTCAAGCCCTTTATTCGAGGGGTAATGAGATGACGGCTGGACGGAGCTCTGTTTCCGGCTGAAATGGCACAGCGAAACCCTGAACACAAATACCTGATTAAGATGTAAATTTCCCCGTAATTGGAATGTAAATTCTTACATTTGGATGAAGACGTCAACTGTCATGTTGCCATATCATTATTTCCCTTTTCCCACTCATTTATAGCCGGCCTGCGAACGCGGTATTATCCCTCCGTGACGTGTCTTGGATTATTTTCCGCTTCCGTTCAATATTCCCGATTCGTTTCTTGTACCCTTTGTTTGGTTCCGCGTTCTTATGTCACCCGTGTATGATGAGGTGGCTCCCGTGAGATTTCGGGGGAGAATTTCGTCGGGAAATTGCGCCTGTTTGATTGTGCAGCCATTACTTCTGCTGAATATTCCTCAATGCAAATAAGGCCGGACCCACCGAAGAGCTACATGTATCTGCGATAATTAATTTCCCTTTGAAAGCCGGAAACCCTGCCAGGAACAAGCCAAAAAAATTAGTGTTCATTAAGGGGGTTTTGGCAGTGGACAAATTAATAGTTTTTGCCCCAAACAATATGGCCACCTAGGGGTATGTGCTTTCTTCCTTGCATCGAGTGCTTTTGGCCCTGGTCGACTGCTAATCAATTAAGCATGCCGACTGGCTTTAGCATGCAAATGTCCCTGTAACTGCGGGTCAGGCTGGCTAGACTGATGCCACAGTCTCGCTTTTGCATGCATTTATGCTTTTATTGGCTGGGTGGGGTCTGTTGTTAAATCCGATGAGGCTGTTGTTCGGGTAAAAAGAGTCAATGGTTTTCCCCAAACACATTTTAATGCCTTTCAGCTGCCTGTACTTAGGTGCATTTCGTGAAGAATTATCCAGGGTCATTTCACCTTAAATTTAAAATGATATTTTGCATAAAGTCTATTTGCAGGACCATTACGGTTTTGTGCTTTCATTTTCATGGCAGTTGAGCACATTAATGTAATGCAGAAATATCTCATTGTCATTAACGATATGGATAATCCTTCTGTCTAGACACAAATATTTACTTGAACAACTAAAATGTAGTTGAATTTAAAGGCCGTTGTGAATATTTTTGCTCCGATTATTATATACAGGATATACATTATATATAGGATTAACATACATAAACCCATTTAGCAAACTTACATGTTTTTTCATGACAATAATTACATTTTAATTCTATTTTTTTTGAAACAACAGCATTTCAGGGTGAGACCTTAGTAAGCTGTTTAATAAATCTACAAGAAACCATTTCTGCAAATTCTGGATTAAGCATGGGTACACTTTTATGAAATTTATGAAATTTTGTTTTCTCACTGTTTATAACTAATAAGTTTCTTAGTTCACTTTGTTTTATTACATAATTTGTTATAGTTTTCTATCGTTCTAAAAATGTGAAAATACTTTTATAAAAACTTTTTTCTTAACATGAGAGACATGACATTGCACAAAGCAAAAATGATCAGTTCCTTATGTTATTCTTTTCTTTTACGTAATAAATCTTGCCAGTGCATGCGTTGATGCTGATCACTAATGTCACTAATTGATGTCTTTGTGTTGATCTTTGTGCATGGAAACACACACAGCCGCCCCTAGCAAAGAGTTAAGATGCCACAGTTCATAGTTTCCATTCTAAACATAGCTTCCTAAGAAACTTGTATTTTTTTTTCCATTTCCTTAACTGTTGATTCTCACTTTGTCGTCTTGGAGGTCATAGGCTTATTAAAGAAAACATTTGCAATATTTTATGAACCACTCAAAACCAGCTGATAGAGTTATTGATTATGATGAATTTTAACCTATTTACATTTAAAAGTCATCTAATGTATGTCACTTTAAGTCACTGTGTACCTCCCAAACTGCTAGAAAATACTCAACTATTGAATTTTTTGTAATTTATTGAATGTATTAAATTAAAATAAATATATAAACAATGGGTTATCGAAGTTGACAAGCTGGACTCAACACTTATGGTATACGTATTATTTGCCAAACCCACAGATAAACATTATATATTCTCTATATAAAAATAATGATATAATAGCAATAGTAAAATAAAAAATATAATAAACTGTATTGCTTAAAGCTTTATATCTAACAATATTAAATTGTATAAAAATATAACATGTTAAATAATAAAACAGTTTACAAGTGACAGCAATGTGAAGGTTAGTCTGGTTTATGATCTTAGGAAATGTTCGGCTCTATGAAGAACCAAACCACAATTTGACCAATTTTGTAAATAAAATTGATTTAAATATATTGCTTTGATATAACTTAATATTAAATGCTAAATTTGCACTTTATTCATTTATTTCACTTGCTTTATTTGTTTACCACCATGGAAACTGTTATACGCATTGTTTCAAATAGAAACCACGTCTTATAGAAGTCCAAGGTAAAAATCTGAAGAACTACCCAAAACATGGCTATATGTCACCTTTCTATAACAATTCTGGCTATACTAAAGTGATAGTTCACCAAAGGAACATTTCTTCATTATTTACTCACGCCTGATTTTAAACCAGTATACACAAGAAGATATTTCGAAAAATGATTGTGAGCAAATGATTTTTCCTTCTTTGAATGAATTTTCTCTTTAAGCCTGGCTTTAAAAAGCCAGACCATACTGTGTGTACACAGACTTTAAGCCTGTGAAAATATGTGTCTGCCTCTCTAATCCGTGAGAACTGCTAATGGAATGCTATAGTGACAGACACTAGCTGTATGCCCAGAGCCAAGGTGGTGCTCGTCACAGGTGTGCGATTTTTAAAGGTGTTCTTTCGGCCGTGGCATAATACTGACAATACCCGAGATGCTTTCCAATTAGTTGTCAATGTTACAGGAGTTCCATTCACGGTGTCAGATCACATCTGTCAGCATCACTCAGCCGCACAGGACGCGTTCCTCATCAAAATCATTAGCTAGGCCACGAGCCTCCCGCCTCGCGAACGGCCTCGATCTTTCATGCTCCCGTGAGTGTGATTGGGCTCTCGCTGAGCGGGACTTAAAAAGCGGTGATGTGGGAACGGGCATTTGGCAGGTGCGCCGACTGCTCGCTCGTGTGCTCCGATGTTACCGTGATTATGATCCATTTAGATCCCTGATAGATAAATGCCCATTCTGTGCCACAATCCCGCCCCTTCCCTTTGTTTTTGCCAAGAAGGGAAGATATTTTGAGAAATGCCGATCGGACATTCTTCGTAATATCTTCTCTCTACGGGAATAGAAATATTAACAGGATGTGACATGTTGAACGAGTTTGGATTTTAAAGTGCATTCGTTTATTTTATTAAGGTGTTTGCTTGATATATCAATCGAACAATGTTGTGAGATGAATCTCCGCTCGGGCCTCATGTCATTGTTGTTGCCAGTAGGCTGTGTGTATTTATTTAGGGGTAATTGGAGGGAGAATCTAGCGGGTAATGAAGTGTATCCACTCATGTCTGCTCCCCCGCGTGGAGGGCTCAGCGGCTCAGCAAGCCAGCGGTGCGTCGCCAGAATGCTTATTTTATACCCAGGTGGACAAACACAATTACGGGCCTCGTCTTCATTGTGGCGGCCCAGGGTTCGAAGCAATGGTTCGTGCGAGCGCCAGATTGGCTGTTCAGCGGAGCTCGAGACAGACCTTTCGGTGTCCCCGCTGTTCTCTTGCCTGGCGCTCCGGAGCGGCCTTATGATTTCTCTAACACCTCCGGTATTTAACTCTGTCGTGGAGAAGCGAGCCGGACGCTGTTCATGATTTACATGTCATTTGGTGCCTCATATTGTGTGAAATTCAATTGCACAGCACAAACTCTAGCCAAGCAGTCGCTCCGTCTCGCTGCTTGTCTTGAGCTCTTGTTTACTTCTTTTCTTCTCATCGGTGGACAGGAGATGCTCTATAGGCTTGACGCTTCTTGTTACACATCCCTTATGAGGCTTTTATTTCAACAGAAGTATTTTTATTCAGGTCAGATGTGTTTAAGTACGAACCTTTTTAGTAAAGTCTAAAAGTGTGTATTTCTGCCCCCCCCCACATATTCAAACACATTGGACATTAATAATCATCGTTTATAATTGTCATATATCATTTTATAATGTAAATAGATATATTGGATTTAAAGCGATAGGTTATCCCCAAAAAATCTGTTATCATTTACTCGCCTTTGAGTTGTTCTGAGTGTGTATACATTATTTGTTTGGTTGAACTCAGAAAAATATATTTTAAAGAATGTTGGAAGGAAAGTGTATAGGTTTGGAGCAACTTGAGAGCGAGGAATTTATGAACGATTTTTCATTTTTGAGTGAACTATCACTTTAAAGTTAAACAAACCGAAACACAAAGTTGCAGAACGATACAGAATACTCTTTTGCATTTCCAGTCCAGTGTACTTTGAATTTCAATGGGTAAAAAGGAATGGAATAATGGTGACCTGAAATGATTTGAATACAAAGTTTCATTAAATATCTACAGCCAAAAAATGTATACAAGGAAATGAAAATGACATTTTCACTTTTGGTTGAACAATTCCTTTAAAGAATGAGAGAATGCCAAGTTGCATACAAATCCAGCTGTTCCATCAGAGATTTAATTTTGACTTTTGAGTAAATGTTAACATTAATATTGTGTTATTTGAACATAAATATGAACTTGTTTCTGCAAGCATTGCATTTTTCTTTCATACTTTTTTCATTTTAGTTTTCTGCAAATAAAAAAATATTTTCGTTTGGAATTTGGTAGAAATGCTGTATTTAGTTTAGACAATGAAACAAAGTTAGAATGTTATTTAATTGCACAAATATAAATAGCATTTCAGAATTGGAAATATTTGGAGGTTTCTTTTTTTCTGTTTCTTTTTGTCCTTCTCACTGCATAGCAAGCCCAGAGACATTGATTCAACTTTAAAACATTTATTCAAACTTGTTCCTCTAAAAAAGTTGTTTTATTGAAAAAGCAAGATGTTATACATTTAAAGAACTTAACACAACAAATAATGGTATTGAAAAGTTTAACATAATCGGGGTTTTTTTGTAGAATATTTAGTAGAATTTACTCTAAAATGTACTAAAAGCTACAATAAATGTATACTCTAATTTACCAAAAGCTGCCGATATGCATTCTGTAAACAAAATATACTTTTAAACATGGTTAACATGTCCACTGGACACTTGTTGTATTCTAAACTGGGGTACACCTCATTCAAAAAGTTTTTATGTGCACAATACTCATTTAATATACTTTAAGAAAAGAAAAGTTGTTTATAAAGAAATATCAGTTGTAGGCATGTCAAAATTCATTCTAAAGTTTGTGAAATATGCATTAAAATATTTTTCTGAATAATCTTTATTTACTTGAGTTTTCAAGATAGTTTGAAACTTTTTAGTAAAGTATTCAAATTCTGTGTGAAGATAATATAAAGGGATTGTATATATTGAACACTTGTGTTGGAAGTATATTTAAGCAGTGCTTTATCAGCCCTTGCTTTAAATGGATAAGTGTGGTCCGAATTGAGAGGTCCAGACCCTGTGAAAGTGTGATTCGTTCCCGTAAAAAAGTTAATTTTGTCTTGTTGAACAACCAAGATTTTACATAAAATAATATATAAAAGTTTTAGTTAATTAAACTAACATAATTATAGTAACTGAAATGTATTGCTTTAGTTACTTCAAAAGACTAAACTGCACAATTAGTGGGTACATATTTGTACAATTTACTCTACAATGCACAAAAAGCTACAATAAAGGATAACCTACATCCATTCCTGCCGACTTTACCAGATGTGTAGGAAACTAATCTCAAATACAGTCACGCGATTTCAAACTTTTGAATATTTAAGTGAAGTAGTCTGTATAAGAATAATAAACATGAATTGTATTCCTTGAACCCTTGTGTTTAAAGTATCGTTTAACCAGTGCTTTATTAGCCATCTCAATAGCTGCTTTACATGAGTAAGAGTGCTGTCGGCCCTAATAGAAATGGGAGGTCTAGGCCCATATAAGTGTGACAGCAAACAACTCAAGAGCCACTCGAGATCCTCTCCATGCAGAATCAACCTGCTGTGATCTAACGGAATACTCTAGCACATGAAGTTTCAAACTCTCAGTTTTTTCTCGGTTGCTCTTTACAGGGTCAGCTCATGGGTGACACAGATCCTAAAGCGCAGGAGTTGCCATCCCGGTCAGCTAAGCGTTGTTTGTTAAGGTCAGACTTGTGACTTTTGAAGTGGAGATTTGCGTTGAACGGGACGGGGGTTACTAACGGCAACACCTCTTCAGGCCTGCAGTATGAAGTCTTCAGTTTGCCCTTCTTTGTCCCCACAAGTGCTGTCCTTTCGGCTAAAGGGACTCTTTCTTGTGAAGAGTTACAACCTGTGATGGATTACACCCCCAATTCATTAACACACTGTGAAGCACTTACACACACACACACACACACACACACACACACACACACACACACACACTCTCATACACAAAGTTCTCTTTTTGTCTCCTTCTCATCTGCAGCCTTTCCCCGTCAGTCTCAAAAGCCAATTCACCCACACAAACCTGGTCTTTATCCACCAGTTTCCTAAAAGAAATCGTTCTCCGCTCTCGTCTTCTCTCTCCTTCCCTCTCCACAGAGTTGAAAATACCTGCCGGCTCATTAGCTCCTTCCTCACGGCTCTGCACACAGATAAAGAGCAGCGACGGCTGCAAGCGGAAGCCTTTAGCTCGCTGTCACACTCGCACAAATGCTCACACTTCTGGGATGCTCTTACCGAACGCCGTTTGTAGCCCCTTCCCTTTTTTTGTGTTCTGTTACTTGCGGGAAGAAACATAACACCTTATGTGTTTCTGAGGTGCCCGACGCCTGCCCACTGGTCAAGGCGTAGAGGAGCTGGCATAGTAACCCGTCGCCGACCTCTTTGCTGCCACACGTAATGAGTTTAAACTGTGTGTGAACCCCATCTCTGGTTTGGGGGAGGGAAGGAACAGGGACTTGTATTTGTTGTGGAGGATGGAGATATACGTTCCTTCCCTGGTTCTCACATTGGACTTTATGCGTGATGGCTTTTTGGATGCTCTCAAGAGAAAGAAATTTGTTGGCACGATTTGGTTTTGTTTTATCCGGATATCATGATGTGGAAATCATTCCTTGTAATTCAGACAAATTTGCAACTACAGAAAAAACAAGTTATTATTTGTATTTGTTTTTTATTACAAGCTCATGGCTTTTATATAGAACCATCCTCCATGATGAACATTCATTAATAGAAGCTTAGAAGACCAACTTTAAGATTTCCATTATAATTAAAGAGTCGATTATCATTTCTTCATTTAAGTATTCATCATCATTTGAAAACAAATTTGAGATATGAAAACATAACCTTTTGGCCGCTGAAATAAACATACATTACATATTTTTGTAATTGCTGTCTGTAGCTGCTTTGACTGAAGATAATGGGCAAATTTTCGGGCAAAATTGACAGAGGACGTATGTATTGAGAATTTACTTAATTGTCTGTTTATATCTTAGACAACAACATCGTAATTTTCACGAGAGTGACCAATGGATGTGACCAAAAAGATGTAAAGTGTCCAAACGAGAAGCAATAACGTGCACCTAATTTTATGTGACAGTTTGCTTACCTGACTTCACGTGGGTATTTTAACCAAGAAGTATAGATATCAGACCTGTTTGTATGGTAGGATCTTGTTAAAATAAGCGTTACATTTACCCTTATGCAACTTAAAAATGGATTTTAGGGTATCACAAGCTCACATTTGAAATATAACAGTTCACCAATATTTTTATGTTGGAAATATTCCTTATGTTTATCTTAATGTCTTTATGAATTAAGTGTCTTATTTTCGTAGTTCTTATTTTAAGGTGGCCAATCTTTATCATAGAAAATGTTTTTGCGGAATTATGACATTATTTTGCTCGATGATGAAGATACCAGGCTAATCCCTGTTTTGTGAAAAAGTCACTTTCCGTTCATATCCAGCCCTCTGCTGAAG
This sequence comes from Triplophysa yarkandensis, assembly GCA_033220385.1. Taxonomy (NCBI): domain Eukaryota; kingdom Metazoa; phylum Chordata; class Actinopteri; order Cypriniformes; family Nemacheilidae; genus Triplophysa; species Triplophysa yarkandensis. The sequence goes on along the minus strand of JAWHQN010000193.1, from coordinate 85,386 downwards.
GGTTAAATGAGAATTTGGAGATGCTCTGGGAAGCAGAGGTGGTGAATACTGTCATATCATATGCGGCCTTCATCTTTCAGCTCAGCCAATAGGATTTGAAAGCAGCACTTACATGTGTTTGTCCTCTGCGCCTTATGTACTCCAGTTCCCCTCAAGGGCACCTGCCCGGCATTCATATCCACCCAGCCAGTCCGCAAGGGCTCTTTAGACCCCCGGCCTACGGCAGACGCCCATTCAACAACACCCGGGGTCTGTTCGTGTGTCACCTCTCCAAATATGACTTAACAGAGAGCAGTGAAAATTACCCCCAGACTAACTCTCTTCATAACTGACCTCCGCGGTCACTCGCATAAAGATGGAGAGCGCAGTGGACACAGCTGACCCGAGGGTGAGAGGCATCGGAAGTGATACCGATTGCAAGTCTTTCGCTGTTTGTGTTACCTTAGCGTGGCCCAAGTGAATTATGAATGACATGTAAAAGGATATAATCATAGCACCTGTGCCAAAAGTTATCACTTCAAAAATATTTTCTGTCCGGATGGTTGAAATTTCATGTTAGCTGTTAGGTAAGCGATATGCAATAAAACTGTGTGTAATTTTGCTTAGTCTTGCGTATTGTTTAAACATGATTAATTAAAGAGAAGGAGTTAACCTCGGGGCTAAATGAACAAGACTATGACACAATCAAGACAAAATTTATTTGTATAGTTAGTGTAAATTCTTAAAGGTCATTTCATTTTTTTATCATTGGTATAAATTCGTACAATGTTCGCAATTAGTAGAAGCTCCTACTATGTTCGCAATTCGTATAAATTCATACAATGTGCGTAATAAGTATAAATTCTTACAGTGTTCGCAATTATTTTAAATTTGTACAATGATTGTAACTAGTAGAATCTCCTACAATGTTCGCAATTCGTATAAATTCCTACAACGTGCGTAATAAGTAGTAATTCCTACAATGATCGCAATTAGTATAAATTTGTACAGTGTTCGCAATTAGTTTAAATTCATACAATGTTCCTAATTAGTAGAAGCTCCTTCAATGTTCGCAATTCGTATATATTCCTACAATGTGTGAAATTCGTATAGATTTGTACAATGTTTGCAATTCGTATAAATTCGTACACAGTACAAAGATATTTGTGTTATCGTATGTTTCTGTGTGATTCTCTTCATAGTAAATCATGCAAATAACCAGCTTATAAAATAGTCCCAAAACTATGTATAGAAGTCTAAGAGTGGTATCTTCAAACATTAGACATAAGATTTTTTGTTCTTGATGGATTTAATAACTGAATGATCGTTGGATCATGCAGTGGACACAGCTGACCGGAGGGTGATCATGGCATTGGGAGTAAAAACCTTTCTTTGTTTGCATTAACTTTGCGTGTTTCAGCTGGATTTTGAATGACATGTAAAAGGATTACAGTGCTGTAATGTAATAATTATAGCACCAGTGCCAAGAGTTATCACTTCATATTATTTTACGTCCGAATGATTAGAATATTATGCTGGCTGTCAAATGCATGTTGTGCAATAGAGCTGTGTGTAATTGTGCTTAGTCTTGGTTCTTGTTTAAACATGATTAATAAAAGAGATGGGGGTAGTTGGGGCATTAAGTGAACAAGACTGTGACAAACCCAATTTATTTGAATAATTTGTATAAATTTGTGCAATGTTCGTAGTTTGTACACATTTGCACTATGTTAGTAATTCGTATAAATTCGTAGAATGTTTGTAATTCGTGTACATTTGTAAAAGTTTGTAATTCGTATAATTTCATACAGTGTTCGTAATTTGTATTCATACAAATGTATTCACACAAAAAAATTCATACATTGGACGAAGATTTATCTGTATAGTTCTATATGATTCTCTTCATAGTAAATCAGACAAATTACCACCTCATGAATAGTCACAAATATTATGTAACAAAATCTCAGAGTGGTATCTACAAACATTGAGCGTGCGATTTATTTGTGCTTCATGTACATTATAATTGAATGATCACAGATTCATCAGATTGGATTGCGTTTTGGTGCGAAGGACCGTTTTAAAGTCTCCATCAATTCCTGTTCTTTGTGTTTTAATGCTCTTAAAAAACAGCTGATGGCTATTAGCACACAACCTTAGACTATCAGCAGATTCCGGTCTGCGCAGAGTCATGTTACACTATTTATAAAAGGAAAATAAAGGTTAGTTGGAGGTAATGGTGGTCCGCAGGTTAATCTTCAGTGTCTTCTCTTGTTGCAGCTAAAGATGCATAATTACCACTTATTACAGTTTTAAGATGTTTCGACCAGGAACGCTGAAGGTTTGCTGACAGAAAGGTCTCTAGATGTGTGCAGCAATGTTGCATGGAAGGTTTAAGTTGTGCGTTTATGTATGTGTTATGAAAAAGGTGTTGCGTAACTAAATAAATAAAAAAAATCAGTTTGTTGAATATTATATTAATTTCATAAGAATATTAGTAGAATAAGAATAAAATATTATAACAATAAATAGTGCAATAATACCATATTATTAGGATTTTTATAGCATTGGCTTCACAATTGTATGTATTTATTCATTCTGTATTTAACTTGCATATATTAGGAACTATTATTATTAATATTATTTTTAAGTAGAAATATAATTACAGTAGGCATCTGCTTTGCCTTTGTTTTAACATTCATATTTCTTTTACTTTTGTATTCCTTCGTTCTCAAATCTTTTTTACTCATTTTTGATACAAAGTATTTTATTTGAACCTTAGTTCATTTGACCACACTTTATCTTGTCCTACATTGATTTCAGGTGCAGACTATGATACAGTTACTCCAGTAGCAATTCCAACATACTTCCTTTATGAAATCAGTATTACCAGTTAACTCAAATCTCGTAAATTGAGGAAGATGTGAGCAAGATCCGCCATTCAAGCACACAAGACAAGTGTGGTTACACACAATCTCCTTTAAGTACTGATGTGATTCTACACAAGTGCATCAGGAAGTTGCTGCAGGGCTTTGAGCTGTTACCGGTGTAAGGTTTTGTTCCGTGCTGAGTGTTATTAGTAACCCTCTTAAGTAAAGCCCTCTTAAGGTTCTTCTCAAGAGCCTCTTGAAGCGCTTTAAACTCATTTTTAACAAGCGAATTGTTGGCGAACACAGTCACCGTTTGCACATGAAGGAAATGAATAAAGCACCTTATACCATGAGTGTATTATAGTAATCCACTATCAGATCTAATTGTTTCAGTGATACAATGGCCAATGCATTATGGGAGAAGCATGATCAAGTGTGTCGCATTCAAGACCTCCTCATAGTCATCCTTATACTGGGATTTTCGTCGCAGACTAGAAAATAAGGAGGTTATTCAAAGAATTGAGTCAAATTACGAGAGTATTGTTAGTAACATGAGATAACAGTCACATTAGTGTGAGAATACAGTAAAAATCATCAGAACAAAAGTAATAGTTAGAAGTGGTAACATTCACAATATTTTGGAAATAAAGTCAGAGTTACGGAAATATAATCATAGTGATACAAGATTTAAGTCACAATATTTTGTAAACAAAAACAAAATTATCAAAATAGTAGTAATACTATACTATAACGGTCTTAATAGTGTGAGTATAAAGGTAAAAGTATGTGAAGAAAAGGGATTGGAATTGGAGTTTAAAGACACATTATTTAGAAAATAATGTCTAAATTATGAAAATAAGGACAAAATAAGATTCCAGACAAATAGTTTGAAAATAAAGTCAAAATCACAAGAATATAGGGAAAGTAATATGCTATTAAATTAATACATTTGTGGAATTAGGTCGAAATACGAAAAATATGTCGAAATTCGAGAAATTCAAAATAAAGTCAGAATGATTAAAGTCACAATATTTTAAGTAAGTAGTCAAAGCTTAAAGTGTAGAATTAAAGGATTTCAAGAATAAACATGTTTGTTTACCACATCACTCCAAACACATTCACAAATTTGCAACTTTATCCTCAAAATTACATTATGTTGTGTCGCAATGACTTGAGAATAAAGTCAAAATTAAAAGTTTCAAGTTATAATAGTTTGAAAAACTGAAAAAAATGTACAGGAAAAACATGATCATAATCGTGTGAGAAAAAGGTACAAGTTGTTAAGGTTGTATGAACACAAGAGTCAACCTTATCAAAAAAATAAATTAAGATTTATTAATTACGTCGTAATTATGTCAGGACTTGTGAATGAAGGACTGTCGCAACATTGCAAGAATGAAGTTCAAATTACGAGAGTTAACGTTTTACTTTTTAGTAGTTTTACCTTTATTCTGGTGCCCATCATCTTTCGTAATCTGTCTCCATCTCTGTTTGAAACATAAAGTCCTGGTTACTCAAACTCAAACATCAAACATCAAACCATATCATTATGATAAACTTAATGTTGAAATCCACAAAGTGTTTCCTTTTTTCTGACCTCGCTGGTCAATGGTCACCTTGATTCGTCCGCTCGGACTTAAGCTTCAGTCTGAACTTTGCCTCTCATGTTCTCTTATGTCCTGGATTAGCTCAGACATTTTGATCCTGGGTGCCACCTGAACGGGCTCCATCCTGCCTTGAGGGCTTTAGGTTCTGAATCTTCCCAAGGCGTGTGGACAAGACAAGCAGAAATTACGGATTCTCCTGAGCTTTCAGGAAAAGAGCTTACCTCCTGTTCCACAAACAATGGGTGATTTAGAAGAGCATTGTCTGCCAGGAGATAAACATCAACGTGAGACAAAGGTCACCTTAACCGAGGCTGTTGATGAGTAAGAGACAGATGAGGAAGATGAAGTTACAATTATGTCGAGCTTGTGGCTAGTAACGGAACAAAACGGTATTCAAAAATAATCTGTTTTTCTATGGAACACAAAGGAAGATATTTTGAGAAATGTCTAGGTGGTTTTGGTTCATACGCTGGAAGTGTGTCCGTGTTTTTGATGCAACATTGTCCAAAACGTAATTTTTTTCTCTGTTGTACTGTTCTGCAGAAAACATGTGTTTGAAATGACTTGAGGATAATTAAATGATAAAATCATTTATATTTGGGTTAAACTTTCCCTTTAATAATCCCGGTCATAGAAGCCAAGCCTACCCGAAGGGTCTCGCGAACAGTAGCACTTCTCGGCCCATTTGAGGTGCGTGATCGAGCGTCTAACGTGATTTGTGTTTACACACTGGGTTTGTTCTGGATGTAAACGTGATGTTCTTCAGGAACTGGCAGGTAAACCAGGCATCTCTAGCTGAATGTTAGAGTAGACAGACCTGAGATCAGCTGTTGCAAAGGTCAAGGTGTTATATTCTATGGTATAGTTATACTGTGACACTTCACTCCACATGTTGTTTGACGCAAGCAAACAGAACTTATTTACATTAATTATACTTGTATAGTAAGAATGCTATACCATCCATTCCAGATTGCGTCTTTCCTCTGATTTTATTATTTTTATGATATCATTTTTACTTGGGAATTTTGTTACACATTAAAACGTCGAAAACTGAGCGGGATTTCAGTAAATTACAAATGATTCTAATGTCATAGTTTCTATGTCACTTTTATTAAACTGTAAACACTGGTCCACCAGAATGCTCAGTTTCACCATTATTTATTTAAAAATCATACGTATATTTATAAATATTTGTTTGTCTGAAACCGAGAAAGTTATTTAGACAAATGCTTGAAAACAAACAGTTCTTGGACCCCAGTTAACAACAGCAGGAAGAACATGACAACTGTAGTCAAAAGTGCCCCAGAATGTTTTGCTGTCATACTCTACATTCTTCAAAATATCTCATTTTGTTCAACTAAACAAAAAATTTTTTCCTACTTTGATACTCAATGGCGTCCATTATCGGTTTGGATACAAGCATTCTTCCAAATATCTTTGTTATACGCTGAACAAAGAAATGTATACATATTTAAAACAACTTTGAAACAAAGATGAGTAAATGATTGTAGAATGTTTATTTTTGAGTGAACTATACCTTTAAATCTTAAAGATAATGGTTAACGTATGTTAACATAAGTGTTTTGTTGGTTTTATTTGGTTTAAATGTTCTCTTTAAGCATAAAAAAGAACCAAAAAACCTTCATGAAGACTGATTTACATATGATGTTTACCATGCATGGAGATTAATCTCTCTCTCTCTCTCTCTCTCTCTCTCTCTCTCTCTCTCTCTCTCTCTCTCTCTCTCTCTCTCTCTCTCTCTCTCTCTCTCTCTCTCTCTCTCTCTCTCTCTCTCTCTCTCTCTCTCTCTCTCTCTCTCTCTCTCTCTCTCTCTCTCTCTCTCTCTCTCCCCCTCCCACAGAGACTGCATTTGCCTCCAGATCTGTCAGAGACAGTGAGTCGGGTGAGTAAAATAGAACTGGCAGGAGGATGTGGCACCACTGCCACGGGCAACAAGCACCTAGATTTCTAGCGTATTCCCGGATCTCCAGTGTGATGTTGAAGCTTCCCTCCACCTTCCTTGGGTCACACCTGTACACACAGCTACACTCATAACTAGTATTAGTGGAGTTAAAGAGGATGAACCTGTGACCTTACAACAAGAGAGAAGAGGTGAAATTATATCCAACGCTCCCAAACCAGATGCAGAACTACAGGAAAACTTCTCCATTCTTTTACACATACCTGAACGTCCCACGTTTGGCATACCGATGTAAACCCGCAGACAAAAATTCGCTCACAATAAATTTTCCAACAAAAACCTCACAGTGTCTTTATTAATCGGTGTGACCGTATTCATAATCTTGCTCCGTCCGGGATGCAATCAATTAAAGCTTTAACCGTTTCCCTTTGAAAGCATTCATTATACTTCAGATCTTTTGTTGTATATTTGTTTCGTTTCATGGGCCAGATGAAGAATGTGTGTTTGTATTGTTCTCGATGGCTCAACAGATGGACACCAGTGAGTGAGACATTAGTGCAAATCTATCAGGCCGTAGTTTAGAGCTCATCAGTGCCACCAGCAACAGGCTTTGTGTTTTTATGACGGGTCCGTGAATTAGGTCAGAGGTTGTCATGGAAATATATTCGGATTCAGAACGGGAGACATTGTTTCTGTCTTTTGCGTTGGTGAGGTCATTCTTTGCACTTTGCTACTGAGAGTCATAGTTTTATCCATTCCTGATTTTCTTGTTTGTAGTTCCATCGGACACTATGGTGGCTTTAATCTTTTTTATTTACTTTTTTATTAACTTTTTTACTGTATTTTATTATGTTAACAATTTGTTAAATAGATGTGATAGCCAAGTTATGGTTCTTTTGGCAACCCACAGTTATACTGAAAAGATATACTAGTCAATGCCATTGACTTGTCATACATTTATCACACTACAGTTATTATATTTGGGAAACGCTTTTTTTGCTGATTGTCCAAATCTATCAAGTTCTATTCTTTGTGAATGCCAAAATCGCTAACTGTGATATTACACTGGTTTATGTTGTGTCTATATTTAAAATGATTTTTAGAACATAACTAAAGATGCATTATATTATCTGTACGTGAATATATATCATTATATATTTATATAGTAGATTTTTAAATACATTTAATATAACCTCTATGATTAACATAATACAGATTTGATTATATATGTAAACTTACAAAGCTTTTTAAAAATATGTATTTTTAGATTGAGCAAGAAAGCCTTAAGTATAGACTACTTCTCAAGATGTAATAGTCGAAAATGACTTTTGGTTCGGTTTTCTAGTATTTTATTATTCCTTTTTAATATCATATGTCATATTACAATAATTTTAATCTTTAAAATCGTTAAGATTTTCATTGAATATTTTAATTCCGTTATGCATTTTCTGTTGATTGAATTTTGTTTAAATGTTTGAATGGCGTTAAAAAACAAAGAGCAACAAATTATTTTGGACCAGTGTCGTGTTTGTCTTCCAAAGTCATCTATAGATTTTAGATTGAACTTTTTTTTCAACACAAGCGATATGTATTCTATAGGAAATATTAAAGTACCAAAACCAACTATTTTTATCTCATAAAAGCATTCTGAACTTGTTCATATTTTTGCCTTAATATAAACTCTAACTTAAGAAATGCACAATACCGATACATAACCAAAAATAAGTTTTTCTTGCTTGTAGGGTAACTTGAGCATCTATACTAATATTCAAAAATATATTCCATGCAGTTTTCTAAAACCCATTTTTTTTAATGAAAACTCGAATGCCACTTGGACTGCTCTCTACCCGTATTTGTTGATGTACGAGTTTGTGTTCTGAGGGTCCCACAGACCACTCTTTGACCCCAGTCACCAGGACCGGCCTCACACTTCTGAAACTCTTCTACCCAGACACTTTTCCCCCATCACCTCCCCGCTGAGACAGCAAGTGAGGCAAAATAACTCATTCTGCCACACAATCCCTTCATCTCACTCTCGGCCTACCCCGGGCCCGCTCGGGCCGCTTTCTTCTCTTCGTTTCTTCGCTCTCTCCGTCCTCCCCCACGCTCGCTTGCTTTTTCTTTCTTTCGACCCTCGTAACTCTACCAAAACAAGAGCTGGCAGTTGTGAATGGCGTAGGCCGCTTCTATTGTGCTGTGTTTTTGTGATGTCTGAGTTGTGTGGAGTCGGCTGGTGTCTTTGTTCACCGGCTCTTTGGTGGTTATGAGGTATGTGGGAGAAAAGAGCTCTTGCACGCTGCTGTTAATTTCCCCAACAGGTAGTTTGGTGTCATGGTGGTCGTATATTTTATTTATTGATTGATTTTTATGGAGGAGCAAGACGTGACAACACATACTGTACAAAATCGTTTTTTAATAGTTCTCACAAAATACATTTAGAAAGCTTTTAAATAAAGTTAAATGGAAATATCTGCAAGACAGGGTAGATCTTTCGTTTTCCGGCCACAAAAACCTTTACAAGCGTTGATGTTTACGGTACACAAGAAAACGCAGAATGTCAACCGCTTTTTTAAAACCACAAATGGCCGTCGATCATAAATAAGGGACCGCGTGATTAGGCCGCAGTCGAATATGCTTGAAGCCCGTGTCCTAGAATGTAAAATATTTTGTTTTACAAAATGTCGCAACACAAGACTAACAATAAAAAAGAGAAAACTGTTGTGTAATAGATGAAATATGAAGGCTTTGGTCTGTTTTACAATCAACAATGGTTAAATCTGATATGTACTTGTAAACAACTGCCAAACACGTACGTTTTAAAACTCGGTCAAGCTTTTTTAATCAATTATTTGAATTAAATATTTCTAGTCACAAAATTATTTAAAGGAGTACACTATAATACAACTATACCTAATAGACCACTTGTACCTAAATGGTTTTTCATTTTAACTCATGTATGAAAATCGCTGTAAAACATTTTTATCTATTTTTTCTGGGGGGCAATAAGAACGAGAACATCAGTGTACAAACATGAATGTCATTTTATGTGGTACAGCCTGTCGCACTATAACTGCCAATGTCTCGCTTTTCCATTACATTTATAAATAATCTAACACAAAACAGCCTTCGAATCAGTTTACCCATCCTAAGGTTTGGTCCAAACCCTCAAACACAACTGCAACATATTCACACAATGGCTGTTGTTCCTTTAAAGATACAATATCGTGCACAGTCAATTGAATCCGCTGTGGGTACGTCGTTCCTCGTCCTTGAAGTGGGTGACTTTAAAAAGTGACAAACGTCTCTTCTTAGTGGCATACGTATAGATTCTGACCCATGATCCTGATACAAGGTCATCAGAAAGCAGTCGCTTTGACTTGTGTTCTTCCATTCCCAGTAAATGTTTTTGGCTGTCTCTCGTTGTCTTTACATATACGGATGCCCATGTACAAACACAACAAAAAATGGATATCAAAAAATGGTTTTTGTTTCATTAAAGTCTGTTGTAGTTGTACACGTAGTGTTGATGTTTCTGAAGTTAGTGCCTCAAGTCTTGGATGTGTGTGTGTTTGTGAAATACTGCTGCAGAGCTGCATTGTCTCTCTTAGTCTCTCAATGTGGAAGTCACAGGGCGAAGTAACTCTTTTCCTTACTGTAATCTTGACCAGTACTGAGACATGTCAGGTTCAGTTCCGGGAACTTGAACGGGGACTGAGACTCCGGGGGAGATGAGTCCTGAACGGAGAGAAGGACACAAAACTTGACTTTTCTATACTGTTCTATACGTCATCACATCACATACAAACATAGAAGTAAAACTACTAATATTAAACATATGTAAATAAAAAAAAACGACAAATAAACAACTGCGAAATATAACGTGAGACAAAATAGACGTCATGCAAGTAAAGTTATTCGGAATGGTTTTGCATCTTTGGTCCATATGCATGTATGAACAAAAATGACTCCGCTACATGATCGCAGATGAGTTTGGCATCACCAAACCGAACACAATGAACTATTCTGCCTACCTGTTGAGGTGGTACCAGAAGTTGCCATTGATTGGCTGTTCATGTGTGCCTGCATGTGAGGGGGCGTGTAAGTGTCGTAGCTCCGCCCATTCACTGACGGACTGGTGGGCAGCATGCAGGAATAGGAAGATGTCTGGCTTGGCTATAAGAAAAAGAATAGAGATGTATATGTTGTTCCTCTGAACGTATCGCTGATGACGGGCAGGGGACGGGTTTTAGGAAGCATCACACGAGATCGCGGTAGCGCGGGACGACACTCACTTGCATAGAAAGGTTGTTGGCCATGGTGAAGCTCGGCATCGGAGGCAGGCCGGTGTACGTGTTGGTCAGGGCCGTGTCCGGTCTGCCCAGCATTGATCCTGCTGTAAAGGATACTGGCGGAAAATAAAAGTTTTATTTTATTATTTAGTAAATAAGTCGAAATATCGCTGCATTTTTGGAATTGGAAAAAATGCTACATATTTTGAACACCGTGATGTCATAGTTGACAAGATGAAAAGTGACCAACAGTAATGACAAATTGAACAAATGAAATCTGCTACTTTATTAAAGGGCCAGAAACTTCTGTTGTAATTTAGTCATCCTTAAGATGTTCTGACCCCGTATAAATGTTATAAAAAAGATATTCTGATCGATAAAAACCTATGCCGTGTTAAGAACGCAAAACAAAGGCTTGCCATGGTTTTAAGTTATTAATAAAGTTTGCTTGTAAGAGCATTTACCGGGAGTGCTGGGCTGTGGTATGCCCTGATAGACGCTACTGTTGAAGCTGCTGCTAATGGGAATGTGGCTGGAGGAGTTGCTGGCTTGTCTTCGCTGGTTCCTTAGTTTCTCTTCTCGCCTCCATTTGGCTCTTCTGTTTGAAAACCAAACCTGCGGACACCAAGAATATCGGTCACAAAGACTGCCCCATGGAACCTCTTCCCGATTCTTAAAACCAAGACATCAGCTCACCTGTATTCTTGCCTCTGGAAGGTCAATTTTCGCTGCAAGCCTTTCTCTCGCAAAAACATCGGGATAGTGGGTTCTTTCGAACTCTGAAATCCGTTTGAACAATGTGAGTGTTTTGCATTTATTTAAAGCGCACACAAGGTTCTGTAAGAGCTTCGTTAGTTCACGTCGGTGCTTTTGCAGGACGCTTACCTTTTTCCAGAGCTTCGATCTGCTCCTGAGTGAACGACGTTCTGTTTCTTTGCAGCTTTCTTTTTAGCTGCAGACGCATTTGAGTCTCATCTGAATCTTCTCCGTTTGAGCTGATAGAGTTTGTGTTCTCGCCGCCGTCCTGCTGCTGGCAGCCATCTGTGAATATGACACCATCACGATTAGATCTTTCATTGACGAGGGCCAGAGACTGTTCAACGGTGCATCAATGTATGCATTGCGCATGTTTATGCTCGAAATCTATTTGCACCAAGAATAACATTAAATTATCCCAGACGTGACCGATGAACCAATCTGTGGCCTACCGCCTCCTACACAACAAAGTTCTCAAAAGAAAGTGTTAAGTGAGCGCCAAAGCTCTGCTGGACGGTTTAATGCACTTAAATCTCCAGCACATATAATGCATAGAAAAGTCTTTACGGCTATTCACCGTATGGGTGTCCGGGGACCCATTGAGGTGACCACCAACCCTTGAATAGAGAGGCGCTTTTCTCTATGACACAATACCAGCGGAATAAGGGAAACCATTAAACTGCGCAGATAGAGATGAGCTGCCAGCCCTTTTTCCCAAGGCCCAAATTCTCCCGCTGACACAATTGGACTGGGAACAACAAAAAGAGGCATGCAGCGCTCAGCATTGTACAACACAAGGATCTAGTCAACAGAGCTTTCAGTTCAGTATGTTAACCTCTATACACCACTGTCATTAATCAAAGAAGCCCAGGCCGGCCTGTTAAACTCCAGTTAGGGTTTAGACGTTCTGCAGGAGATGACCTCGCTGGTTTCAGAAGGGCACGGAGAGGCTCTCTAATCACATTCCTGCTGTTGAAATCAGCAAATTTAACAATACTAAATTCCAAACATGGGCTGCTGTTTGGTTGTTGGATGCAGGGAGAAATTAAGATTGGTGGTCTTGGTTGGATCTCATAATAGTTTGAGGCTTGATTTCTTGTCTGTTAATGGGACATTTTTTTATAATCTTTTTTTTCACTGCTTATCTGAAATCTCATCTGACTTTGGATTCTATAAACCTTGTTTTTGTGATCAGACTATACTTAAATGAAAGATCATAGCAACAATATAAAAATTAAAATAAATGAATAAAATCATATAAATAAATAAAACAATAAAATTGGAGTGGTGGTGTGGTCTCGTTTCTTATAATCTTATTTATTTATTCATTCAATATACTTTTTGATTAATTTTTGTTTTTATTAATTTATTATTAGCATATAAATGTGCAATCTTGTAAATTAGTAATAATTAAGAATGCATTGCTTTGTTACTTTGGGGTGTAGAAAACAACATCACAAAAGGGCTTTTTTTATAAAAACGTTAATATCAAGTAGTGTTTAGGATCACATATTTGTTTTATGACATCATACACACAAGATTCTTTGAATACTTAAATCAACCTAATTAGAAACTATTCATTCACTTTTTCATTCTGTCCTGTATCCAAAAGCTTGTGCGTGTTCTTTCAAAAAAACACACACAAAACGACATCTAATGAGCAATTACAGAGGACAGAGATTTGCCTGTCACAAATTCCTGCGTGTGACAGAAACATCTTTTGTCTGAGGACCCGCAGCGCTTTTCTCTCGCTCCCCATGGGGTGCAAATGATGTGGAGGTTACTGGAAGGGGGCAGGTGGTGCGGCATGGATACCTCGGAGGAAAACTCTCATCCTAGTCACGCAGGTCCCCGGACCCAGACAGAAGCCGTATTGAAATGACCGATAAATTACACAGTAATTGGCACAAACTCTTTGGTTAATGAGTGTCTTTTTTCCTTCAGGGATGCTCAATGACATGCAATCCTAAACTAGAGACTTTAAATGTAAGCCTGAAATATCTTGAACAGGATTTACATTAAGAGTGAATTACTGTTGAGTTGTGGAAACATTCACATTCTTCCATTTATCCAAAGTAAATGAATCCTTAATTCCTAAATATGTGTACTACATTTATATAAAGGAATCATTAATAGCAATACCATTCCACATTAATAAAATAGATGTTCAACATTAATTAATCATATTAATAATGTATTAGTAAATGACCATTAGTGTATATTAACGGTAATAAATGCTGGATCAGTATTGTTCATCGTTAGTTTATTTTTTTGCTAATTATTAATCTAAATGACGAAATGTTATGTCTTGATGAGTCTTTGTTGCTATAAGCTTATTTCCCATGATCATGATGATGCTGTTTTGTTATAGTCTGTCTCACCTTGATTCGGTTGCCCTGGCACGGACGTGCCGGGGTACCATCCCGACCGCGTCCCCCACGTGCCGCTCTGCCCGTTGAGCATCCTCAGCTTGTCGTACATGCCATCTGCTCCCATCTGTTGCTTTTCGCTAGCCAGGTTGCGTAGGACTCGGTTTATCGATGACACCTGAAAGGTGTGAAAAAGATTGTCAGTCGGTGGTTTTTGCGATGGAATCCATGCCCTAAAAACATTTTATATTTTGTAATTCCTCATGATAACTGTACTCTCATTCACATATGTTTTGTATTTACTGCCTGAGTATTAGGGTATCAAAATATTATCATTTGAGAACTGAGTGGAAAGTCTAGGATCAGAATCGATAGGATTCGGATACTTGCAACTAAATGATCAATTCTTCTTATCAATTTCTTCGTGCATATTTCTAGAAGTGTACATGTGTTAACTTGTGATACAGAACAGAAATCACAAATTGAGTTTTATTATATTATCAACATTATATCGACAAATCGATAAGGATCAGAATCGATAAGCAAAATTGATCAAATTCAAACTAGGCCCATCCCCACTGAGATCATACTTGTCAAGTGGTGAATCTATGAACTTACGCTGGGTATGTTATCGTTGGTGCACACACCCTCAGACAGTAGCCTGTCCCGAATTTCCCAGGCAAAGATAGAAGGGCACTCCCTCTTGTACTGTGCAATTTTGCCGACCACTTCCGGCGTCGCTACCCTCGGCTTGCTGCCTCCAATAGCACGTGGTCGAATGGAGCCAGTCTCATAATATCTCCCCAGAATCTTACTCACGCAGCCGTTCGACACCTGGATGGACAACAATGTGCACAATTCACATACATTATTGATGACTAAAGGGAAATAATGTAAGGTACTTCAAACGATTATACGCTTACGTTCTTATTGTCCAGTTGGACTTTTGCATCATCATGGGTCTATGAACACAGAAAATATGCCTTAAAATTGCTAGGATAGTTTCGAAGGACATGTTCGATGCCTGTCTGCCAGCCTGTTGTTAGTGATCACTCCAATGGCAACTTAGTTTGTTATTTCTAATTTTAATTCATTTTATGTAAGTGCTATGTTTACTGTGATCAATGCTGCACATGTGACCATATAAGAGAAAGGAAATCACTGGGAACGACTTGCAACCAAAGATAACTGGACCCGACAAAAGGGTAGACGTTCAGATGGTTCTTAATAGTCACCTGTAAAATCCTGGAGATGTCGCAGGGTCGCGCACCGCTGTGAGCGAGTTCAACGATTTTCTGTCTGGTGGAGTCCGGTAAGGGTCTGCCGTTCACAAAGACCCCGCCGAGCTGGTTGACGCCGCTGTGACCTGTGGCACACGGAGACATAACAAATTGGCTCGTCTTTCGCCTTCTTCAATTGGTGTCCCATTGTCAAGAGTAAAGTGTCACATCTTAAAGCTAAGTGTCAGATTACAGGGGAAACAGAATAACACTACATGTAATAGGGACCATGTTCAATTATGTAATAACAGTGTAATAACACTGTTATAACAACATGTATGCACTTTTGTGAAACAGCACAACAAAAACAGCAAAATTAAGTCTTAAGAGTTATTCTGATTTTAATACACGTAGTACATGCGCAAACGCTTCAACATTTTGTAAACTATTCGTTTTGAATGGCGTTAGACACAGTTCAGCGTGCCCTACATAGTCGACCATCTGAATGTCATTTACCGGGCTCGGATCAATACAACCACAGAATCGACTGACCTCCTAGTCAAAACAACTCCATGCAAGTGCATTGAAATTTTCATAATTGCACATAGACCCGAAAGAACGGGTTTGCCCAACGCTAAGACACCTGACAAACAAATCCCTAATAAAGACAACTAACCATTAATATAACATCAAACAAAGCCAGCAATGAACCACGACAGACAAATTGTGTTGAAGCATGTCATCATTATAACAGCAATAGCAATCTGCACAATGCACGGTAAAGAATGACCCATCAGCTGCAGAAGGGAAAAACTGCACATACCCAGGGATGAGAAAATCCAAAGAAAGTCAATTCAGAACCACCGAAAACCAGATCTAAGGAAAGCCTCCCCGTGGTGTGTATGTGTGTATGTGTGTTGCAGCCCGGCTCTCCTCTCTTCTGTCTGCAGGAGCCCGAGCTCCTAAGCAATAAATAAGCTCCAAATATAGCAGTGGAAGAGGGGGGAAATATGATGAGACTCTCTGACATTTGTCTTTAGAATAAAGCTTGCTGCACGTCAAGTTTGAGCTTAATGTCTGGGAATGGGCGGAGGTCGCCTCAGATCACGCATGCAGGCTCATTGAAAAGATCAGCTGAAGCGCTTGTGGCAGGACTGTCACATTATATGACACCGCTCTGCCTTTGAAAAACGCATCGTCCAGACAAATAGTAGCATGATAAAACAACCCTTTCTGTCCGCATTTGGATATCCGACCAAACCGGACTGTGCTGATGTTGCCTTCATTTTATTCGTAGCTGTAGGGGCCCGGCACAGGCCCGGGGAAGGGAGCGTGAAGGTTTCCAAGCACATTAAAACTGACTGACCTTTTTTAACCCATCAGAGTGTCTGGATTTTGCACAAACCCTATATCTAGTCCTGATGTGCTGAAAAACATCATTCCATAGGATGCTCAGATTTGATTCACAATTGATAAAGGTGATTTGAACCTCACAGATATATCAATATGACCCGGGTTACAAAACAAACACATTGCAGGCAATGCATTATTTCTGGACTGATCTTCACGGATAGCTCGTGGTAATCTGTCCAAATCTAGCTGTGTAATCCAGTGTCGTCTTCATTGTATGTAAACCATTCCTGGATTAGTTGGATTTAGTAGACTTGAGATTGTCACAAGGTTTATCCAATGTGTCCATTTGATGGATGTCACATCACATGGAAACATGACCTGGCCTATCATTTGAGGTTTAGGGGTTAAATCGTAATAATGATGTAATTCCCCACAGTGCAGAACCCTATGGCTCTCATGAGTGTTTTATTGCTTGTCTACTAATAAGGGAACATATGTTGTAATTTAGGGAGCCACTGAAGACTGCGAGGTCCATCCACACAAACCCAAACGAAATTGATAGAATTAAAAACGAATTCACATAATGATGTAATTAAATGTCAATTATTTGTTTATCTCAACTAGAGAATATTCAGAAATGCTCTATCCAAAAAACATCAACATTCTTTTACAAATCCCTGCAGTATTTTTATTTCTACACATGCGTTTTATATTATTCATTATTTCATTTTTCACTTTCTTGAAATGAATTTAAACCGCATACAGCCAATTACAGAAAAACTAAATTATAGCAAACATTTCTTTTATGTGAGATTTACAGTAAATAATTTATGGAGATCACAAATTAACAATTATATCTAAATAAAAACCGAACTCGGATATTATTAATATTTGCAATATTTCAGACAAAATCAATGCAATCATTTCCGACCTATATTATAGATGTAATAAATGTCGGTTTGTTAACTTTTGGAGCACAACTTTTTATTTTACTTTATCAAATTTTGTTTTTGCGCAACGAATGTATACTAACACTATAAAACACTTCATTAATTCGTAATATTAGTAACACATTAAATGCGCAAAAATATAAATGGAAATGTATTTTATACAATAAATAATCTTTGCACTCAAAATTAGGAGTTTCTACAATCGTAAAAAAATCGAATTCAATTTAATTTCGGGTAAAAGAAGAATAAAAATCACCGCCAACAAATGATATTAATAAGAAATAAACAGATGAGATTAATAAGAAATAAACAGATGAGATTAATAAGAAATAAACAGATGAGATTAATAAGAAATAAACAGATGAGATTAATAAGAAATAAACAGATGAGATTAATAAGAAATAAACAGATGAGATTAATAAGAAATAAACACATGAGATTAATAAGAAATAAACAGATGATATAAATAAGAAATAAACACATGAGATTAATAAGAAATAAACACATGAGATTAATAAGAAATAAACACATGAGATTAATAAGAAATAAACACATGAGATTAATAAGAAATAAACAGATGAGATTAATAAGAAATAAACACATGAAGTTAATAAGAAATAAACAGATGAGATTAATAAGAAATAAACACATGAGATTAATAAGAAATTAACGCATGAGATTAATAAGAAATAAACAGATGATATTAATAAGAAATAAACACATGAGATTAATAAGAAATAAACAGATGATATTAATAAGAAATAAACAGATGATATTAATAAGAAATTAACAGATGAGATTAATAAGAAATAAACAGATGATATAAATAAGAAATAAACACATGAGATTAATAAGAAATAAACAGATGATATTAATAAGAAATAAACAGATGAGATTAATAAGAAATAAACACATGAGATTAATAAGAAATAAACAGATGATATTAATAAGAAATAAACAGATGATATTAATAAGAAATAAACACATGAGATTAATAAGAAATAAACACATGAGATTAATAAGAAATAAACACATGAGATTAATAAGAAATAAACAGATGATATTAATAAGAAATAAACAGATGAGATTAATAAGAAATTAACGCATGAGATTAATAAGAAATAAACAGATGATATTAATAAGAAATAAACACATGAGATTAATAAGAAATAAACAGATGATATTAATAAGAAATAAACAGATGATATTAATAAGAAATAAACAGATGAGATTAATAAGAAATAAACAGATGAGATTTATAAGAAATTAACAGATGAGATTTATAAGAAATAAACAGATGATATTAATAAGAAATAAACAGATGAGATTTATAAGAAATTAACAGATGAGATTAATAAGAAATAAACACATGAGATTAATAAGAAATAAACACATGAGATTAATAAGAAATAAACACATGAGATTAATAAGAAATAAACAGATGATATTAATAAGAAATTAACAGATGAGATTAATAAGAAATTAACAGATGAGATTAATAAAAAATAAACAGATGAGATTAATAAGAAATAAACAGATGATATAAATAAGAAATAAACAGATGATATTAATAAGAAATAAACACATGAGATTAATAAGAAATAAACAGATGATATTAATAAGAAATTAACAGATGAGATTAATAAGAAATTAACAGATGAGATTAATAAGAAATAAACAGATGATATAAATAAGAAATAAACAGATGAGATTTATAAGAAATAAACACATGAGATTAATAAGAAATAAACACATGAGATTAATAAGAAATAAACAGATGATAAGGAATAAACAAATGAGATTAATAAGAAATAAACCCATGAGATTAATAAGAAATAAACCCATGAGATTAATAAGAAATAAACCCATTATATTAATAAGAAATAAACACATGAAGTTAATAAGAAATAAACCCATGAGATTAATAAGAAATAAACACATGAGATTAATAAGAAATAAACACATGAGATTAATAAGAAATAAACAGATGATAAGGAATAAACAAATGAGATTAATAAGAAATAAACCCATGAGATTAATAAGAAATAAACCCATGAGATTAATAAGAAATAAACCCATTATATTAATAAGAAATAAACACATGAAGTTAATAAGAAATAAACCCATGAGATTAATAAGAAATAAACACATGAGATTAATAAGAAATAAACACATGAAGTTAATAAGAAATAAACACATGAGATTAATAAGAAATAAACACATGAGATTAATAAGAAATAAACACATCAGATTAATAAGAAATAAACACATGAAGTTAATAAGAAATAAACACATGAGATTAATAAGAAATAAACACATGAAGTTAATAAGAAATAAACACATGAAGTTAATAAGAAATAAACTTACTGTTTTGCATCATGGAGGCCACTCCGGATTCCCACGTGGGTTGATTATGGTATTCTATTTATGACAAAAAAAATTATTGTTAGTTTGAAATCAGTTTATTACCATATTGACAAATGCAAAAAATGTAGAATTGCATTACGAATTCGATGCATTAAAATGACGCAGTCGGTTCTCGAGTGGATTAATGTTTAGGAAATGATTTAATAATTAATCCCCTCTTTAAATCAAGACAAAAAATATATTAATATTAGCACAATAAAATGTAGAATGAAATTATAGAATGAAATAGAATGAAATTTAAAGAATGTGAATCCGACTACAGTTTATTTATAATAGTATCTGAATTATTTAAGAATCAAATAACAATGATGTAATGTAATAAAATGATTAAATGTGTTAACCTACAAGCTGAAATGATAGACTTGCTTTTTGTGCACATAAAAGAGATATCAAGTGTCGGTGTTCTGCAAGAACATCCCATCCTCTTTAGATCTCGTCAACAGTGCACACCGACACACGTTGTCTACTTGGCATCACTGCCCTGAAAAGTGAGATCAGGAGGGGCTGAAAGAGTCCCAACAAAGCCTTCTGGAGCTCAACAATGCCCCTCTTTTTACCTCCTATACCCAAACCCTGCGAGCACCACCCGGCCTCTGCAACAAGCCACACAGCCTCCCACCAAACGGGGCAAAACTTGCCCGAACACAA
>JAWHQN010000193.1:0-60000 GCA_033220385.1 Triplophysa yarkandensis | reverse complement strand
ATACAGTAAAAGTTAAGTTGTTGAATTGCTTTATTAATATACATTATTCTATACATTAAAGGACACTGCTGAAAGAACATTTATATCCAAACTTACCGAGATAATTCTGGCTTTGTGTCAAATATCCTGCTGCTAGAATCTCTTTCTGTGCCACTCATGAAGAAACACGCATGAATAAATTAAAATCATCTCACAAGTCCAGATTTGTGTCACGTTTGAATCCCAGTCGATGTGGGAATAAACCCCCCCACCCACTCACTGTAAACTTTCTCTTAATATCTCCTCCAGCTCACTGCTGATTGGTCAGATGCATTACGTCACAGTGACCAATTTCTCTCATGGAACTCTAAATATTACAGGAAACTCTTTGTATTTTATGTACATGGAATGACATCATTTTATTCGTTTAAAGTCGTGGAGTTTCTTTTAAAAGATATTTAAAATGATAAAACCTCTATTTCAGAATATTTAGAATAATTGATTTTAAGATGTTTGTGCAATGATAATTCATATAAATATGAGTGCCACATAAAATACATTATACATATATGAATGCACGTGTGTATGTGTATATAATGTATTTGTGTGTTTGTAAATATATAATTTGATATCATGTGATATGATTCAGTGTTTTACACAATATATTCTAGGCTCTGAAAGAAGTTCATTTGGCTGGAATTGAACAGTCCCAACAAATGTGTTTTAAACATTGTCTAAACTTGTCACAGTTTTTTTATGAAGCTGTTTTATTCCAGATTGCAATCCCTCTGTTAAGTCAATATTAGCCCAGATCTTATTTACTCTACTCATCCAGCTGGAAAATCAAATGGTTAAACCGTACAACAGCACGTTTTGTCAGTGTTTGTATTCACCTGTTTGAGGCTTTTAAATGGTATGACCGTTTTTATTATTTGGTTATATATTGGTGTCTAATTCTTATTATTTAATACATTACACTTTCCTCCTGAACGTGTGTTCTTGTTGCACTCAGCTGCTGTCATGTGTCTTCTTATGTTACCTTATTTAAGAAGAACATGAAGAACTTGAAGAACATGAACCGCATGAAGAACATGAAGAATATGAAAAATATGAAGAACATGAAGAGAATGAAGGGCATGAAGAACATGAAGAAAATAAAGAACATGAAGAACATTAAGAGCATGAAGAACATAAAGAACATGACAAACATGAAGAACATGAAGAAAATGAGCAGCATGAAGAACAAGAAGAGCATGAAGAGCACGAAGAGCATGAAAAGCATGAAGAACATGAAGAACATGAAGAACATGAAGAACGTAAAGAACACGAAGAACATGAAGAACGTAAAGAACATGAAGAACATAAAGAACGTAAAGAACATGAAGAACATGAAGAACATAAAGAGCATGAAGTAGATGAAGAACGTAATGAACATGAAGAACAAATAGAACATGAAGAGCATGAAGAGCATGAAGAACGTAAAGAACATGAAGAATGTTAATAACATGAAGAACATGAAGAGCATGAAGAGCATGAAGAACTTAAAGAACATGAAGAGCAGGAAGAGCATGAAGAACTTAAAGAACATAAAGAACATAAAGAACATGAAGAACATGAAGAACATGAAGAACATGAAGAGCATGAAGAACATGAAGAACTTAAAGAACATAAAGAACATAAAGAACATTAAGAACATGAAGAGCATGAAGAACATGAAGAACGTAAAGAACATGAAGCGCTTGAAGAGCATGAAGAACATGAAGAACATGAAGAACATGAAGAACATGAAGAACATATAGAAAATGAAGAGCATGAAGTGCATGAAGAACATGAAGAACATGAAGAACGTAAAGAACATGAAGAATGTTAATAACATGAAGAACATGAAGAGCACGAAGAGCATGAAGAACTTAAAGAACATAATGAACATAAAGAACATGAAGAACATGAAGAACATGAAGAGCATGAAGAACATGAAGAACGTAAAGAACATGAAGAGCATGAAGAGCATGAAGAACTTAAAGAACATAAAGAACATAAAGAACATTAAGAACATGAAGAACATGAATAGCATGAAGTACATGAAGAACGTAAAGAACATGAAGAACATATAAAACATAAAGAGCATGAAGAGCATGAAGAACATATAAAACATAAAGAGCATGAAGAGCATGAAGAACATGAAGAACATGAAGAGCATGAAGTACATGAAGAACGTAAAGAACATGAAGAACATATAGAACATTAAGAGCATGAAGAGCATAAAGAACATGAAGAACATGAAGAACATGAAGAACATGAATAGCATGAAGAACATGAAGAGCATGAAGAACATGAAGAGCATGAAGAACATGAAGAACATGCATACGCATCATTACATCTGTAAATGAATGATTTGTGCTGGTTCTTCGGAGGGTTTGGAGCAGGTATGGAGTGCAAAAGCATTATTCAGGCTTTTGTTTGACGTAACCACAATTAAGATGCAGGGAAACCGTGCAACGCTGCAGGGTTCTCCAGGAGATGCTGGTAACCGCACGCCTTATCATGCTGTCAATAAAAGAAGCCGGGCCAGGTGCATCCGTTCCCTGTTTCACAACACGATCCTCTCCAGAACCCGACCAGGCGTGAAGAGAAATCTGTTCAGCCGACCTCTCAGCATCTCTCTCTCTCTCTCTCTCTCTCTCTCTCTCTCTCTCTCTCTCTCTTTCTCTCTCAGTCTCAAATCAAACATTTCAATTTGATTTGTGTTTTTAGGTCCAAAATAGCCATCAAACACAAAACACAATAAATGAATCCCATCATCACCATAGTTTCACTAAAAGGAGTTAACATATTAAAGACATGTGTTATAACTGATAATCATAAATGAATGAATAATTCCAAAATTATGAATTCTTTATTCCTGGAATCAGTCATTTTAGTTCCATGCTAATAAAGTTCATAAAACGGAAGGTCTGCATCCTGAAGATGGCAGGACTATGGTGGACTCTTTTATGCTTTTCAGAAAATCTCTTCTTCTAGATTTGAAACAACTTCTCTAATGACTGTAAAGTCTCCATCCATGCAGAAGAAGCACATGAGCATGTCATGAATCTTCTGTTAACTGCTGCTGCTTCTGTCACTTGCATTCAAACTGAAGAGACATTATGTGGATTAGACAACTCTGGATTAGAAGTTTACTCTGGATCAGGTTGGAAATCCAAAACTGTGAGCAGGTAAGCCTTTGTCTCTTTTGGTTAAAAAGTTGTGCATCACTCTTTGTAGCCTATTCATTTCTCTTCGTTTATGTTTTCTAATGCGGATTATTTTATTATTTATTCAATTTATGCCACCATAATTTTACATTTTCATCCCATGTCTATTTTGGTTTGTACTCATTTGTGTGATTCTCACCCTTTCTTATTTTATCTGAAATATCTCAGCATGATCGCCTTATATATAAAAAAAGCCTTATGCATAATACATGTTATCATTATGTCAAAAGCTTACATACATTACTTTACATGCACAATAACAGTCGGTAATAACGAGATTATTAACAAATATGATAGGACACATTATTAAATTAATTAGTAAAATGTCCTTATATACTGTATTTCTTTTAAAATGTGACATTTGTTTATTGTATTTAATATTATCATACATTCTTATCCAACTGTCATTTTATAGCCTCATAAGTTAAAACACTGATGGAACAGATTAAATATGATTGACAGCTGCCAGCGGTGACGTATCATGCCAGGAACAATGCCACCGTACTGCAGGAGATAACGAGGCTGTCAGATGCTCTGACAAGACAAATAAAAGCTCATCACTCTCATGATATAAATGCAAACTTATTGTTCGGTCCATAATACACAAGCCTGTGTCAAAAAGACAATTTATTTTGAGGAAAGAACTGAAGATTTAAGGCCCAATGCAAATCCATTTCTTTGATATTAAAATATTTTCTTGTCATCTTTATGTCAACTGATATCTTTACGTGTGCAAGATATCTCCAATATAAAGCTCGTCTGTAAGACTTCTGCAATCAGATTTCACATACAGAAGTTGTCTGTAAGATGTCTATGATTTATTATGGCGTACAAAAGCTCTGTCTGAGATGTTTAGCAGAATTTTAACGCAGAAGATGTTTTCCAGATCTCTTGTGGACATTTAACAGACGTGCCTGGGCTGAGTTCATATGCATCTTGTCAATCCTTTTTAAACACTTTGTTTTCTACTTTTTTAGAATAAAGTTTCAATCTGCAAATGAGCCATACATTTTCGCTTTAATTTGATTCATGTAGATCATTTATATAATGGAAAGTTCCTGTCCTACATCAGGTGTGACCTTCCCCCCGTGGGTTGTTGTAGAAACAGAATATTCTTGCTGTGACAATGTACCACTCAAAGCATTTATTTTTACCCCCTGGTCCATGTTTGGAGCTAAAATCATTTTTACGCTGAGTTGTGTTAAACAAATGATGGTATCATGGCAGATTAGAGTAAAACAAAAGACCCTTTAATAGATTGTATTCA
The DNA here is from genome assembly GCA_033220385.1 of Triplophysa yarkandensis. Lineage (NCBI taxonomy): Eukaryota > Metazoa > Chordata > Actinopteri > Cypriniformes > Nemacheilidae > Triplophysa > Triplophysa yarkandensis. The sequence continues at coordinate 55,500 of JAWHQN010000193.1, read as the reverse complement.
CAGAGAAAATGAAAAGAAACATGCATGTGGTCAATCAAATATTAAGAAAGGAAAAAGGTTGTGTTTTTCTGCCACACACTGTTTGTGTTCTGTCTATATGCAATAGGCGTACATTGTTGTGGACATTTTTATTTCCTTATTTTAGGTTCTCGTGTTAAATATTTTGTCCTCTACACTTTCCCAAATGTCTATATGTCGTGATCTTATATTCTCATTTTCTTGATGTTAAACCGAGCTGTGAATGTTAGGGCAGAGAATTCTACAGGCCACTCGGTAATAAACTATTAATGAAACGTGGCAAAGTAAGCATTCGGTGACATGCTCGAGAAGGGTCATTAAGGCATGCAGCAAACATTTGCTTGGGGCAAAAGCTTGCGCAGAACTGCACCTACCAAGACAAATTCTACGCACGTTACATTTAAGTAGATCCTCTGTCTCTAACCCTTCCGTGTTCGACAGCTCGCACTAAATCAGGCAATAACAAGAGCAAACCGTCCGGAAAATAGACTCGGAAAAGACCCCACTCATTGCCTTTTACGTCTGCCTGACACATTCTAGTTCAGTGTGTATTTTTAAGACAGTCAAAGTGATTACTGGGTACAAATTTCACCCTTGAACGGGCCTACAAGGGACGCAAGGGGAACAAACAGACATTGTTGCGTTTCTTGCACATGTATATATCGTTTTTATGAGTCATTTTAATGCTGTGAAATGCAACTGTGTTCAATGTAACAATGAAAAAAATAAATTAGGACGGATCTCACATTGTTGGAGTAAAGGCAATATGACAGGGTTGCCAAATATCTGTAAGAAAATTTTGTCCAATAACCCCAGACCAAAAACTTGAAATATAATACATTGATGCTCATTAATGAACTTTCTCAATAACTGATTTTAGTTTATTTAAACATTATTCTTTTTTTCTTGAAATTCTATTAGCCAGTGTTGTCAGATTTAAATAACTGATTTTAGTTATTTTTTTGACAACATGGGAATTTTTCCTTAAAACTCGATGATGATGCCATGATTTCAAGATCTACATGACAAAATCTAAACCCTTTACCCTAGTTCAAATATCAAAATCGAATGATGATTTACATACCTTTAAAATATATTTCATTGTCGATAATCGATAGACAAAACTAATGATAATCCTTCCAACGCCTGTGGACTTGGCAACCCTGGTGACAGCTAAAAAAAGCCTTCAACACTGATTGTTTATAAACTGGCTCAATAACTGATTTAAACTTTTTTTAATTTTTTCTATTTTTAACACAGCGCTACTTTATTTTGTACTTATCAAAATCCAACCCATTAACCCTACTTAAATGATGCCACTCGGCCTACACACCTACATGTACATCGAAAAACTGTGGACTCGGCAACCCTGGCGTCTAATCCATAAACATTCATGGAAGTCTACCATTGTGGATTGCCATAAGGGAATGAGACGGTCTGTAACGCTGGTTGTGTATACACTTTCTCAATGACAGATTTAGCATTTTTAAGTATGTCTTAATTACCCAAACAGTACATTTGTGAAGGCCAAGATTAGACCTGAACAGCATTAAAATACAGCAGTGATCTGTCACCACACCATCTGGTCCGGTCTGATCTTAGCATGAATCAGTGTTGTAATTAAAGACCGCAAAGCATAAAGGCCAATCATTAAGAATTACACTCCCCGAAGCCCAAGCAGATGTACGGGGCTCCGTCCACAGAAAGACTGATATATTTAGAGAGGGGGGTTTGATGGGTAACTGAAGTTTGTTGAGGATTAATCCCGCAGCCTTGAGAACGTGAGCACATTTGCCGTTTGGTAAAGGCTGGGTGTTTGTCCCAATACTTCACTGACATCTATTGATTCAGGGACAGCTGTAGGGCTCCATCGCAGGGGCCAACAGAAGTCACAATGCATTATCCTGATGGCATAACTCGACCTCAAACGGGTCCATATACTGAGAGACAGGAAAGTATCTGACCTGAAAAATCCAGCGTTTCTTAATGTCATAACCAAACACAAAGGTCGGTCATCAAGTGAAATTTGTAGACTTGAACTGTAGAACCCTAGAATTACATTATTGACATTTAAACACCCTATAATTTAAATTTGTCTCAGCCAGAATGTGCATGTGCTGCTTATTTGCAAACACCATTAGAAATAAAAAGTGTCTGTTGTCATGATGATATTCCGAGGGATAAATGTTACAGATATAAATATTCTATATCACGCCGGATAGCGAAAGTTTTTTCCGTGCAACTTCATAAATAAATGAGATGAAGAAATAAAGAAACATCTTGGGGTTACCTTGTGTATCATCTCAAAGCTGTCTTAGGGCTTTGGGTCTCTTCTCAGAGCATCTGGGCCCTTTAGTTTGGTCGATGTTGGGTTACTGCGACACCTGGTGGCATGTGAGAGATTCTAATAATTTGATTAAGGTGCCATGTTTAACAATATAGTACAGACATGCAATATGATTTATGAATTTCTATTCGACAACCAAATCCATAATGCCAGACCGCCAGGCCTCTTCGGCCTTCTGTGCTTTCAACCTTGTTCAAACTCTCATGACACGTGGGCATTCGTGTACCGAGTCTTCTTGAAAGTGTGGTACCCCAGCATAGAAAAACGGATCACTTTTTAAAATCATCAGGCTCAAAACATGGTGAGATAAGCAAAAACTTAGAGCTCGAGATATCACAAAGCAAGACTTTATTTTCTGCACTGATGGAAACTTTGATGGCGGAATTAAACCACCTAAGGAGCGCTCCTTAGAAGAGACAAGCTCTTCTACCAAACCGTAAGAAACCCATCAAACAAAGATTAAAAAAGCTCAAGCGGTTTGGGGAAATGTCAGGGCCGCCGGAGAACTTCCTCTTCATTTCCCAGTCCAGCGTGCACATTACCCGAGCGTGCTTTTCACTTAACACCATCACTGAGCTCGAGATGATGCTGATTCTTTCTTACTACCTCCATTCATTCAGCTCCTCCAACCTGAACATAGGCTTCTTTCAGACTTTCCGATTGGCGACTTTCTCAAAGACGTCTGTTGTATAATAAGTTGATTTCTATTTGAAAATCTGATATGGTCTTCTTTTAAAGACGTCATTTATGAAATCCGTATGTGTAACACTATTAAAACTTTGATTAATTACACATTTGTTATTATATGTGTCCTATCACACAACTGTTCTATCCCTACAAAAGTAAAATAGACATAAGTCGAGAAATATTTGAAGGATACCAGTGGCATATTTCAGCCTCGGTCGTTGAATTTAAGTGCAAAGCGTGTTTTGTCGAAACAAATCTTTCTAGACAATTTAGCAAGCGATTAAACTCAAAACCTATCACCGTTGAGGACTGGCCTGAACTCTACCTTAAAATAAATATACTGATCTTCCAAGTCGTATTCAAACACACCTTATGTTTCTTGAACATACAATCAATCAATCTACCATTTCATAAGATGTGCGTAAGACCAACAAGTAATCATTTACTTCTGATTTCACGGATGAGCAGTAGTAAGGGTTGTTCTTTGAAAGTCATGTTGAGTTTTTGACACTGGAGTGATAAAACTGTAAGTGTGGTAGAGGCCTTCCGTTGGATCTGTTTTCACAGTTATCCCAGGCCGTGCCAGGCCTCAGCCTCCTCCATCTGTTTCCCATTCTGCTTCTCCATCCCATTTCTATCCCTACATCCTTTTACAATAAGGTCATCTCCATAAGCCTTCACTTATTTCTACGTTGCATGGTATGGTCCATGCCAAAATATTAAGTGTCCGATCTACATATTTTAATGCAACACCGCAGCGACATCTTGAGCTTTAGTTGGAACGGTTGAAGTTGGCCGAGTGTCAGTTTGGAAACGTCAGGTGCGTGATCTAGTCGCGTTTGTCATTCCGTCCTCCTGATGAGAGCAGGAGAAGAGCCGTCCGGTGCGAGCATCTGGCCGTAGACTTCCACAGCTGCAGACAGCAGAAGATCAATCCCACCAGAGAACCTTGACGTGGGTATGATCCAGACCAGCAGCTTTATTTGGGAACAAAGACAGGAGGGGTATCATAGCTGTCAGATGATAAAAATGCCATTTCCAAACGGATGTGTTTTTCAAAACTAACAGAGACCCTTGGATATACAATCTGTGAACTTTCAAATCCAAAGATTTGGATGGAGTGAGATGGCATCTGAAACAGGAACCCAATGTCTTGGACTATACTGGTGAAAATAAAGATGCTTCACGATGCCATTGAAGAACCTTTTTGGTCTAACTATTTGTGATATTTATTTTGTACCTTTTTATTATTAGTGAAATGCAAAGCATCACTTTTGTTATTCATGCACATTTAAACGTAGACCCATGAGTGAGGGCTTAATTGTTCGGATTCTTTAGGAGAGTTTTTCTCTCTGCAACTGCTGCCGACTGGCAGGTGCCAAGGCAAGTCTTCAGAAAATGCCTTTATTAATAATAAAACTTATCTAGTTTTATTAATTATACTATTCATTCCCTTTTTCGAGGTTTACCTAGTGGGTTACAGACTTGACAGTTGTGTCTCGAACACATAATGAGTGTGTTAATAAAGAGCGAAAAAGGCTAGGAAAGAGGCAGAAGATAAGAAGTTTAATTGGTCAGGTGTTGATGGAAGAGATGAGTTTTTAGGCACTTCAGAATCTGCTAAACACGTTCTAACAGATAGATCATTCCACCATGGTGGAACGTATCCAGAGAAGGTACGTGAGAGGGATTTCTTAACTTTTTCGGATGGCACCCAAGGCGTTTTTAGAACACAAACACACCCAAATGTCTTATTTATCTAATCCAACTGAAGGCAAAACTATGAGTTACATTAAGCATTATGACCTTTAAAAAGCCATCAACTGATATTGGGAACTTGAATTATCAATTATTGTCATTTTTGAATACAATAAGCATCAAGAGTAAGAGTGTTTGTGTTCTCAAGGTCAGATTGTGGTTATTGTGTGCCTTATGACCCTCAATGATGTTAACTTTGCTGATGATGACCTTTGCTATGGCAGATCTACATGCTTATGTTAATGTGAACTAATCAGCTATAAATCCTCTGACATCGCTGGAACATTCCAGAGGCCGTGGGGGGGGCCAGGATACATTACAGACCTCATATGTTTCGGTTACAATCAATGGTGCCAAATTTCTTAATTTATTCTATATGGTGGAATCTGCAAAGTATCGTCACTATTGCTCTCTCGGTTATAAGTTTGTTTAGACATCTGATTCCCCATATTAGAAGTCATTTGCGTGGACTTCTGCAGTCGAATATCTCTTCTCAAGAACACAGTAAAGCGTTTGAGTCGTCATACGGAGTTGGCCGGATCAGTTGGCAGACTATAGAAGCACTGTCCGCGTTTCAGTCCAAGTCTGATGGTTATAATCAACACATCAATCAACCTGCACAAAAGCACATCTTGCTTACTTTTGTTCTCTCAATCATTTTTGCATCTTGCGCCACTTCCAGTTTTCAGGAAACATTTGCTTTCACCCGCTCATTATCTTGTCTTGGCTCCATCTTATGCTCTGCGGATCAGATTTTCTCAAACATCACCGACTAGATATTGAAAACAGTTATCATAGCCTTGAAAGCATGCATGAGCGGAGGTTATAAGTGTGTCTGATAGTTCAACCTAACATGTATTGTATATTCATACACATACTAAAAAGATTAATAAATGTAGGTTCCTTTTTATTTTTAATATCTGATAAATATAAACTCAATGAAAAGCAAGAGTGAATTAACATGTCAGCACTTTTTATGACACAAATAAAACTTGTAAACAAGATTCTTACGTCATGATATTGAATTTAAACCGACTGTCATTGGTTTGTTAAGGAAATACACAAACAAACGACATCGTATCAATATTATTATTAACTTAAACAAGTTAAATATTTCTGTTGATTCAGATCAAATAAATACACTTTTCTTTACTTAATCCAAACAAACGTTTGTCCTCGCCATGAAATAAGTTTAAGTCTATCTGGAGTTAACTGCAAAAAAAACTGAAACAAAATTGAATGTTAACTGTACAGTAATATAAAAATATACAAATAAAAGATTATATGACAAACACAGAAAACAAAATTGCCAAAATGTCTAAGGTCAAACTAACATGTAACCTTAAAAAAATAATAAAAGCTATACATGAATTAATCTTCGAACACGAATATTCATTAAAATGCTGCATGTCATTGGTTTTTCTATTTCATTCCTTTTAATTGTGATTATCTTCAAATGCTTTAAATTAAGTATTCTAGTTTCTATTTCTTCAACCAAATTCTGTGTTAAAGATTATTTTAAGATTTTTCCCATTTAACGTCTTGCATTGGGGTTTATTACCACATTATATATAATGATGGTCAGTTGTTTCATTTCTCTAATGAGTCAAACCGAGTCAAGTCAAATAACGCCATGCTTTATTACACAAGACGCATGGTTATGATGAAGGCTATTTGGTTAATGAAATATTTTTGCTGGAAGCCAAACTATGAAATTATCACATCTCCAAATGAGCTGATTGATAAGCATTCAGTGTCTGGATATAAAAAGTATTTCTTTAGGCGGTTTAACTAAAGCTAAAGCACCACAAAAATGCCAAAAGGTTTTCTTGTTACTCGCTGAAAATGTTTGGGGGTTAAGTCAAACCATTGGTGGGTCAAAAATGGACAACCTCAAAATAAGGGGAAAATTAATACAATGGTAGGGTTGGTCAATAGTAAGGCCAACACTTAGAAACATTTTGTGTGTTTTGTCTGTTAAACATTCTTTCTCTCTCATGTATAAAACAAAATATTATTGATATTTTTGGAAAAATGGTTATAACCAAATAATATCATTTCCCATTGTAGGAATAGAAAACCACCAAGACATTTCTCAGAATATCTTCGCTTGTGTTTCACAGAAAAAAATGTTGAATGTGGAAGACAGTGGAGAAAACTTTAACTTCAGGGTCTCTATATCAGCCAAATGGCAACCAGTCCTTTAATAAAAAACTCTTCTTTGAAGGCATCGCTTTCAGCATGACTGCTTGCTGGCATTGTACAGCCAGATTATACGATATATGAAGCATAAAACACATTTACAATCCAGGGTTCATTCCCATAAGACCATTTATCTTTATAACACGGTGCTGTAAATACTATTTTCCGTGACGATGCCCCCCATTTGCAAAAGATGTTTTAATGCAGACACGGCGAAGTGACGTGAAGACCAATGGTTTAGAGAATAGCAGAAGGTTATTGCTAGAGAACTTGCTTGAAATTGTTCCCGGTGGTCTGTGTTAAGCGTGACAGAACAACACTTACCGGCCAAATTAAGTCTGTTTATATTACGTTTATACATATTAAGATGGGAAATTGTTCATGTAAGGGTTTGAAAATAACACTTGCTTAAATTCTGAAGTATGTATCTCTATTACTAAGAAAAAAAGGCTTGTTATTTTGACTACTGGAGTTTTTTATGAGAAACATTTTCCGCCAGCTTTAAACATGAACAGTTATGAAGCGTGCCAGTGGAGGTTTTAGTCAAACAGCAATTTTCATATTCAACTATTCAAATTATGAATATATCCATATGCTCTTAATTTGTATAGACGTATGTAATGCACTATGGGTATAACTTGCTCGTCATGTCATATCTAATTCACCTCTGCAAACCGCATAAAACACATGCTGTCTTTTAAACATGAGAGATTTCCATATTGAGAACCGCCAGAAGCAAGTGGCCTTTCATTAAAGAATAAATAGTCCAGTGTTTCATTAACATTTCCCAGTCGATTTAGATCAGCTCATTTATAGGGTTTATAGGGAAAAGAGCTGTCTGTCGCTGTCTTCTGAATGAAAAAAAATACTCTTGATGTCGAGTTTTTCCATCATCAGAGACTGATGCTTAGGCCCTAATTTGATCTTAGAACATGTGCTGGAATTTCACAATGAGTTCTAAAAACATCAGCGTCACATTTTCACATAATGTTCTTTCATTTTCAGAATTTTTCCGAATTACTTCTCCAAGCTCAAGGTTCAGAGACCATATAAAAATTTTGCAAAAGAAATTTTATAGAGCTTTACGGATTTTCATTTATTTTTTGAATGCGGTGAAAAGTATAAAATTACAGTAATAGAGAATTACACGGTGGATGTAAACCACTTGTAAATTTGTATTCGTCTGCATTTTTCTAGCACAATGACGATGTTATTGGGATTTACAGGATAGAAAATAAATAACGCGAAAAGCACATTATTTTCTGTGAGAAAATTAAAAATCACTATTTTAATAATAAACAATTTTACACTAAAACTTTTCAAATAAGTACTGAATTAAACAAGATTTTAGCATCAAAGAAATGCATACAATAAACAGATTAATCACAATGTAGTAAATGTATAAATGTTGAAAAGATTATTATTATTATTATATTACAATATATTATAAAAATTTTGCAGCAATTAGGGTGTTTTTTTTTTAAACCAAAATGTTGCTGTTTTATACTTTATAATATTTTAACAACTTAAAAGCAAAACACACCTGGTGTGCATTTCTCGTCCTTCACTTAATACATATATTTGTGTAATTCATTAAAAGCACGCACATGAAATAAAAACTTTACTTAAATGCTCATAAATAGAAACAATCCAGAATGATGTGAGTGGACTATTAGAAATAGTTAGAATGTGAGTATAATATTGTATCGTAAACAAGAGATGCAATGACAAATTTAGTGTAGAATAATATGAATGCATCTACAGGACATATCTAAGTCTTGCATCTGCTACTTTGACCACGGTATCCTTCTTAAAAAAAGCACCCCGTAAAGGATCTCGTTGCTTTTGGCCTACAGGCTCCATTAGGGAGCGTGTAATTGATTGTTTCCCATTCGCTGGCGTGAATAATGAGCCCTTTTAAGGTACAAGGGTCAATTATTCTGTCCTTTAAGGACTCAAAGCTCCAACTGGTTTCAGTTTGTAACATTATTCACAAATGATGTTAACTTTCACTGCTACTTATCTGTTCAGCCCGAGGAAGACACTTAGCATCTCCCAAAGAGCGAACTTCTGTTTGGTCTATAGATGGCCTCCTCTATTTTAAAGTTGCTCATTTTGGAAAAACTGACCCTACACCATTCAATAACATTTAAAAAAAACCTGACTACAGCCATTTCTAGAGAGCATTTCTGTTCCAAAATGATGGTGATCTGTACACAATGGACTCATGGATTATTAATTCTGTTGTGTAAGAACTTAAAAGAATGGCCAGCACAAAACCCACAGCTGAGACATTCTAGATGTTGCGTACGGTGGCATTAGGCCCTCAGAAAAAACTTTGTAACAGTAATCATAAAATCTATTTTAAAACCTGTTTATTTTTCTATCTTATAGGAAATTACTATTTTTGTAAAGAGAGTGGGTGGGCTTACTTAAGCCCAGAAACCATTCAGGCCTTAGTGATCATTTACATCAAACCAGAAAGCGGTTCCATAGACAGCATTATAAACTGCTCACATAGATATCTTTCCAACACAGCGTTATGAAATCATGGATTGAGCTCATTTTATTCAGGCAACCAATCAATCCCCTATCTTCATGAAGCTTTGAATCCACACCCATAGCAACCGAATGAATAACCATAGCAACACTTTTGCTAGACCTATATCTCTGCAGAAGAACATCTTACAGGATGGTTTGTTTCACTCGTGGCTTATAGTATCATGGTTTTTCTCCATCCATCAATCCATTGTTTCTGTTTACTCTATTTACTCTAACCATCAAACCAACTAACCAAAAAACTAGCCAATCATCCATCCATCCAACCATCCATCCCTCCCTCCCTCCCTCTCTCTCTCTGTCTCTCTCTCTCTGTCTCTCTGTCTCTCTGTCTCTCTCTCTCTCTCTCTCTCTCTCTCTCTCTCTCTCACTCTCTCTCTATGGTCTCTGGTCTCTCTCTCTCTCTCTGGTCTCTCTGGTCTCTCTCTCTCTCTCTCTCTCTGGTCTCTCTCTCTCTGGTCTCTCTCTCTCTCTGGTCTCTCTCTCTCTCTCTCTCTCTCTCTGGTCTCTCTCTCTCTGGTCTCTCTCTCTCGCTCTCTCTCTCTCTGGTCTCTCTCTCTCTCTCTCTCTCTCTCTCTCTCTCTCTCTCTCTCTCACTCTCTCTCTCTCTCTATGGTCTCTGGTCTCTGGTCTCTCTCTCTCTGTCTCTCTGTCTCTCTCTCTCTCTCTCTCTCTCTCTCTCTCTCACTCTCTCTCTCTCTCTGGTCTCTCTCTCTCTGTCTCTCTGTCTCTCTCTCTCTCTCTCTCTCTCTCTCTCTCTCTCTCTCTCTCACTCTCTCTCTCTCTCTCTCTATGGTCTCTGGTCTCTCTCTCTCTCTCTGGTCTCTCTGGTCTCTCTCTCTCTGGTCTCTCTCTCTCTGGTCTCTCTCTCTCTGGTCTCTCTCTCTCTCTCTCTCTCTCTGGTCTCTCTCTCTCTCTCTCTCTCTCTCTCTCTCTCTCTCTATGGTCTCTCTCTGGTCTCGCTCTCTCTCTCTCTCTCTCTCTGGTCTCTCTCTCTCTGGTCTCTCTCTCTCTCTCTCTCTCTCTCACTCTCTCTCTCTCTCTATGGTCTCTGGTCTCTCTCTCTCTCTCTAGTCTCTCTCTCTCTCTCTCTCTCTCTCTCTCTCTCTCTCCCAGTATCTTCATGGAGCTATGAAGCCACGCCCATAGCAACCAAAAACCTGACCATAGCAACCGTTAAGCAATAAACATATTTTAAAACTTTAAACCAATAGTTTGTTCACAATCTTTAATTTCATCCACTTTCAGAATTCTCTTTATATGTTTGTATGAAAAATATTAATATTATAAATAAAATTAATAAAAGCAATTTAATATATATAAGTATTCTAGTCTATGGATTAATGTAGTAAGAAATGTTTCTTTAGTATTCATTTATATCTGCTTTATTCTGTGACGTCAGCAGCCCGGCCAGCGTGTCATCCAGCAACGTGGCGACCACGCCCACTCCAGTCACAGACAACCCGTCGACCAATGGCGGAGCTTCAAACGCCCACCGCGCTCCGTCAGCCGCGTCGTGATTGGCTGAGCGTTCCGGCGCATCCGCTCCGCGTTTGGTTGTGGCGCAGTGAGCTCCGCCGGGCATGTTTGAATCGAGTCCACGCACACACTCATCATGGACGTGTTTGTGTGTGTTTTCACGCTGTGTGTGTGTGTGGTGTTCGGGAAACCCACTGCCAGAAAAGATCGAGTTTATCACGAGTCTGATCTGAGCAAACGAACCCATGAAGACAACCAGAGCTACCGGTACGACCATGAGGCTTTTCTGGGCAAAGAGGAGGCGACCACCTTTGATCAGCTCACCCCAGAGGAGAGCAAAACCAGATTGGGGTAAGATCCTGGTCTGCATGATGTCATAACTGTCAGAAACATCTGGACCTTCTGTGAGATGTCTTCTGGAGATCTTCAACATGATGAACATCTCAGAGAGATCTGCTGTATATCCATCCATGAGAACATCTAACAGACTTCTTCTAGAGGTCTATCTGACAGCAGATGTCTCAGAGATGTCTCAGAGATGTTCTACAGATGTCTCAGAGATGTTCTACAGATGTCTCAGAGATGTCTCAGAGATGTCCTCCAGATGTCTCAGAGATGTCTCAGAGATATCCTCCAGATGTCTCAGAGATGTCTTGCAGATGTCCTCCAGATGTCTCAGAGATGTCCTACAGATGTCTCAGAGATGTCCTACAGATGTCCTACAGATGTCTCAGAGATGTCCTACAGATGTCCTACAGATGTCTCAGAGATGTCCTCCAGATGTCTCAGAGATGTCCTACAGATGTCTCAGAGATGTCCGCCAGATGTCTCAGAGATGTCCGCGAGATGTCTCAGATATGTCTTGCAGATGTCTCAGAGATTTTCTCCAGATGTCTCAGAGATGTCCTCCAGATGTCTCAGAGATGTCCTACAGATGTCTCAGAGATGTTCTCCAGATGTCTCAGAGATGTCCTACAGATGTCTCAGAGATGTCCTACAGATGTCTCAGAGATGTCCTCCAGATGTCTCAGAGATGTCCTCCAGATGTCTCAGAGATGTCCTCCAGATGTCTCAGAGATGTCTCAGAGATGTCCTCCAGATGTCTCAGAGATGTCCTACAGATGTCTCAGAGATGTCCGCCAGATGTCTCAGAGATGTCCGCGAGATGTCTCAGATATGTCTTGCAGATGTCTCAGAGATTTTCTCCAGATGTCTCAGAGATGTCCTCCAGATGTCTCAGAGATGTCCTACAGATGTCTCAGAGATGTTCTCCAGATGTCTCAGAGATGTCCTACAGATGTCTCAGAGATGTCCTACAGATGTCTCAGAGATGTCTTGCAAATGTCCTCCAGATGTCTCAGAGATGTCCTCAGATGTCTCAGAGATGTCCTCCAGATGTCTCAGAGATGTCCTCCAGATGTCTCAGAGATGTCCTCCAGATGTCTCAGAGATGTCCTACAGATGTCTCAGAGATGTTCTCCAGATGTCTCAGAGATGTCCTACAGATGTCTCAGAGATGTCCTACAGATGTCTCAGAGATGTCCTACAGATGTCTCAGAGATGTCCTCCAGATGTCTCAGAGATGTCCTACAGATGTCTCAGAGATGTCCTCCAGATGTCTCAGAGATGTCCGCCAGATGTCTCAGAGATGTCTGCGAGATGTCTCAGATATGTCTTGCAGATGTCTCAGAGATGTCCTCCAAATGTCTCAGAGATGTCCGCCAGATGTCTCAGATATGTCTTGCAGATGTCTCAGAGATTTTCTCCAGATGTCTCAGAGATATCCTCCAGATGTCTCAGAGATGTCTTGCAGATGTCCTCCAGATGTCTCAGAGATGTCCTCAGATGTCTCAGAGATGTCCTCCAGATGTCTCAGAGATGTCCTGCAGATGTCTCAGAGTTGTCCTACAGATGTCTCAGAGATGTCTCAGAGATGTCCTCCATTTGTCTCAGAGATGTCCTCCAGATGTCTCAGAGATGTCCTCCAGATGTCTCAGAGATATCCTCCATTTGTCTCAGAGATGTCCTCCAGATGTCTTAGAGATGTCTCAGAGATGTCCTCCAGATGTCTCAGAGATGTCTCAGAGATGTCCTCCAGATGTCTCAGAGATGTCCTCCAGACGTCTCAGAGATGTCCTCCAGACGTCTCAGAGATGTCCTCCAGACGTCTCAGAGATGTCCTCCAGATGTCTCAGAGATGTCCTCCAGATGTCTCAGAGATGTCCTCCAGATGTCTCAGAGATGTCCTCCAGATGTCTCAGAGATGTCTTGCAGATGTCTCAGAGATTTCCTCCAGATGTCTCAGAGATGTCCTCCAGATGTCTCAGAGATGTCTCAGAGATGTCCTCCAGATATCTGTGTTGAACATGAAGCATGTTGTCCAGTCTTGGGTGGATACATCAAGCTTTCAAGTTCTTGTATGTATTGGTTATGAGCTTTGACTATGTTTTTGTTTTTTGTAGTTGTACTATTGAGTCTTATAATGGGCTTGTAGACATTGTTTTTTTTTAGATCAGTGGGTTGTTAGGGAGGAAACCTCACAACGTGGCATTGGGATAAAAATACACTTGCTGATCTTTAAACACAGTCCTCCAGTTGCCCCAGACGGTTGAATCCCACGCCTGTGAAAATCATGTACAACATCACTTATGCATTTGGCAGACACTTGTGTTTAAAGGATTTACGTGGCATTATAGGTGTGGTTCACCCAAAATGTTGCTTTGTTAAACAGCAAAAAAGATACTTGGAAAAATGTTCTGGGGTACTATACTGTAGGAAATCTATAAAGGTAGTTAGTGATGATCCTAAACAGTTTGGTTTGCCACAATCCTTTAAAATCGTTTGTGTTTTACAGAACCAAACATGTAAACGCAAAAATTTGAGGGAACGTTGTTTACGGAAAAAATGTAAAAGATTTTGGGTATGCTTTCCTGTTGATTGGGCGATATATCGGCAGCCTAATCAATATTGGCCAATAGATGCTATTTTTATATCGGTCTAATAATGAAATTAGGTCGATATCTTTAGACCAATAAATTGGATTTTAGTTCTGCTGTTGGTGCATATGAATGTCAATAGTGTGTCCCAAAATGGCATAGTCACAAACTTTTGTACACTTCTTTAGGAAAATTGCTGAGCGTATTGACAGCGATGAGAATGGATTTATCACCGCTGATGAGCTCAAGGCGTGGATCAAGAGAGTACAGAAGCGTTACGTCTACGAGAACGTGGCAAAGGTCTGGAGTGATTATGATCTTAACAAAGACAATAAGATCTCATGGGACGAGTACAAGAAAGCAACCTACGGCTATTACCTGGGTGAGTTGCAAAACTCTTGATATTAAAAATGTTGGTAGGTTTTCCATTAGGCGGAATATCAAAAGAATGAATGTTATTTTCAGATCTCTACAAAAGATCTCTAAGGATATTTTGACGATCTCTTTTCAGCCAATCCAGAGGAGTTTGAGGATGCCACCGATCAGTTTAGCTTTAAGAAGATGCTCCCGCGGGATGAACGCAGGTTCAGGACGGCAGATTTGAACGGTGATCTGGCCGCAGAGCGAGAGGAGTTCACGGCTTTTCTCCACCCAGAGGAGTTCGATCATATGAAGGACATTGTGGTTCTCGTAAGTGTCATCTGTCAAACACACAAAAAGATCTGACGGATCGTGTGTATCACTACATTTATAATGGACAGGAAGTTTCACTATGCCTTGTGTTCTTCTTCCAGGAAACTCTGGAGGACATTGACAAGAATGGAGATGGTCATGTAGATGAAGATGAATACATTGGTATGATTAGTAACAATCTGAATTATTATATATACATATATATATATATATATATATATATTTATCATATCCGACAGACGTGATCATACACGGTTCTTATCGTCATGATCAATCTTGAGAAGTCATGGACTGTTTCCAAGCCTGGGAACATTGTGGGAAAACGAATTAAAAAGTCATGGAGATTTGTTTATAGACTGTGTGGATTGTCTCTTAATTTCTTTAGGACGTATACATTAACATTTTATAAAGCATTCAGTCATGGACATTTACACAAAAGTCCTGGAATTTCACTGGTCCCAATGTACATGAATCATAATAAAAATCCTTTTCCAGCTGACATGTTTGGGAATGAAGAAAATGGTCCAGAACCAGCCTGGGTTAAGACCGAGAGAGACCAATTTTCCGATTTCCGAGACCTGAACAAAGACGGGAAGATGGACGTCGAGGAGATTCGTCTCTGGATCCTCCCGCAGGATTATGATCACGCTCAGGCCGAGGCCAGACATTTGGTGTATGAGTCAGACGTAGATAAGGTAAAGATTCTCAATGCAGATGTGTTTTACTTCCTGCCTTATAAATCCATATTCCTCATTTTGGTTGTTGTATTCCTCAGGACCAGATGCTCACCAAAGAAGAGATTCTCGAGAACTGGAACATGTTCGTAGGCAGCCAGGCCACCAACTACGGTGAAGACCTGACCAGGAACCACGATGAGCTGTGAGCAGAATATACAGAACAGGACTTGAACTGCAATAAGGCCTCGTGAGAACACGTGTTGGTTGTCCTGGAGCTCTGGGGAATCTTAAGGACGGTTCAGAAGCCATTGTCACACATCTCTATTGCAGCTCTGCCTCGCAGACAGGACAGAGAACTCTTCACCATAGGCGGCTATGATCTTTTCGTGGGTGAACAAGAATCTGTTGTAAGACGAACAAGCTGCTCCAGACATCTTCGACCATAGCTGAGCCTTTCCTCTCATGCGTTTCATTTTTTGTTATGCAATGAAATTTGTTTCCATATAGATTTCCAACTATCTAAGTGCTCCCTATTTTTGTGTGTTGTCAATATTCCGGAATATTCCGGTATGAAATAAGAGATAGATGGTAACTGTATTTATTTAGAATTTAAATGAAATGATACAACCCTGTTTTTATTCTGTTGACTTTTCTGTTTGCGTTAATGAAAGTGTGAAATACTAATGCTGGCCAGTATCATTGTCACATTTTGCTGCCTCTGATGCATTGTCTAATGAACTTTTATTGTGTTTTAAAATTGCCTAAGCGACTTATTTTTGGCTAATGTCTCATTTCCATTTTAATTGTGGATGACCAATACACTACACATACAACTGTCTTAAGAAATTTTATTGATGTGCATGTATGGGCTTATTTTCTGCCTTAGATAGAAATACAGTATAACAAGTGGCTTTTTTAACTATATACATGTTATTTATTAAAACAGATGATCTAATGTATTTGTTACAGAATAAGGACTTCTTCTGGAAAGAATCAATTTATATAAATCAAAATTGAATGCACAAGAGTGCAACACTCTTCTTGAGTTTTATTAAGTATCAAGGCCTCGTCTTACATTAACATTAAAGAACAAAAGTATATTTATTAGCTTTTCTATCACATACTGAGATTTACCTTAAACATGACTCTTATAATAGTGTGTTGATCGTATGTAAGGTAAAGAGTAAAACATTTTTCAGTCTGATTCATTTGATTCCTCCACATCCTCATCTGGCTGTTGATCGGTTCTCTCATCCGATTCACTCTCCTGTAAAAAAAACAATTCTCAATTAGGATCCACAAACCATGTGCATGAGTATATCTTAACATTAGATAGCAATAAAGAATTTAGTGTTTTGAGCACTTTCGGCAGAGTGAAGTATGCCTGACTGTTTTAAGATTTTATGACATTGCTTTTAAAATGTGATAACGTGGTAGGATAAATAAGCTTAAAAGTATGTACACTACAGGTCAAAAGTTTTGGGACACTAACTCACTTATGCATTCATATTTTATTCTCACCTTAGAATAATAATGAACCAAGTCAAAGTTTTAAACAAAACTAAGGGAACTATAGAATGTAAATTGTAAAAATTTGAATCAAAATAATTTCAGATATTTAAGTATTTTAAATCATAATACAAAAAAATTAATAATTAATAATTTCACTCAAGCGTCCCAATATTTTTGACAGATACTGTACTTCCTTCAACTTAATAGAGGTCATACTAATAGCAAAGTTATTATTCACATGTTAAGCGTCTAAAGCCTACACCACATGCATCAAGATAAAACTTCCAAGATAAGCCACTTCAACATAAAAAGCTTCTTCGTACAGTACCTCATTATCGCTCTGCACTTGAGACGATTCTTCCTCTTGCTCATCTGCGACCTGTGACCTCTGCGAGAGAATCTCCTCACCCTGGAAAACAAAAACATCTCCGTCTTTTTATGCAAGCCATTTTATTATCATTTCTTCAGACAGGAATAGAATGTTACCGGACTGTAATTCCGAGAAACAGTTGCTTACCTTCAGGTCTCTATTCTTCAGGTTCCCCAGCCAGAAAGCCTCCTGGCAGTGGTTGAGAGTAAGCATGGCCTTCACGCGATACACAAACAGCTCCAGACTTTTCTTCAAGGCTGGGACGTGATTGGTCAGGCCCGTATCTTGCCTGATCTGAGAACAGCACATCGGAGCACATCTTATAAACAGTGATGGACTTTTTTGATTGAATGTGAGTCTCTTACAGATGAAGCAGCTTACCTTTGAATGACCACACATGTGGTGGAGTTGTCTAGTACTGAGCTGAAAGGTTTTCAGTAGACTCTGAACATCCTCCTGAGAAGATCCATCAATGTGCAAAAAAACAACTTGTATTTAAGTCTAAGCTCTGGGTTCTAAGGATATAAGAACTGCATGCAAGCTCCTCAACCGCTAGAACTTTTTGCAAGCAATCCCTGCATTCTCGAAGAACATGAACATCAAAAAATGATGTGACACATGTTTAAATAAATGATTTAGAAATACCTTATGCTTTTTAAAGCTGTAGTCGAGCAGAGGCATTCCAAGCTTAAGAAATGACTCCAGAAAAAGACGACCATACTAAAAAATGGAAGCATTAAACAAATACGAGTTGAACAACAACAAAGTACATTGTTGTGATCAGATCTTTATGTGCAAGGGTGTAAACTCTCTCACCTTTAAGCATACAGTGAGTACGGGTCTTGTGTCAAACACCTGTAACAAAAACGAATGAACGTTAACAATTTTATCATCATTTATTCACCCCATGCTGTTCAAAACCTGTTTGAGACTTTCTTTAAAATATATTTCGAGAAATGTCACAGCGGTGATATCTTTTGGGGTTTGAAGAGGAAATTCAATCATACAGATCTGAAATAAAATGAGTGTGAAACATGCGATCACAGAAATGATAAAGGTCTCTGTACCTTCACCAGGTTCATCAGAATGTGGAAATCACGCACAGCTAGATTCCATGTTAACAGTTTCTCGCTTTGCACCTGACAAAAGCCCAAAAATAATGCTCATAACTATGGTGAAAGTGAAGTGGGTACGTTCCCTTCAACTCAATGACGTACCTCTCGGTTATCGCTCTGTTTGCTGGGAGGAATCTTGCGTGCAGCTCTCTCGAGTTCAGCCATCAAGCTCTTGTAGTACACCAGGAAGGTCTGTCTACAGGTTTAGATACATGAGGAAATATCACACGTGCTCTGTCGATCCTCAAGATGAAAGTGTAAGACTTCGCTGTACCTGGTAAGGGTGGGCCAGCTGCGAGAGCTGGCATCTTTTCCAGCATTTAACAGCTCGGGTACTCCTTCTCCTGCAATCTCCTCCACTGCCTTCAGGACATCATTAGTGTGTTCCAGATAAATACTGCAAAAAAATCCGAAAAATAAACTCAGATGAGCAAGATCCTCGAAATTTCTCTATTTAGGTCATTTTGGGTTCACATTTAGTACCTGATGACATTCTTGTGTTACTCATAATGTACCTGAGAAGGGTTTGAAGAGCCTCATTGTATTTGTTTCCTCTCTCTCTCTCTCCACTCGCTGTGACCCATTCCTGACACAAGAAGTGCTTCGCCAGGGAAGCTGAAGAATATCAGAGCATTACCATACAAAGGTTATATTAAACTACTATCAAAATTATTACATCTGATGGGAATGATGAATGTCTAAATATCTGTATAATAAAAATATAATTAGCAAACATACATGTTTTTCATGACAAAACGTAAAATTTTTTAATAAAAAGGTTTTGAAATGGACGTCTTTGACTGAATATTAAAGCAAGAACAGACTTAAATTCTTGAAAAAAGCATCTAGGGAAATCTTAAGAATCTGCTTGAGAAAATGAAAAAATAAAACATTTCTGCAAAATCTTTTTTTTGTTTAGTTATAAACTTGTAAGATTGCTTTGTTTTATATCATATTTTGGTGAGTTAATTACAATTAACATTATAACAATCAAAATTGAGTGCGAAAGCTAGGAAGAGTTCTTTTGTTCAATGTTTTTGACCACATTTAGTACATTTTGAATGAAATAATTGATAGCAAAATAATTTTAAATGCAGTAACTGACTTTTAAAATGTATATTACCCTTTTTATATGCATCTAAAAGAATATCCACATGTTTGTATATATAGAGCTCTAAAGGCATGTAACTTTATTAGTCCCACCAGATGGCACTACAGACAACAATGGAATTTTGAAGGACTTAAATATGAAATGCAGCATTATTTGAAGAATGGAATATTCTTAAAAACATATTATTATACTATATTAAATAACAATATAAATTTGCATTTTATATATACATTTTGCTCCACCTGCGTGATGTCACCTTTTACAAAACACCAGTAGGCTGAAACAAATGGCCAGGCAATGTCAAGTTATTTACCATCATCTCTTTAAGGGAGCAAACTGGTTGTATTTTGTGCCACTGTAAAATGTAAGCTTTGAAAATACAGTACAGTAAAACAAACTCACAGATTTGTTCTCTGTTTGCTCTATGGTTTGATCCTCCGAACTGTGCCAGCACTATGAGCAGCTGTGTGAGACACAGGGCTGTGCTGAGGCTGGGCAGAGAGCTTCTGAAGTTCTGCAGATACTGGAAAGAGTGCCTGGGTATATAAAACACCAAAGACTTTAAATAACAAACCCTCCATTCACCGAATGCACACATGAGCACTTATCGCACCTGCTGAGCTGATCCAGGGTCAGATCTGTTTCTTCTTCCTTCAGTCGGCTGGCAAGAACTCTCAGAGCGTTCTTCAGCAAAACACGATGCTCTGGACCAGAGAAGCCCGACCTGAAGATCAACAGAAGAATGTATGGATTGACCCACAAAAATGTTGGATGTCAAAAACTGATGGTACCCATTAAGTTTAATATAGAAAAAAAAATAATAACTTCAGTTTCTGGTTTAAAAAAACTATTTTTGGGAGACTATCGCTTATTTCAATAAATACAGATTACTGCAACCAGCTCTGGATTGTGAGAGTTATCACACAAGTCTCTGTAGCTATACAGAGCAGAAACAGACTTCAGACGGGTGTCTTTCGGGTCTCACCAGCTGAAAATGGTGTGTAGAACCTGCAGAAGAAGTTGATAGGCCGAAGACATGAGCTGCTGTTCCTTCACATCCACACCCGCGGCGTCAACAACACCCTGATTCTCTGAAAGCAGAGTCTGTGTACACAAACACATTAGAAGGGTTTGTATAGACGAATACACAACTGGTTACAAGGGATACTTAAGTGAAATGTTTCTCATTATTTAAAAGAAACTTTTGATCTGAAGGTGTATGGCTTAATGTCTGAAATCACTTTAAAAGACAAAAATATAATAAAACAAAGACACCTGTTTTTTTCATGACTTATTAAAAATGGATTTGAAATGGATGACTTTGGATGATTATTGATGGAAAACAGCCAATAAGACACAAAATAGACTGCTTAAAAGCATCTCAGGGTGAGACCTCAAGAAACGGCTTGAGAAAGTGGCAAGAAAAGATTTCTGCAAATTCTGAAGATCATCAAATCTAACACTTTAACTTTTTTAATTTTTAGGTAAAAACATTTTTCAATTACCTTTGTTTTATCTCATAATTGTTTTATTTATTTATATTTTGACCTCTGTACATTCAAAGACTCTCTATGACTACATAAATTTGAATCGAAGTCGGAATTTAGGATTCAGACTTTCATGATAACATCTTTACATAAATCTTACTTGAACATGTTTTCTGTAATCCAATTAAAAACACTTTCCACAATGATGTGTACCTGAAAGTGATTGTGGCAGTTCTCTAGGTGAGTGCAGAATGTGGGCAGCAACTCAATGCAGTAGATTACGATTTCTTTGGTGTTTTTCTGCTGCAGGTGTGCAAATCCTACAGATCTGTCCGTCTTACTCTAAAGATACACCAAAATTAATTTTTATTCATTGTTATAAACAGAAGAAAACCTATACACGTAAACCAATTTATACTTGAAAGCACAATGTGGGTTCATACTTTAAGAAACGGGGCCTTCTTTGCTGGAGAAGAAGCCAAACTGAAGTCGAGTTTGCGCCACATGTCCTCCAACAAGAAGTGTAACTCCGCTGGGCCCAATTGTACTTCCTCTTTGATCTACAATCACAAAAGGATACTCTGAACATTGGTCAAAGGTAAAGTATAAATATGTACATAACACAACGTTGATTTACTTTACTGTGTAGCTCAGTGTCCAACAACGTTCTGGACAGAAGGCCGCACTGCAACACGCTCAAAACCTCGACATCCAGCTCTCTGAAGAACGGCCAATAGGAAGCCAGACTGACCCCCGATGCCGCGTCCTTCTCTTTCTCCTTCTCACTCTCTTTGTCTGGCTGGTCCTGTAACAATACAACATTTACAGTATATCCTGTCTTACAAGAGGATAAATTAATGATAAATGTACCTGCAGGGACTCCTCTGCCTCTGCGGCTCCTTCCAGCTCAGACTTGTCACCTGAAGAGTTCTTACTGACTGATGCCTTCCTTTTCTTTCCAACTAACACGCACAAACACATTAAGACACTTTTCACAAAACATACACTCACAGCAATTTGCAATGACAATAACAGTTCAAACTCCAGATGTCTTCAGCTGGTTTACCCTTGTTTCCTTTCTTTGGTGGAGGGTTGGAGGAAGAAAGAACGACCCCTTCAACGCGATCCGCATCAAAGTTAGCCTGAGGAGGCGTGTAACCGGGTGTAGCTATCAAAACACAACTGTTATTTGACATGCATATATTTTATGCATGTGTAATATTGAATCAAGAGAAATATTTCAAAAATAACATTCAACAGTGTACCTGCAAGGCATGTCTGCAGTAAACTCTGAAGGTAGATGATGTTCTGAATACGAGTAACAACTTTCATTTTCATCTCTGGATCTTTCTGTTTGCAGAAGGCGTTCACAACCTAAAGCCACCCAAACACTTAACATTTCATTGTATATAGAAGAGTATTTAAGAACAACATGCTAGATTTAGAAGACAGATCATGAGATGACCTCTCGGAACCAGTTGATGGTGTAGAACAGAAGAGAGCAGAGGAACTCTCTCTCAGTCCTGGACAAACTCTCCACCTTCTCAACCACATCCATATCGGTCAGGATCATAGGACAACCTAAAAGAAGGCACAAACTTAATGACACAAATCCCTCCAGCAGCAGGAGTAAGAATGCACATCAGATCTGTAAAGTTAGATCTGACCTAGCAGAGCATCAATCTCCTCGACATCTCCATCATGCAGAACTTCCTCACACAACCTCAGCAGACGGAAAAATGAGAACAAACAAAGAGGGGACACACACCTATAACAGGGAGAGAATTTTCATTCTACCAACAATATCATTTAAAGCTAAAGATGTAATGTGGTTGGGTTTGACCTCTCTTTCTTCCCTCCAGCTGTTTGTGGCGTCTCTGATTTGTGCTGCTGTTCTTGAGCCATCAGAGGCAGAAGATTGATGGCTATGCCTCCCTGACTCTCATCCTCATCCAGACTGTACATCACAGATGCTGGAAACACAAACGAACTGACAGACACAAAACAAGACATTACTGCATTTGCAATGTTAAAGAATATCCTTTGAAAAATACCCTGTTTATTGCTGGTCAAGCTAAGAGAGCAGGCTGGTGTTAAGTTGGTTTTGGCTTGAACCACTCGCCGTCTAGACTGTAAGACCAGCTTAAATCAGCTAAGAGCATCTTGGCAAGGCTTGGTCATGATTTCAGCCTGGTTAATAATGATGGGTCAAGCTGGTCTTTCAATTAATTAAAAAATCATTTCCTCACCATTTTGACAATTTAAAAATGTATGACTTCCTTCTTTTGCAAAACAATTGTTACCAACTGAGAGCCTTAGTCACAATTTATTTTCTTTGCATCTTCTATGCAATTCATTGAAATGGTTACTGAGGCTGTTGAGCCACATCTATGGATTTAAAAAGATCATGGGGACTGTTTTTTGTTTACCAACATTCTTCGAAATATCTTCGTTTGTCTGGGCCAAAAGGCAAAAGAAAGTCAGATGGGTTTGGAAAGGCAAAAGGGTGAGTAAATGAAAGAACACTTTAACGAGAATCCTTTTTTTATCAATAAAAATGTATGAAATTCCTACATTTTTAAACATGCTTGATCTTTCGCTATAGAGCACATAAATGTTCTGAACTGAGAGCCTGTCACCATACAGGTGAATGTTGACTAAGGTACCCAGCCCCCTTTTGTGGCCCATGGACAAGGTTCTGAATTTTTTGTAGGGTGATTTGCAGATATACATCAAATATATATTAATCGATTGTATGCAATGAAAGTATAAGATAAAAATGCAATTATATGGCCATTAAATTATGATTTATAAAGTAAAATAAATGTAAAAAAAATAAGAAAGTTGGTGCTCACCCAGATATTTCTGGTCCAAGGTCAACGACAAAATCTTCTTGGAAGTCCTCTAAAACCCTCTTCCCGATCCATGCCTTAAGATACACAACATGAGCATAAGTACCTTCCCTTAAAGTGACCCAAAACCAAACATTCTTATGAATCCTCGTGTCATTTCAAATCTGTTTGGCTTCTGTAATCTGTAAAGGTGACCGAACAATGGCCATACAATAGATGTGAATTTTTCAAATGACTTTTTTTGGTTCTGCGGAGGAAAATCAGGTATAACAACTTTAAAATGACAAGAGGGTTAGTAAAAGAATAGAGATCCTCTTTGCTTTTACAGACATACACACACCTGCACCAGAGGGTCCAGTTTGTAGGTCTGCAGCAGGTTGGCCAATTCATCATAACAAAGAGCGGCGGCCTCGGGTGAACTTTCACTGCATGACCTTACAAGCTCCAACAAAGCCATCACCTAGAACACACCACATCCTGTCCAAACACAGATCTATCCCAGTCAACATATCAGCCAACAGAACATCTTACTAACCTGTCTGTGAGTCTCTTTAGGCAACGTTCCACCCTGAGAACCAGCAGGTTTATTTCTACAAAAAGAGAAGAAAGCTGAAGGTCAGAGATCAGGCAGGTCTTCAGCTGATGGTGTTTGAGGTGTAGAGTTTACCTGCAGGCTCCCATGCTGCCCACCATCATGACCGCCCCGATGATGCCAATGCGCTTGTACTTCGGCACCGTGCTGGACAGCTGCTTACGTATCACGATGTGCATGTCGTCCTAGAGACATTTTATTTAAACAGCTTTACTACTTTGGACATCCAACAGGGTGGCAAATAAGGATTTTCTATACACTAGTACATGTATTTGACCTGGATGTGTCCGCCCTGCTGCTCTTGTCCAAATGCCAGGTGACTCAACAGGTGGAAGAGACGTCTGATCTGCTGTGACGACAGGTTATCCATGTAGTCCAGGATACCCTGTCGAAATGTTCAGAACAAATATAGGGTCCTTATGAACATTAGCTTTTGAAAAAAAAAACTAAATGCAAATGTGATTTGTGACTGCTGAGACTTTCAAGAAGTGTTAAAAACGTTCAAAGAAAAATCGTAAAGATGTGTTGTTAACCTTCACAAAAACAATGAACTGGCTCATTTCTGCAGGTTTCTGAGACACCAGCTCACAGAGAAGATCCAGAGCCACATCCACCTCACCGCTCACACCGCTGCAGGCGTGTGTGACCAGAGAGCCCACCACCTCCTACAAAACACACGAAACAACCTCAAAACATCTTTCAGCCATTGGTTTGAGTTATTAGAAATGTCCTGAATATCAGTTTTGTGGCATGTTATGTGAAGCTGTGTATTTTACCTGCTGGCAGTAGGAGTCAAAAGCGTTGAAAGCTTGTTTGTACATGTGACCTCCAAAGGGTACCACACAACAGTCTGGAGAACGCAGGAGACCCTGAGCTAGAGCCAGAATCGAGGGGAAATATCCACGCATCACCTGATAAACACATTTAATACAAATTGTATTTAACATGTTTACTTTACACGTTATTAAAAACAATTACCGATAAGAGAACATAATAATGAGAGAATTTGCATTAGTGGTGGAGCATCACTGACCTGGGCATGACCCTTGAAGGTCTTCTGCAGGAGGGCCTCCTGAATCAAACCCTTGCGAACTTTAACCTTCAGCACTCGCTCCGCCCCCCGTCTGCTGTGGTTTGCATTTGTGGCGTGAAGAATAAAGAGCACCAACAGATCTATCACCTAAAAGACACAACAGGTAGAATTTATCTTTGAATTAAAAAGCATAAAACCTATTTGCAATGACCAAAAAACAACCACACCTTATGGTCCTCTGGTTCATCGACATTTTCTAAGGCCTGAAAAAAATGAACTGTTACTAAAATGTTCGATTGAAGATGCTAAAAGGTGCAAATAGTTTTGACCTCTGCGCTCACCTTAAGCCAAGCCTCAGAGATGGTCTTCTGGAAGCGAATAGCCGACTTGATGACATCCAGTATCAGAGCCACACTGTCCTGTCCACTATTGCAAGAGGACCTGTTTAAACAAGTGTGACATTCAAACGAAAATATGACTGATGGAACATGATTCGTCTGAAAGGGAGAAAGGAAGAACTTCAATGAGGCACAAAAATCTCACCCTTGCTTTTTTTTGGTGCTCTGAGAAGCCTGAAGGACGGCGGGCAAAACACACTGCTCCAACTCCAGCTTCTTCCGCAGGTCACACACCACCTGATCACAGCCGACACGACATGGTTAAGATGACATCATTTCTTTAAAACCGTTTTACCCGAAAGAGAAATGTCTGAAAGATCCGACCTCATTAGCATCAGATGAAGAGATGGAGTGAAGAATGAATTTCACAACAACAGGAAGATCCTCTAACTGTATAGCAGAGAGTGTTCTCATCACGGCCTCACGCACCTGACCGAGACCGAGAGATGTTAACACCAGTGCTGCACCAACTCATTGACAAAATTGATAATTATAGTACATATATAAAATGAAATGAATCACATTATAGCTGAGATGGTATTATTCATTTATGATTGGTTGCTCCTAAATTGTATTGATTTCTGTAAAGTTGGGAGCACCGTGGATACCAATTTCGAGACCTGAATAGTCATGAAATATAATTTTTAATTGATTAGTGTTGTAGTTGGTGAAGGATGTCTATTACAGGTCGACATTTTAATATAAAAGTACATATGAATGGCATGTGACCGACTAAATTAGGTGAGATCATCCACATTGTTTGCATTTTGAAAATTTCTAAATGTATCCAACTGTTCCAATCTTAGTTCTTTGTGAATGTGTGTGCTTTACAGTCTTATACCTCTGACAGTAATGCGGAACTGAGATTCAGACTGGACAAAGCATCCAATACAGGGACCGTGAGCAGAGTGTTCTGCTGGAGTAAAACACTACACGAAAGAACACACACATAGTAAACACCACACACCTTAAACCTATTACAAACTATCACAACATAAACACATCCAAATAACCTTTGGACTCATTTATTGCACTGGGTTAAAGGAAAGGGACAGAACCATTATCATCAGACAAATTGCAGACGTACTTTAGTTCTCTGGCCATGTCTGCATGCTGAGAGTCCTCAAGGATCTCTGGAAGACTGGTGATAATATCCCTCTGGATTTCAACAGGTGCCACTGAAACCATCTCCATCAGCTTACTGCCCAAATCCTGCACAAACACAAACACACATCAGACATTACTCACATTACTCAAAAGCTCGGGTGTTATAACAACTCTCCTTAAAACAAGAGATTTATTTTTATGTTTTGGTCCATAAATGAATATTCTGTCATCCTTTATTCACCCACTTGTCATTTTAAATCTGCATGACTTTCTTTTGGAGAACAGAAAAGAAGATATTTTGAAGAAAGTACAGAGAGTGGCGTTATCTCACTTATTCTTTTTAGACACTTACTCACAGCAACTGAATGGGTGAAAGTTAACATTCTTCAAAATAATATTTTCCGTGTTCTGCAGGAGACAGAAGGTCAGACAGGTTTGGCCAAGTGGGCGAGTAAATGGGCACCTATCACTTTAACCAGTAACTGGACTTAAGAATGGCCAATCTGACCAAAACCTTCAGGGTTGATACAAGTACATTACCTTGCAGTCTATGATTCTGTCAAGCCACTTTAACTGATTTACAATGAGACGGGGAACATTTAGCCCTTCTTCAGTCACACTGTAAAAGAGAACATTATGTGACAGTGTCAAAAATATAATGCATTTGAAAATGTGTAAACAACGACAACAGTAACTCACCCCTCAAACATGAACTCTGGGAGCTTTTCGAATAAAGTGTTTATGACCTGGGTCTGAATGGAAGAAAAAATTATAATATTTCTGATGTTCTAAACTTAAACCTGAAGTGATGTGTTGATGTTTTTACCTGCAGCATCTCTATTCCAAGCAACAAGCGCACCAGACTCTCCTGATAGGAGCCAGAACTGGTATTTAGAGAAAAACGCAATATGAACATAATTCCTGCTATACCATGAAAAAAATCTGAATTTCTTTAAAAAACTAAACCTTACTTGTTGTCCTGCTGAGCAGCTGGCACACAGGGAAGCAGGCAGTTTCTGAACCTTTCTGGATCGTCTGTGTATTTTTCCATCCCAGATATAAACTCCTGTATGATCTATAAAACAACACATGCAGCAATGTAAATATGTTTGCATGTAATAGTATTTGGACGAACAGTGATTTATTTGCAAATCTCACATCTGGGAATCTGGGGTTCTTCCGTAGATGCTGTTGGAGTCGCTTCTGAAATATAACTTGATCCACGGCTGTTAATAAAGCCATGACATGTTATCAACGCATGAGTCATGTAATGTGTCAAATATATAATTGTGTAAGGTATATTTTATAAGAGTATACTATATTCACATCTAAAATCTTACCTATGACATTAGCTGTATTGGCAGGTGTCAAGGTGACCCCAGACTCCTTGAGTAACTGAACAAAGATTGAGTCCGGATGAGACTCCTTAACCCTGGAGGGTCCACTGCTCTTGGTCTTTTTAGACTCTGTGTGAAGCAATGAATAAATGTTAACTGTTTATTATGACACAAACTGAAGGAATATCAGCATTGAAACTCACTTGAAATATCAAGCGTGGATTCTTCATCAGCTGCAACAGATGATCGCTTCTTCTTCCGCATCATCTTTAGATCTGATCAGATCACCCCAGATTATCTCAGATCAGATTACTTCAAATGAGAAAAGATCAGATCACTTCAGATTAGATCGGATCATATTCCTTTAGATCAGATTAGATCAGACTGGATAACTTTTGATCAGATCAGACTAGATCACTTCAGATCAGACTTGATCCCTTTAGATCAGATCGGACCAGACTAGATCACTTCAGATCAGATCAGACTAGGTTACTTCAAATCAGATTAGATCATATCAGATTAGATCAGTTCAGATTAGATCAGAACCCTTCAGATTAGATCAGATCAGATTCCTTTAGATCAGATTAGATCAGACTAGATCACTTCAGATCAGACTAGATCATTTCAGATCAGACTTGATCCCTTTCGATCAGATCAGACTAGATCATTTCAGATCAGACTTGATCCCTTTAGATCAGATCAGACTAGATCAGTTCAGATCAGACTAGATCATTTCAGATCAGATCAGACTTGATCCCTTTAGATCAGATCAGACTAGATCACTTCAGATCAGATTAGATCATATCAGATTAGATCAGTTCAGATTAGATCAGAACCCTTCAGATTAGATCAGATCCGATTCCTTTAGATCAGATTAGATCAGACTAGATCACTTCAGATCAGACTAGATCATTTCAGATCAGACTTGATCCCTTTAGATCAGATTAGATCAGACTTGATCCCTTTAGATCAGATCAGACTAGATCATTTCAGATCAGACTAGATCACTTCAGATCAGACTTGATCCCTTTAGATCAGATCAGACTAGATCAGTTCAGATCAGACTAGATCATTTCAGATCAGATCAGACTTGATCCCTTTAGATCAGACTAGATCATTTCAGATCAGACTAGATCACTTCAGATCAGACTTGATCCCTTTAGATCAGATCAGACTAGATCAGTTCAGATCAGACTAGATCATTTCAGATCAGATCAGACTAGATCACTTCAGATCAGACTAGATCAGATCAGATCAGACTAGATCAGATCAGATCAGACTAGATCACTTCAGATCAGATCAGACTTGATCCCTTTAGATCAGACTAGATCATTTCAGATCAGACTAGATCACTTCAGATCAGACTTGATCCCTTTAGATCAGATCAGACTAGATCAGTTCAGATCAGACTAGATCATTTCAGATCAGATCAGACTAGATCACTTCAGATCAGACTAGATCAGATCAGATCAGACTAGATCAGATCAGATCAGACTAGATCACTTCAGATCAGATCAGATCAGACTAGATCACTTCAGATCAGACTAGATCAGATCAGATCAGACTAGATCCCTTTAGATCAGATCAGATCAGATCAGACTAGATCACTTCAGATCAGATCAGATCAGACTAGATCACTTCGGATCAGATCAGATTAGATCAGACTAGATCTATTGAATAAGAGACAGATCTGTGTGACGTAACAGAGTATAATATAAGGGTTCAGTGTTGATGCAGATGTCTGTAGATGAATGAATGAAGTAGATCAGACATGGATTCATGTGACAGACAGTCTGGAGTTTAGTTTACACTCACTGTCTCACATCTGTGCTGTCTGACATGTTCAAGCGTTCTTATAAGTTATTTTAAACAGTTAAATGTGTAACTTTACCTTATAGTCACACCCACGATGTCGTTGTGTCTGTTAGTTTGTTTGTTAAATGTTTATTTATATTAATATTTACTGCCAACACGCGGATGTGTCACATAACTTCGCGCGCCAGTGTTTTGTAAAATGTAGGGATCATGGTCAAATTACGCAAATATAAAACCTTATTGAAATTAAATAAAACATCTCTAAAGGGTTCAGAGAGGTTTATATAGTATTCCGTTACACATATATGTATCCATTGGATGAAACGGGGGAAATTTTGAAGTAATCATGCTACAATGCAAAAAAAAAGAGATTGACGTATAATTCACGTTTATTTTGAAACGCATAACTTTGATGACTCTCCCTAACATTATAACCGCATGGAGAGTCGTACATTGATTGGTCGCTGGAGCGATTTGCCCCGCCTCTATTGATGGTGAATTTAACCTTTTTAACTTTAAGTTTAATTTATAATATAATAACCAAGTTTAGATTGAAAAACTATTATTGGAAGAATGTCTGCGTTAAAATCTAAACTTAACGATTTTAACCGAACAAGTTTCTAAGGACTCGTATTATATAACATACCGGAAGTTACAATCAGTTGAGCTTTTTTAGTATTTGATGTTTTCATTTTGTCAGAAAAAAGTTAATTGAATATAATGAAATAATATGAAATAATTACTCACACAATCATGTATATACTATAAATGTTACATAATTAAACAGTCTGAAGGGCTTTGGAATTGTGAGTTATAACAGAGTTATAACAGAGTTATAATAGAGTTATGACGGAGTTGTAATAGAGTTATAATGGAGTTACAATAGAGTTATGACGGAGTTATAATAGAGTTATACTAGAGTTATAATAGAGTTATACTAGAGTTATAACATAGTTATAATCGAGTTATAATCGAGTTATAATAGAGTTACAATAGAGTTATACTAGAGTTATAACAGAGTTATAACAGTTATAATAGAGTTATGACGGAGTTATAATAGAGTTATGACGGAGTTATAATAGAGTTATAATGGAGTTACAATAGAGTTATGACGGAGTTATAATAGAGTTATACTAGAGTTATAATAGAGTTATACTAGAGTTATAACATAGTTATAATCGAGTTATAATCGAGTTATAATAGAGTTACAATAGAGTTATACTAGAGTTATAACAGAGTTATAACAGTTATAATAGAGTTATGACGGAGTTATAATAGAGTTATGACGGAGTTATAATAGAGTTATAATGGAGTTACAATAGAGTTATACTAGAGTTATAATAGAGATAAAATAGAGTTACAATAGAGTTATAATAGAGTTATAATAGAGTTACAATAGAGTTACAATAGAGTTATAACAGAGTTATAATAGAGATAAAATAGAGTTACAATAGAGTTACAATAGAGTTACAACAGAGTTACACTAGAGTTATAATAGAGTTATAATAGAGTTACAATAGAGTTATACTAGAGTTATAACATAGTTATAATAGAGTTATGACGGAGTTATAATAGAGTTATGACGGAGTTATAATAGAGTTATAATGGAGTTACAATAGAGTTATACTAGAGTTATAATAGAGTTATACTAGAGTTATAACATAGTTATAATAGAGTTATAATAGAGTTACAATAGAGTTATACTAGAGTTATAATAGAGTTATAACAGTTATAATAGAGTTATGACGGAGTTATAATAGAGTTATGACGGAGTTATAATAGAGTTATAATAGAGTTATAATAGAGTTATAATAGAGTTACAATAGAGTTATACTAGAGTTATAACATAGTTATAATAGAGTTACAATAGAGTTATAATAGAGTTATCATAGAGTTACAATAGAGTTACAATAGAGTTATAACAGAGTTATAATAGAGATAAAATAGAGTTACAATAGAGTTATAATAGAGTTATAATAGAGTTACAATAGAGTTACAATAGAGTTATAACAGAGTTATAATAGAGATAAAATAGAGTTACAATAGAGTTAGAATAGAGTTACAACAGAGTTACACTAGAGTTATAATAGAGTTATAATAGAGTTACAATAGAGTTATACTAGAGTTATAACATAGTTATAATAGAGTTACATTAGAGTTACAATAGAGTTATAATACAGTTATAATAGAGTTATAATAGAGTTATAATAGAGTTATAATAGAGTTATAACAGAGTTATAATAGTGTTATACTCTAGTATAACATAGTTATAATAGAGTTATACTAGAGTATTAATAGAGTTATAATAGAGTTATAATAGAGTTATACTAGAGTTATAATAGAGTTATAATAGAGTTATACTAGAGTTATAATAGAGTTATAATAGAGTTATAGTAGAGTTATAGTAGAGTTATAATAGAGTTATAGTAGAGTTATAGTAGAGTTATAATAGAGTTATACTAGAGTTATAATAGAGTTATACTAGAGTTATACTAGAGTTATAATAGAGTTATAGTAGAGTTATAATAGAGTTATAATAGAGTTATAGTAGAGTTATAATAGAGTTATAATAGAGTTATAGTAGAGTTATAATAGAGTTATAATAGAGTTATAGTAGAGTTACAATAGAGTTACAATAGAGTTATAATAGAGTTATAATAGAGTTATAATAGAGTTATAATAGAGTTATAATAGTGTTATAATAGAGTTATACTAGAGTTATACTAGAGTAATAATAGAGTTATAATAGAGTTATAACAGAGTTATAATAGTGTTATACTAGAGTTATAATAGAGTTATACTATAGTTATAATAGTTATACTAGAGTTATAATAGAGTTACAATAGAGTTATACTAGAGTTATAATAGAGTTATAATAGAGTTATAATAGAGTTATAACAGAGTTATAACATAGTTATAATAGAGTTATACTAGAGTAATAATAGAGTTATAATAGAGTTATAATAGAGTTATACTAGAGTTATAATAGAGTTATAATAGAGTTATAGTAGAGTTATAGTAGAGTTATAATAGAGTTATAGTAGAGTTATAGTAGAGTTATAATAGAGTTATACTAGAGTTATAATAGAGTTATACTAGAGTTATACTAGAGTTATAATAGAGTTATAATAGAGTTATAGTAGAATTATAATAGAGTTATAATAGAGTTATAATAGAGTTATAGTAGAGTTATAATAGAGTTATAGTAGAGTTATAGTAGAGTTACAATAGAGTTACAATAGAGTTATAATAGAGTTATACTAGAGTTATAATAGAGTTATAATAGAGTTATAATAGAGTTATAATAGTGTTATAATAGAGTTATACTAGAGTTATAACAGAGTTATAATAGAGTTACAATAGAGTTATAACATAGTTATAATAGAGTTATAACAGAGTTACAATAGAGTTATTCTAGAGTTATAACAGAGTTATAATAGAGTTATAATAGAGTTATAAAAGAGTTATACTAGAGTTAAAATAGAGTTACAATAGAGTTATAATAGAGTTACAATAGAGTTATAATAGAGTTATACTAGAGTTATAATAGAGTTACAATAGAGTTATAGTAGAGTTATAATAGAGTTATAATAGAGTTACAATAGAGTTATACTAGAGTTACAATAGAGTTATAATAGAGTTACAATAGAGTTTTACTAGAGTTATAATAGAGTTACAATAGAGTTATACTAGAGTTATACTAGAGTTATAACAGAGTAATAACAGAGTTATACTAGAGTTACAATAGAGTTACAATAGAGTTATAGAGTTACAATAGAGTTATCCTTGAGTTATAACAGAGTTATAATAGAGTTATAATAGAGTTACAATAGAGTTATAATAGAGTTATAATAGAGTTACAATAGAGTTACAATAGGGTTACAATAGAGTTATAGTAGAGTTACAATAGAGTTATACTAGAGTTATAACATAGTTATAATAGAGTTACAATAGAGTTACAATAGAGTTACAATAGAGTTACAATAGAGTTACAATAGAGTTATACTAGAGTTATAACAGAGTTATAACAGAGTTATAATAGAGTTATACTAGAGTTATACTAGAGTTATAATAGAGTTATACTAGAGTTATACTAGAGTTATAATAGAGTTATACTAGAGTTATAATAGAGTTATAAAAAAGTAACAAATAAGTTACTCGCACGTGCTGTTTCGGAACTTTGGTTATAAAATGTAATTAAAATGTAAAGGAGTATGTTATTAGGAGTGTGCTATTAAAATGCAGATGATTTAGTATACACGATGTGCGACAATCTGCTATCATAACCCATAGATAACCAGCATGTGCTGCTCATCAACTTTGTTCATAAAAAGCGCAGAAGAGTATCTTTACACAACAGGCAATTGTAACGGAACAGAAAAAAGAAGATCTATAACACATACCAACAAATAGGAAATATTATAGGACAAACCAAAAAATCATAACACGCTATCATAACATTGATAATGTGCTACAAAACTTGAATATGTTAGTTTACACATAATTTTCCATAAAAAGGCTAACGAGGTAGTTTACGGCAAAAATCTGCTATAAAAACATGGATGATTTACATCCACATGCTCCTCCCAAATGTTAGCTTCAATCTTGATAAATGTTTACAAAGAAAGTGTCAAAAACTTCATGCCATAACTTGAATTCCCAAGCCAATTATAAATCCAAATATTTTCAGTAATTACTGTCCTACAACATTGTTAAACGAAAACAGAGGAGAAACACAAGAAATAGAAAAGTAATAGATAAAATGATCGTATTGTATTATTGAGATATTTGTTAGAGCGGTTTGTGTTGTGTGACGGGGATGTGCCATGGCCTCCTTGGTTTTTCGACTCCAGTGCCTGGATGGTTTTGAACGGTAGGACGTCATGTAATGATTCTCCTGGAATTGGTGTAACCTCTAGTTACCGCCGTATGAGTATCCCGAGCTGATGAGTATCCCAAGGTAGGGCAGGACAAATTCACTGCACTACATGAATGCTTTATTGAAAAAAATGTGTTTTAAATCAAGATTTGACCTGGGAGCCCAGGAAAGTTAAGGTGCTACGTATGAGATCGTTTTATCCCCTTTGGTGGATTTCGGAAGTCCGTAATTTTTGGGATCTAAGAGAGCGGGACGGGTTGTAGTGTAAAAAGAGTTTGGTAAGTATGCAGGAGCTAAACTATTTACATTTTTGTAGGTAATCAGCAGAAGGGGAGCAACGACAGAATCCCTATGCCAGCCACTTTGAAGGGTGGCTCTGCGGTTGGCCTTTTCAATAGGCTCCGACATAACCGGTTTCCGAGTGCAACCCCATTCAGTCTCAACGTTGAGAGACCGACTGAAAGCGAACTGAACAACTACATAAAGATGTACCTCAAATAGAGTTACAACTCGAAAGTACGTGAACCCTTCAAATTACAAAGATTTCTGCATAAATTGGAGAGAAAATGTTTCTGATCCTTATCCAAATCACAACAATAGACAAACAAAGTGTACATAAAGTAATACCATACAAACATTATATATTGTCATATTTTATTCAACTCTTAAGTAAAGATTCAAAGTGCAGGTTAAAAAAGTGTGTTAATTACTTTTCCTAGATGTAGTTGGAGCAAGGAGTCCGCCAATCTGGCTTCCAATCAATGTAATGACATAAGATGTATTAATAAAAGGTGCCCTGTCCTGCGGTGCCTGATGTGAACCATGCTTTGCCCAAAAGAGCTCTCGAAGACCTACCATCAAAAGTTGATGACTTCCATGACACCGTAAAGTTGTACTAGTTTCTCTAAATGCCTTGACGTTCATGTGTCCAGGGTAATACAGACCATTTACAAATAAAGAAAATTCAGCACTGTTTCTTCTCTCCCTAGGCTAGTCATCCTATAAAGATGACGGCAAGAGCACAGTGCAAAATCACTGATCACTGATGTGAAGAAGAATGCTAGAGTGTCAAATAAAGACTTACAGATATCTCTTGTCTAAAATAACATTGTAGCATGTTTGCAAGAAAACCATAATGTCGTGGATGACACTACTGGAAAATGGAAACTTCCTCCCCACTGAGAAATATGGCAAAGGGGGTAACATGTTTTGGGCTTGCTTTGCGGCCTAAGGGCCTGAACGGATTGCTGTCATTGAGGGAAAAATGAATCAGAAAATTTGTCAACATTTAGCAGGAAATTCAGACGTTTAATATGCCGACTGAAGCTCAACAGTGCATGGGTGATGCAACAGGACAACGGCCCAAAGCACAAAAGTAAATCAACAACAGAATGGCTTTAAAAGGAGAAAATACTGCTTTTGGATTGGCCCAGTCCTAACCTAAGCCCCATTGAGGTTCTCTGGCATGACCTCAGGAGAGCGATTCCCTCCAGACATCTTAATGGACAGGCTTAATCAGCAATTTGGTTGAAATTATTTCGGCAAGAGAAGAGTCGACCAGTTATTTAACCCCAAAGTTGACATATAGTTCAATAAAAACATGAAAAAATACACTATATTGCCAAAAGTATTGAATCACCCATGCAAAAAATGATAATCAAGTGTTTCGATCACTCTCATTCTGAATTCTTCAGCATACCAAGACATTTTTATCCAAAGGCCTTCTTATCCAAAATGGTGAAGAATTCCCATAAACGCACTCCTAAACCTTGTGGACAACCTTCCCAGAATACCTTAAAGCTGTTATGAAGGGTGGACCGACATCATATTGAACCATTTGGATTAGGGATAGGATGTCTCTTAAGTTCACATGTGAGTCAATGCAGGTGAGCGAATACTTTTGACGTTATAGAGCCTAAGGTTTTCGTGGTATTACTTTAAGCAGACTGTGTTCGTCTATTGTTGTGCCTTGGAGTAGTGTCCAATCCCATTTTCTCTCCAATTCTAGCAGACATCTGAGTAATCTTTAAAGGTTCACATGCTTTCTTCTTACAAGTGTGCATTTCATATTCAAGATTGATTGAAAGGTTCGTTTGGGTCCTACCTATGCCTTACGTTAACTTCATTTGGGAAAATCTCCTGTAATTGATGGTCTATGGTCTAATTTTATAAATGTTTTCGTCACTTTGTCGTCAACCAAATACAAAGATTTTATCTAATTCAAATGCAAAGAGGTTTAAAATATTTTCATTTACTTATTCAGAAGGACATAACATAGTTTCTTCTGGAAAGGACAATATTAACAGGTAGGGGGTCCACAGAAGTTGGGGTTGTTTGTGGATTATGCGCAGGGTCTGGTCTGTTATTATGATGAGGAGAATAGATCTCGGATCATTTTCACTGATCATCTCACCTCATCATCACAATAAATACTTGTACACATACCACGGGATATAAAGTTCTTAAGAAGGGCAAAACCTGACAGAGTTAACACAACCCTTTAGTTTTTTAAACTCTCTGTTATCAAGTCAAAATTGACTTTCAAATAATTATGATGCCAAATGATTAGAGTATCCTCAAATATATTTAGACAATATCTGAGATGTACATACAACTGAATTTAGAGTAAACTGGCAGTACAAACGTTTGAACGGAATGAAACACTTGCATTTAGAATTACAATATGCATTTAACATATCATTTCAAAAAATAGATTCAATAATTTTGCTGTGTGATTTTGTGTTTTTTCGTTAAATGCACACTCAAGCTCAAGCCTATGTGCATTATAAACATTCTTTTCACAAATGAATACATTTAAATAGAAAAAAATTGAAATGTACAAAAATAAAGGTGAATTTCTTTCACAAAAATACATAACAGTGTTATCTTTACAAAACCTGCTATACAGTAATGCACAAGGGATTTTGTCTTTAAAGTAAAGTCTATGTTCTTTTCCAATGTGCAAACACAATATTTTCAGGAGTCTTTATGGTGTGCTTTTCTTCTTCTGTGAGGAGTGTGAACGCTACAGCTGCTGAGTTCTGTGTACTGCGCCTGAATAAAGAAGATTATTGAAGATATTTCATTGAAATCAAGTTAAGTTGAACACTTTCATCAGGCTTATTTCAATTAATCTTGTCAAGGGACTTTGACATGCCAGCCACCAATAGGGGCGAGTTTGGTATGTGAGTTTGATGTACATTTCAATTTTATTGATATGAAAATGAGCTAAAAAAGGACACTTCAATTTAATATGAATAAATTCTCTGCTTATTACCATTTGGACATCTGAAGGCACTCTGGAGAGAAAATCCATCACCTCATTGTTTTCAATGGCGTATGGATTCCGCAGTTTCTTTGTGAATTTATGTATACCTAAAAAAAAGAACCAAGCATTGAAACACTCCCAACCAATGATTTTACAAAAGAAGGTATGATACTATACAGTACTGGATGTCTTACCCCATAATAAAACAATGTAGCGTAATGAAATAAAATATGTGATGATCGTGAACATGATGAGAACCAGGAAGGCCAGATTGGATAAGAATGGCACTGACCAGTTGAACGTACTAAAGAGGAAAGACAAAGGCATTCATTTTTCCTAAATTCATTCAAACATCATGACTAATTTGACTTTCTTTCGATTCTCATTCATGCATAAAAAAAGACCAGTTAGTTAAAATTATGGTTTACCAAATCATCATTTACTCCCCTTTGTCTTTTCAAACCTGTGTGACTTTGTTCTGCAGAAAACAGAAGAAGACATTTTGAAGAATGTGGGTAACCGAATAGCAAGGGCACCCACTCACTTGAATTTTTTTTTTCAAACAGTAGAAGTTAATGGGTACCACTGTAGTTTGGTTACCAACATTTCTCTAAGTATCTTTTTGGTGTTCTGCAGAAGAAATACTCATACCGTTTTGAAAAACAATAGGGTGAGTAAATGTATGTGTAAAATAAACTATAACTTTAAAATGATAAGGCAAATTATCACTTGAATGTAAATATAAAACTGAGACACACTTCTTGATTCTTTCACCAAAGGACGCAATCTCCTCCAGAAGGTTCTGGACTGCGATGACAATCTCCTGAACCATGTAAATTTTCTCCATTATCCCTTTCTTTTCGGACTCCTACAACATGAAACATTTTAAAAGAAAATGAAAGATAAAATATGAGAGTATATAAAATGAATTGCAGACTTTTGTATTAACTTAAAAATTGGATCAGTTAATAAAAAAGCACGTTATACCTTCTCATCCTCATCTTCCTCTTCATACATTTCCATAGTGTCCTGCCAAACAAAGGCCATATTAATCAAGTTTACAGATATCAATATGTTATCCACCTTCAATATAATTTTGTACATTTTTCTGTTTTGAGTGTAGTTTGTTTACCAGGTCTCTGCTCACTCTCTCAGAGGCAATCTGAAGATAGTTCCATGCAATGAGTAAAACCAAGAAAAGTGGCAACATGTAGAACTCCCAATACCACACAGTAAGAACAAAGACCTGCGGAAGAAAACATTTAGGAATTCATGTCAAAATTTTCATTTGTGATTAATTATCCCATTTTTTTTTTATTTCATACTATGCTTTAGTTATATAACAAACCAAAAAAATACACTGGGCCAGACAAAGTTAAAAAATAGACTCTGGGGATCCCCAATTTAGTTATTATTTATCAAAAAATACTCTGCACACATCTAAATGTAAGGAATTGTGTTGATGAAAGGTTGGTCTCACCAGAAATGCTATGATACTCCTCTGAACACTTTCCCATTGGAAACAACTTTTAATGAACTGGTTCACGCGGCACACGGCTCGATAAAGATTCCTCACACGAATAACATTCCTGGCAAGAACCTGTTGATGTAAGATTTAAATTTATGCTTTAAACAAGTGCTTTTTTCCACACTACCAATCAAAAGTTTTGGGAAGCTTGAGTGAAATATTACTTATTATTTTTTTTAAACTTGATCTGAAGGTGTATGACGTAATGTCTGAAATTAGTGTAGTAGGCAAACATTTGTTTTGGCAAATATACATGTTAAGACAAAATGTACATTTAATTGAATAAAATTGCTTTTTAAATGGACAACTTTGACCAAAAATTGAAGAAAGAACAGTCAATAAGTGCACAGAATAGACGGAACTTCTTTATTTCAGCAAATTCTAATCAAAAAGTGACTAATGTTTACTTATGATGATCAAATCTAACATGTTTTATTTTTGAAACTATGACATAATTCCAGCAGTCCCCCTTGTTGTAATTTCTTAATTGTAAAGTATTCAGAGCCTTGTACCTTTTTAGAAAACTTGGCATTGTCCTCAATGAACTTTTGTTCTCTAGGCGTGAAGGTCCTGATGCTTGCTTTGACCTAGCCCATGCATCATATGTTACAATGAGAAAAAAAAGATATGAAACATATTGAACATAAATATTATACTAAGTAAAACACAACTAAGATGTCTGACTACATGTTTGTGCATTTTTAAATAAAAAACGATCAATTAAATCATATATGTCTGTTGTGCTCAACCCAAACTCACAGAATTATAGATAACTTCAAGCTCCAGTAATATGGTTCCTTTGGATAGTCCTCCCAAATTCTCTTTTCTCAGAGGACATGCCACCTGCTGACCATTATGTATCTGTGGCAGAACAATAAATGTTTTAGTATTTATATAGGGACTAAGAAACGTGTTTATCATTGCTTTTTAATTCAAATGTGAATATTTTACACTTACGGAGAGTAAAGGGATGGCCACCTTTCCCAAAAAATCAGGAGCTTTGTCTCCATCCTCATCAAATACAGTTATTTCCAGAACTTCATGAATGTCTTTCACTGGACTGCTCAGAAGACAATCACAAGTTAAGCATATTTCATTTCATAATAATGACAGAAAAAAACGAAAGAAGATACTAACAAAGTAAAGACTTTTTTCCACTCCGGGTTGAGGGTTTTATAGATGGTGTGAGTCTGCATTCTGTTGTTTCCCAATTCCAGGACACAAAAGGGATCACTCTTTCCTAATGATACACAGAAAGTTGGTAACTGAACAACACTGACCCAATTGACTGCCATTGTATGGAAATAAATACAGCGAGACATTTCTCAAAATATCTTCTTTTGTGTTTAACAGAAGAAAGAGCGATATGCGCGGTGTAAACAGTTTTTATTTAAAAATTATTTTTATTTAAACTATATTTTCAGGAAGCCTGGACAAAAAAAATTCACCATTTAGATCCGCCGCCATTAGGTCACAGGCCTTGATCACTTTGACCTGAAGGAAGCCAACATCTCTCATGTCCTTAATGCAGTTTCTTAAACCCTGCCAATAAAGACAAAATGGGGTCAAATGAGGCTTTTGTAAAGTAGTATGCCCAAACTAGCGCTATGCCACAATATTAATAATCTGCAACATTGGGTTGATACATGAATACACAACATTGTCATCTTTCTTCTAGATTTCAATTAATTCTGTTCTCACATACATGCATTGTAATAAAAACAACGAGAGATGTACACATACATATCTAAAGTGCATGTTTTCTCTCTCGTGTGGTTCTTCTAGCGGTGGAGCGACAAGGTCTGTGATGGAGACCCCCGTGCATGGAGTGGGTGTTACGAGAAACACAACCTTGCCTCTACATGAATCCAGCTCTGGTGTGAACAGTGTGGACTCATTCAAGGGCAACCCAGACAAGTGGACCTCACACCTGAAATGAGATGAATATATTCTGATAACGTAAGTCATGTATGACAGAAAACAGTTTGCTTTTCTCTACCTCGTGCCGATTAAAACCTGTATGCCTTTTTTCTTGCGGAGAACACAAAGGAAGATATTTTGAAAAACGTTTTGTCACCCCCACGAACCCATTCACTCGCATTGGAATCCATAAATAAGAAGCGAATGGGTGGCGCTGCTGTTCGCTAATACACTTTCTTCAAAATATCTTATTTGTGTTCTGTAAAAGAAAGTCAAAATGTTCAAGGGATACTTCACCCAAATATGAACTGCTGTCATAACCCACCCTCGCCCCTCAGGATTGATCCAAACCCAAATGTGTTTGGTGTAAACACAATAGTCGATATTTAGAAGAAAGTTAGCACCTGATGTTTCTGGGGCATCATTGTCTACCATAAAAGGCAAAATTAAAATGGTTTTCAAACGTTTGCTTTCCAAAATTCTTCAAAGTATCTTCTTTTGTGTTACACAGAACAAAATTGTATACTATTTTTTATTGGTAATCAATAGTGCTCCACAAATGTTAGTTGCTAACATTCTTCCAATTATCTTTCTGTGTGTTGAAGGCCTGCAATAATTTAAGAGTAAGTAATTCATGACAGAATTTTCATGTTTGGGTAAAATATCCCATCATATAACATAACACATACAACTTGAGCTGTAAGGCCTTTCTTAAAACCTCAAAAACTCACTGTCCATAACATTCCTCATATTTCCGTCCTCCTTTTCCCATCACTTCAATTTCCAGAAGGTTTGATCCATCTGGGAACTGGTTGAAGTCAAACCTTTCTCTCCACTGCGTGTTCACCTTCTTAATTTGACTCTGTGAGAGTAAAAGCGTTAAAAAACATTGACATTCTGCTATATCATAAGAAACATTGATCATCATTCATTGTCAATACCTTGCTTTTATATTTCTGATCCCCAAGTTTAAAGCGTACGAACACGTCGGCCTGTCCGTCTAATGGAAGGTCTCGTCCCTCCACAAGAGTGATGCTGAAGACTCCCGTCCATAGCTGGCTTTTCTTCATAGACTCTGTGAGACGTCTGTGGTGTTCTGGTGTATTTCCCTAAGGAACAATACATATTGAGATACAGTATTAGATATGGGTGGGTCAGGATAGCAAACATTAAATGTATCTTAAAATCGCAGCTCATTTTAAACAATTAGGCAACAGAATATTGATTCACAGCGAAAGCGGATCCTGATAAAATGCACAGCTTTAGGGGAAAAATCTGAAAATGAGTTTGTGATTGGAGCGTTTTATTATTCTAAAACCAATTCTCACCGTAAAGCTCCTTTTTTTCCTCTGGACCCATCTCTTCACAAAAACAAGAAATGTTAAGACATTAGCAGTAAAACAGCGGTTAGTGGAGTTTGTGGCGGCTGTCGCATGAAAGAAAGACTTAAGAATTCAGCGTATTCCTTACATGTTTTTTGTTTTTGCTGTCTCGCACGGATAAACAGATGTCGATGACTATCACACCCATATCGTCCTCCAGACTGTTGGGGTCGTCCAGCGGCAACACCATTTCCCTGGTCCTGTTTCAACAGTCAAGAAACAATATGTAAGAAACTGAACTCATGCTTCAACACCAAAACCCGTTTAAATTCACTTACTTTTCATGTTCAAGTTCATTCAGGACAACAGCACATGAGCCCATGAAATCATCTGTGGTCAGATCTCGATCATAAACCTGAAAGATTGATGGATAAATGAGTGTTTATAATACCAACTGTTTTTAATGATGTATACACATATTTGTATCAGTTTTAAATAAATATCAAAAAGAAATAAAATGAGTTAAATGAATTGCAATTATTTAAATATAAGACATGTGGTCTACGCAATGAAGTTATCTTAGCCAAGTATTGTGGTGCGACTGGGATTTATCTTGAGATTGTTAAAGAGAAGATTTCTACGGCACCCTTAGTGGAAAAAATGTATGTTGTGCAAAAGAAAAAAGAATTTCTGTTGCGCAGTTTGACTACAATTTCCCAATAATCCAGAAGGTTCTCCAAATATTGTTTCTATGGAGAGCAGAACTGAAGATCAAAGTTGATTAGATATGCCCAAGGAACCTTTAAGATTTAAAGACCGTTTATGTGGACGAATGGGCCACAATCACTCCTGATCCATCCATTCAAAAGGCATCTAGAAGCTATACTCAACAACGAAGGCTTTTTTTTTACAAAGCCTTAAATAATTTAATTTATCTTTTCTTAAATGTTCCGATTTCTTAATATGAATTTACTATCTGGCATGATGGTTACATCTGGTGGAAATTTTGTGTAGCCCACTTATAAATCCCCTTAATGATAAAAATAGTGATGTGTCAAATCCTTATTTTCCATTTTTTAAAGGAACTGGTGAACTTCTTTCTTCCGTGACATATTCCTTGCCAAACAGGTAAATCCCCATTACAAATTCGAAGGTCTTTTAAATAAATTTAGTAAAGCAAAAATAAAGGTGCAGGACATTTGAGTGTCTAAAATAAAGAGACTGTAAAAAGCAACCCACAGAGAATGCTTTATGTCCACTACACTGCAGCACTTTTTATATTTTTAATGTAAATATGTGCTTGCTTACAGTAGCAGGTCCTCATTCCTCATTTGTCTTTTTATACGGCGGTCTAAACAACTTGTGCATACTGCCGACTAGTGTAACAGTTGAAAGTTGACATGGCAAATTCTCTTATATAAAGCATCTCCAGCCACTCACATCCGGCCTAGCGTTTGTTTTACTTTCAGTTACGTCCTTAGTGGCCGAGTGACACAAATCATGAACCAGTAAAATATAGTATATATAGTGATATATGTGAATAACAGATTTCAGATCAGAAAAATCTAAAAAAGCTCTTGTATATTATTGGTCGCAACACATGATGAGTGATTGTTATGTACCTTTGACCCATACATATTTTATATATATGTATATAAAAATAAAATAAGTTATTTTTA
Source organism: Triplophysa yarkandensis (assembly GCA_033220385.1). Taxonomy (NCBI): domain Eukaryota; kingdom Metazoa; phylum Chordata; class Actinopteri; order Cypriniformes; family Nemacheilidae; genus Triplophysa; species Triplophysa yarkandensis. The sequence goes on along the minus strand of JAWHQN010000193.1, from coordinate 10,819 downwards.
TAGTGTCATATGGAGGTGTCAGAGTTATTCTTTACCTTGATGAAGAGCTTCTGGTCCAGGTTGCGGACTGGGAAAGAGAAGGTTTCATTCCAGACTGGATTCAGATTCTTATACACCACTTTACTTTTGTAAAATGTTTTCCCATCCAGTTTGAATTTCACATACGGATCGCTTGTGCCTGAAAGAAACAATAAAAAGAATAGCTTCTTAGTAACTTCGGTCAATTGAAATTAAAATATTCATCTGCAGAAGATCAGTATCGTTGCTTCCATTCTGATACCAATTAAAAACCTTTTTTACATAGATTATTTTATTAGTCAGTATTTTTGTTTGTCATTGGGTTTTGCAACAATTTTACCAATTGGACCATACCATTTTCTAATTATTTCATTATTTAATTGCTACTGACAAAAAAATAGAGCATTTTGACATTCAAGATTTTTGAAGGACACCCAGAGAGCACATCTTTAAGACATCTGCTAAAGATCTTGAGATCTGTAAGACATCTGCTAAACATCTTAAAATTGATGAGTTGTTGAACATCCCTTCTAAATCAGTAACATCTTACAAACATCTTCCACAGGTCTTGATATCATCTACCAATGTCTGGTAGATCTCTTGAAGATAAAATTGCCAACAAACGATGTCTAGAGGATGTTTGTATGCTTTTCTGTAATTTCTAGACAGTCATGTGAATTAAAGAAAGTAAAATTTAAATTGTAGTTGCTGGGACTTGTTCTGTACCCTTAATAAAGTCTTGCAGTTTTGTTTCTACAAAAAAGATGAGTAGGTTTGTGGTATGAGCAACATGTCAACAACGCCTCTGTTGTCCTATAAGAACATGAGAATATAATTAACCATATAACAGGAAATGACATGTTTGTTTGCTTACATCATTGAGTTTCTTAAACTTATCAAACATATCGGTTCCAGATTTGAATGCAATAAAAATCTGAGTTCCAGTGGTCTGAGACTTCTGAATCTTCATTGATAACCCTCCTGTGAACTCTATTTACTTGCAACAGGTGCATTTATAGTTAAATCGGTTTCACAGTTTAGTCACTTGTGAGGGTTTAGCCTCGGATAAGGATGTGGTTTGACACCTCAGATCAAGATCAATGCATGACATCACACTAGCATACTTCCTGAGCAGACTCAAACTTTTTAACAACTGACCCCCAAAATAAGAGTTCTACCATAAATTGATTCACCAGCCCAAGAAAACTTGTCTATTTATTGATGAATCATAGAAAAAACTATTACACCAGAAGGGGGCAGCATTAAGACTTCAGAGTTGTACTCTGGATTGTTCACATACATATTTCTTATCATTTACATGATATTACTATTAATCATTGTCAATAAAGGTGTGTGTGAAAACCATAGGCGTGTGTGATCTTTGATATCAAAGGCTAAAACCAAAGCCAAATAATAAACCTCACCGGCTCTCTTTAACCAGCATTTTGCTCGTTCGTGTATGGTCTCTGGTTAACAAAATGGAAGAGATTCAACTCACAATCACAACAAGATGTTCAAGAACTGTAATATCATGATCTTTGGAAAAACATGGCTACATAAAGGAATATCCGATATTGAGTGATATATTAATATATTACATATTAATAACCGCTATCACTGTTGGTATCACAAAGTCTGCTTTCCTAGAGTTTCTCATGGATAAATGTGGACCGTTTAATCTGCCTCAATGTTTACATTCCTTGCTGAAGTTTTACCACCCCTTACCATTCAACATCATTCCATCCAAGCTAATTGCTAAACTTAAAGATCTAGACATCAACATCTCCCAAAGTAACTGGATTATGGAAATCCTTATCAACAGACCCCAGCATGTTCGATCTGACTCCTTCTGCTTAAACCACCTTATACTCAACACGGGTGTTCCACAGGGCTGTGTGCTAAGACCTTTCCTGTAATCTCTCTTTACCTCTGACTCCAGACCTATGAACAGATCTTATGCCATTATTAAAGTTTTAAGATCAAACTATGGGGACTGCTCTCATCAGAAACAACCATGAGACTGCCAACAGGGTGTAGATCCAGCACCAGGCAATATGGTGCACAGTCAACAACCTGCACTTTGACACTTTCAAAAGAAGGGAAGCTAATCTGGGAAAAAATGGCTCACATGATCTCTTTCACATAAATGGAATGGCTGTTGAGCGTGTCTCAAGCATTGAGTTCCTGGGGACCAACATCTCTGTCATCACCAGCTCCTATTATTATTATGGACGCTGTGTGTCATAGTATGGTTTGGGAGCTGATCTGTTGCAAAGCGCAAGGCCATACAGCGGGTGGTGAAACTGCCCAATGCATTATAGGGACTCCACGACCAGCCATAGAGGACAGTTCGAGGAAAAGCTCTCTGCATCGAACATCCTTAAGGATTTCTCTCATCCTGCCAATAGACTGGTTTCTGTCCTGCGACAACTAGTTTCGTTCCTTTTACTATTGTTCGGTTCTGTGCTCCACTGGACCTTCTAGATACAGGCACACTCATTTGCATAGCCAGTTTGTTTACAATGTTTACAATGCGTTTTTTGCACCAATTACTGCAATGAATTCATGGACATGGACAAGTTCTGCTTACAATTTCTTTGCACTATTTCACAACCATTGCACTACTGCTCCCTTAGGCATAATTTATGGTTATATATCTGTTTTAATTTATTCTGGTAATATATACATACATTTATTCCAAAAGACTGATTTATCCTACATTAAGCTACCATTGTATATCTTTCAATTGCATTACATTGCCTTGTTATTAAAAGAACAGGCCTGACACCTAATCAATCGGCCGCAAATGCCAGTAACACACATAACATGAGCCGAAAAGGAAGTTTTTTCAATGAGTCTTGTAATGATGATGTAATAAGAGACACACTTTCAAGTTTCCATCTATCCCGTCTGTTTTCACATGTCTCACATGAGCCGTTAAAGGGAAATGAGTGATCTGAGGAGTCTAGGTGTGTCTCGCCTCTGAGCGGGTGTGACCTCAGACAGGTTTCAATGTGCTGTCAGGAATGTTGGCTAAACTATGAAGACAATGTTACTGTAGAGATAACGCAAAACAAACACGGATCACACCGGAGTATTGTTTTTTTGTGAAATGTTCGGGCTCGAAGCACTGGGTAGCCAGGTTGTCATCTTACTAAATGAAAAATGTACATACATTTCTGTATTCTTATTGCTTATTGCTTCATTTAACAAAGAAGAGGTGTGTTGTCTATGTGCCACAAAGGAAACAGCTTAGTCATGGATTTTATTGTTAGAAAATATCCAACTTAGGATTACATAAAACCTACAAATCTACAAAACATAACTAAAACAAATTAAATGGTTGATGGTTAAGGCATTGCAAGGTAATGGAAAGGGCAATCCCAGTTTTCTTATATTCTTAATAATATTTGTTGTAGAAGTAGAATTGGCATGTATTTTTGTTTAATTTGCTTATTTTTTAATTAAAATGTTTTTTTCCCAAAGTCTATAAGTTATCAAGTAATCATGTTAAATGAGTGTGATCTCAGTACTAAGCCCTGCACAAAAAAATTATCTGATTTTGGTCATTGAACCGCCTAATGACTCAAACCAAAGACATTAATGAAACAAGATGCACCACTGTCATTACAATGAATGGAGAGGAATGCAAAGTTCAAAATGACAGTTTTTGGGAAGGAAGAATGAGTCAAACGTCAATTTAATCAAAGGAAACCCAACTTATGGTACCGGTGATGTCATTTTTAATTATTGATAAAAAAATATGTTGTTTTATTGTGATTATTTCTCCCTTCGCCCATTTAAGTAGAACTATGTCCTTGCTCTCATGGGTTTTGCCACCATGGTTGACGGGTGGCACGACTTTGCTCAAAAAGTTAAAGAAAGTAAAAAAAGCAGGTTGTCCCGCTCTAAACTCATGTCATTGGCTGAGCAACTCAGGGATGAACAGGGAAATCTACCTAAATGGAAACCCTATACCTAAATGAGGAAGTATTTTACATCACCTTTTATACAGAGACACTTCAATATAACGTTGACAGCTTCACAGTGGTACAGTTGAAATCTAAGAACATACACTGGTACTTTAACTACAGGAACCTTCCAGGCTATGTCACCTTTATCTGTATGTTTATCTTGCAGGTACACCTTAACAAACACTCTTAATTGTCATTAAAACACAGGAAGTGTATTGTGTTTCAAGGTGTGGTGCGATTATACAAACACATCGACACCTACCGCATCTGTCTCTTATGACCAAGCCACGTCCTTCCCTCAGGCATATAGTGAGAAGGTATGATCTCTGGCGCTCTCTGTGATTCTCGCCTGCTCCGGGCGTCCCTGCCGTCATATCCAAAATCTGCAAATAAAATATAAATAAATGTCCTTTTGTTTTAAAAATAGATACAACATCTTTAAGTAGAAGCTTACCAGAATACATTTATGCTATCATCTGTAACCTTAATATGAAAGAAATTCAGACAAAAATGAAACCCATACCCTCCTCTTGCACTTTCACAATTTTTCAACACAAAAGATGATATTTTGAAGATTGTAGACACCCATTCACCTGCATTGGTTTTGTCTTCACACAGAAGAAGTGAATAGGTGCTGAACTTTTTTGCAAAACATCTCCTTATGTGTTCACGAAAGCAAGAGAGTGATGCTGGTTTGAAACGACAAGAGTGTGAGCGAATGGTCATCTAAAGGGTAAACTATGACTTTAAATAAAAAAAAGGATGCATTCAAGGCTGTTTGCTCATGTCTGTCATACGCTCAAAGCACAACGCTCTAATTGACGTTAAACAAGAGTAAACCTTGAGCTTTCAATGCCAGACGGAACACTGACATGCACAGCGTGATCCAGTTCATGGGCATTTAAAAACATGTATCAGTAGCACGCCATATTTAATCCTTTTTAAGTGGTTTTGGGGACTTGATGACACAATCAAACACATCAGCAGACTTACATTATTGTGATCGCTGTCATGAACGGAGAAAGTGTCCGAACCATTTCTGATCAGCTGTGTCTTCTGCAACCCAAAACCAAACAAACACGACAATTGATCATTTGGGTTTCATCAGAAACCTCAGTAATTCACAAACTATAGAATGGGTGTAAATAAGCTCTTATTGTGTTCACATCGAGTGCCTTGATGATGATTAAAAGCAGTTTTTGCAGCCTTCGGTAACACTTTGTCATGGTAAATGTTAATATTCTAGCATAATGCTGAGAAACGGAGGTGTAAATATCTCTTATATTAAAAAATTCCTCAGCTGCAGGGAAGAGAAATCTTCATTAAGTAATTTTACAAACAACAAAGAAGAACTCAACAGTATTTTACAGTCCTTCACAAAGCAAAAGCCGTCCTGGTTTACCCTTAATTTACCTTTGGTGGGGCAAGCATGCACCCGTGAAGCCTTTAAAAGCCTTTAAAGACCTTCCTTATGATCCTAGTGTAGAGTTACTCTTCCTTACCACAAACCCAAAGATAATCTTTCTAGGTCGGATTATTATAGGTTTAAGTTTTAACTGTACAATATACCTGAATTAACTTAGACACTCTTAACCAACCCAAAAAAAGTTTACTTACCCAAAAACATATGGTACCATTTACATAGTGTCCAATAAGTGGTGCCCATCGTAAATATAAAAATTACGCTAAAATAAAGGAAAATGACTACAGATCCAAAAGCAAGACTAACATACAGTAGCGTCCATCATATCTGAGCACAGGATCTTTAACTATGTTTACATTGTGTGATTACAGTACGGTAAGGGTAGCTCAAAACTTCCCGGACGATCATTTGCATTTTAAGCAAATAGGGAAGCGCCAGCACGGTCTTTATGTGGATTACAACATTCTCTAATTTAGAAATGTTACAGCAAGTTCCTGCATCTGTGACTGTGATGTTGGGAGGAACTTCATTACACAATAGAGACATGATGCTCTTCCCTGAAGGTAAGTAAACAAAATAGAAGATCTCGTTTTTTGCCAACTTTACATACAATTAAGCAAGGTTGACAATCCCTTATGACAAGCTACTTTTAGTCTAACAATAGTCCATTTTTTAGGTTTTGTAGTATAGATTTTACTATAGTAAAAGTGTAGTAACCGTGTTATCTGATTGGAAAAACAAAACGATTATTTGAAACAATAAAAAATATACATATTTATAATAATAACAATATTAATTAAAAGTTATAAAAGTAATCATATATTAAATTCCACTTATAATTAGTATATAGTAAGTTTGATATTATATTCAAATATAACTTGAAATATATAAACAAGGGTGAAACCATTTTGCCGTAGCAATAAAAGCTCTAAAACGAAATAATTTATAAACTGAAAAACTAGTCTAAAATAAACATAATAGAAACCCTTAAAAACAATAAGAGCAATAACCTTAATAATTATAATAATATATAAACTCTCTATTATTTAAATATAAATTAATTCTAAACAAGAAACAAACTATTTTTTCTTAGCAATAAGTTATAATTAATTATAAAAGTGCATTACATCATTTTAATTATTAAAATGGCAATTAATAAACTGCATAAAATAACACTACCAGAGTTTAGACAATAAACCAAATAGAGACTAAGCAAAAGGCCTTGAATATTTGAAAACAATCTATCATAAAGTACTTCTAATGATGGAAATGATGCATTTAAATACCAAAGACAAAAGTCTTCTCAAGCCAATCGATACGTTGGTTTAAGAGAATCATCCATGTGGACAACACTATTAACCATAATGTTACACTTCCGGCTATGCGTGAACCAAAGGCTTGTTTTCCGGTAAATGACGATGACGAGCTTTCACACAGAAGAGAACCATTGGAACAATTGAAAAATTTTGTATCTGTAACTGAAACTTTTGACATACCTGATGTTACCACTTGGAAAAAAACTACAAGTTGATTTATAACTGTGACGGCATTGTTCTTTAAAAAAAAACATTTTCAGGTAGAATGCCATAAGGCTGACTAAAATAAGAGATTTTTTGTTGGCTGTATTATCCCTCATATAGCGAATGTTTGGATAAAAGCGTCTGCTAAATGACAAAATGTAAATGTAAATGTAAATGAATGTAACCGATAGTATCAATAGTATACATAAACTAAAAACAAACTGTGCGATCCATACTAAAGTATTCACATATGTTTTCCATAATCTTAAGAGCTATGAGAAATGCAAAAGTAAATCTAGAAACCTTCCATCCTCCTGTGACTGAAAAGAACATTACCTCATTCACATTTTCTTCTGATGGAACCTGCGGGTCTCCTAGTTTAAGCATCTGCTCCACGTCTTCTGAAGCCTCAAAGAAGTCCTGCTCCTCTTGCGGCCCTTCGGAGACTGATTCCTGCGTCGGCCAGCCGGTGGAGTCCACCAGCATGTTCAGTGAATCAGTAAGCCCGGTCACAGCCCCCCGTCTCTGCACACTCATGATGGGAGGGGTGGGTGGGCTGCTGAAGCAGAGGGAGGAAGGGTGAAGGGTAGCCGGCTGCCGGTGGGAGGGGTTCAAGAGAGAGGATGCCCGAAGATGGGTCTGGCCTGTGGAGGAGGCTGTACGACCCTTGTGCGTGGGCACATCTTCTTTAGAAGTTTTCATCCGCTGGTCCAGCAGACGTTCCTCCCTCACCTCCGGCTTGTTGGGGTGCCTGATACTGCCAACCCGAGATGATCGAAAGAGTTTGGCTTTTTGACGCAGGGTGTCAATCACAGACTTTTTGTCTTCCATGGAAGTGTGTGCTAACGTGAATTTCGCAAGTTGGTAGTTCAGGCCTTTCTCTCACACACTAGAGCTGCAAGACCTGAAAAGATGAGAAGAGAGCCATGGCATTGCCATTGTTAGTAGAAGTAACATCTGACTTTTATCAGGTCTGTCAGGTTCAAGTAGCTTTAAATGGTTTGACTTCTTAATGCTAGAACCTGTTGTGTTGGAAGATCTAGTAAACCCTACAAGACTCTACAAGCATGGCTCTAATACCTCTTCTGAACCATCAAAATCAGCATTTTTTCATTATTGCAAAGCTTTCCAACAATACTGCAGTCCCTGTTGACTAAAGCAAGTCCCTTTACACGACTTCATGTATAACAACAAAATTACTTTAAATCATAAACGGTGATTTGTATCATTTAGTATTGATTTACTAATGTATTAACATGAAATCGCTCCAGGTCTACAATGGCATGTACGCACAGGTTCTGCAAGTCACACGAACAACTTGTCAGGTGGAGCCTCTGATGCACATGACATGAAACAATTTATGTTTCTCCTTTCACTTATGGAAAATCAAACAGTGCATTGTCAAAATATGAACAGGCTATACACCGACACGTCATCTACACACACTGTAACATGATCTGTGATATATCACATGTGCATTATACAACATAATATAAGACACAATGTTTCACTCATTTTCTACAGTTGCTCTTTATTATATGTTATTTTTACTTCTTAGCTTTAATGATGCACAGCATCGCTGTCTTGAAAGTACCTTGTATGTTCAAAAACATAGCTACATTCTTTGCACTGTATAAAACAAATTTGATGTGGCTTGGTAAATATCACCCAAATAAACAGTTATATTAAATTAAATACATCAAACACATGAAATTGTTTTTTTCAGTGGACAATTTTAAAATAATTGAGTGAAAGTCCTGCAGTTATTTTCTCTAAAATGAATAAACATTTTTAAGCTGAATTACGTCAAAATGTAATTAACATATAACATTATATATATATATATATACATATATATATATATATATATATATATATATATATATATATAATATATATATATATATATATATATATATATATATATATATATATATATATATATATATACATATATATATATATATATATATATATATATATAATATATATATATATATATATACATATATTATATGTTATATAAAGCAATGTTTTTGTTGAATTTCTAATATAAATATATAATATAATAATATAATAACGTTAATTATATTTACTCTTTTACATACACATACAAAAATTGAATCAGTTACTCACTTACTTTCATTTTCAAAGCTTTTGAAATGTTATATTTTTTTTATTAATTTTTTTTTTTATATAAAAATTGATTTTTGGAGTATGTTTGTATACTTACCCTTATGCTTCCATCTTCCATATAAAACATAAACATGAATCTAATAGTATTAAAAACAAAAATTACTCTCTGACTTGAGATTCAGTACAAGTTTTCTTGAAGCCACACAGCAGCATGCTATAAAAAACAACACTTTACAAACAAAACTTCATGAAACATTTAGTGACTGAGCTTAAGTTTGTATTGATTTTTTTTTTAGCCGTTCTCAAGGTGTTATTTACACACTTGACATGTGTTTTCTACAAACCAATTGAATACTGCTTTCAAGAACCTCTATTTAATATTAATAACTGTATTTAATATTTACAGTGTGATTCATACCTGGGTCCCACGGGCTGACGTATCCAAATTGCTCATTTGTTTTTAAACAGGCCCCAACACGTTAAACTACCAAACAGCTTAAGCTCATCCCATGTCTTTGTGTCGAGATATAATGTGACCTTACAGCTATTTACTTGATAATGGACCCAAAACACGTGAATTTGACACAAGCATTTGTGTTTTCTTTATTTAGTTTACATTAAGTATCATTTGGTGTATATATCCAAAGCAATATTACATTGCATCATCCTATACATTTTTATTCTGATTGTATGCAAACCCTGGAATCGAATCCATGACCTTGCCCAGCATGTTCTAACCCCTGAGCTTTAGGCTTTGGCCAATGAGTAACCAGACGTCATTTTCGCATATAAGCTTCTTTAAATGTAAAAATATAAATCATTTACTTAAGTGCTGAGTGGTGTACCGGTTAAAAAACGGTCGGAATTTGCATAGCAAAAACTATTTGTTTTTGTCAATAAAGACCAATGTTTAACATATTAAACAGTCAAAAGACAAAAACCTTGAATATCAAACCCATCAGAATCCTTAAGTGTTATTTTTTGGTCCAAACGGCAAGCACTACATATGTAAAATATCACTTTATGACTTGAGAGATTAGAAGCTTTACCTATTTGTTTTGTGAGGAAACCCAATATCATGAAAAGCATTAGCAGAAGAAGATCTTTTATCAATGTGTCAATATTAGTAAATGGTGGTTCCAACAATATACAAAATTCAAGTCCCAAGCACAGGACATAAATCTGACATATAAAATGAATCCTTTAAGCTGTGATGTCAAAACAGGTCAGTGTGTGTGTGTGCGTCTGTGCGTGCGTGCGTGCGTGTGTGCGTGTGAGAGTGTGTGTGTGTGTGTGAGAGTGTCCGTGTGTGAGAGAGTGTCCGTGTGTGAGAGTGTGTTTATTAATGAATGTTAATAATGAATTTATTAATGAATGTTAACAATAATATACAGCTAATAATAAAAATAAAAAGTATGCCTTTAGTAATATTTTTAAAACTTTTACACTATTTTAAATAAAATCTATACAATAATAAATATTGCTGTTGTTCTGGTTTATCATCTGAAAATACACTCATATTTCTGTTTTTTATCACGTGAACATTGTTATAAGATTGTTACATTATTTTTTACATTTCTATAAAGAGAGGAGGTGTTATGACTGTCAGTAACGACAGAAACAGATCTTGATGGCACTTACACTTGACCTGGACCACATCTCCCTCTGCAGTCTGACCATTATCTGAGGCTGGACTGAATCCAGCAAACCATTCAGTCAGAGGAAATGGAAGAGTAAGTATCGCAGTT